>JAWMRA010000164.1:25596959-26011338 GCA_035584735.1 Pseudotriccus pelzelni | reverse complement strand
CCCCGCCCCGCCCCGCCCGCGGACACCGCGGGGGCCCCGCAGCGCCGGAGCGGGGGCTGCGCGGGGCGCGGAGCGGCCCCGGGGAGCCGGGAGCGTCCCGGCCGCGCTGCCGTCCGCGGGTGCCGCCGGCCCCCCGGCATCCCCGCAGCGCCGGCAGAAACCAAAGCCGATGGAAATAACGGCAAAAGAGCCGGCTGTGCGAAGGGAGACACCCAGAAATTGTCGGATGGGGGAGCATCAGGACAAGGATTGTCCCTGCTCGCGGGCTTCCGCCGCTGCCGGCCGAGACCCAGGAGCGCCGAGCCTCGGCCAGAGCCGCCTGCCAGAGCGGGGAGCGGGAGCGGGAAGCACACGCTGCCTTGCTCCTGGCACCCGCGTTGCGGTGCAAAGGCTGCTACCGCGGACAAATGCAAACCCGCTCCGGGACTGCACCGCAGTTGGTTCCCGTGCTCCAAACCCGTTTTCTGCAAGATGCTCTTTAAAAGCGCAAACCGAGAACAGCGTTCACATAAGTCACCCTAACAGCGCTCAAAAAGTTTGCTCGCCTTTGACTTGAGAAGGTTAGGAGTCTCTGCCGGGGCTGGAACCGCCGGTACCTTGCGTTTATTCGTCTCTTAAATTCACAGACCGCAACAGGCTGAATGGTACCTGGCAAGCTGGGGCTAACTCACACCTCCATGCCGTTTGAGAGCTGAAATTTCAAAGCATAGAAGTGAAACGACTCCTAAACCCCAGAATCAAAAAGCTGTTTAAAACCAAATTATTTATGTTTTTGATCAGCCTCTAGATTATAGATTCCAACTTTCAAATAAACAGTAGACAAAAGGATTAAAGCTACGTTATCTCAGTTTTTTTAAGTTGGTAATTAGTAAAAAGATACTGGCATGTGGCAGAAGTGAGATACATCATTGTGTGGGTGAGAGGGAAAGTAAGAACGTTTCACTGGTATTCATTTAGGGTGATGAGACTAATTATTTTGTACTCTGCTGTCTATCAGTTATGGGTAGCATCACCAGCTCACGTCAATGAAATCACGATGCCAACCTGTTTAAAGCACATTCACACGACACAAATGCATCGAGTTCCTCTGAGGCCAGTGGAAGTTCATTGACAGCAACAGATTTGGCCTGACAGACATATCTGATATTTCAGCCGTTACCCCGAGGGCTGTAGCATCCGTCTTCCTTCTCTGTGTTTTGATACCTGATTTTGCATCTTCTGTGTCTCAAATGTGCTCCAAAACCTGCTGAAGTCAATGCAAAGCCAGTGGCAACAGAGCCTATTGCCTTATGTATTGTATTTTGACGTTGAATTATGCAACTATTATTTACTACTCGCTTGTAGTTAGACTACTATCGAGCTAGCAAAGTGTGATTTTTTGTGTGTATAAATAGCCCTTGCAAACCATAACACAGATATCAGAGCGTAATATAAACCCACAGCATGAATCATTCCTCTCTTAAGACATGCATGGAAAAGGAAGAGGTTACCAAGCCCCGTCTCACATACAGTAGAGCACAGGGGCAGTATTTCTCCCCATAAGTTCAGTTTCCCCTGGTTAAGGCCAATAGAAGAGTGCAAACACAACCTTGGACTGATAACAGCCCTGATCCTGATACTGAGTGAAAAGAAGATAACCCTAGGAAGGAAAATGGTGATGGGAAATGAAGGTACCTGCTGCTCCACAGAGGTTTCTCTCAGCTGTTTTTCAATAGTGCCCCACAAATCCAGCCCCCTGTTTTAGTGTCAGATCTCACGTTTCCTCTCCCCAGCATGCCTCTGTCAGGAAAGGCAAGGCACAGCTAAAGCACCGGGCAGGGAGACTGCAGTTTCTACCACTGCAGGTGTTAAGGGCAGTATGATAATAGAGCTGGTGACACCTACTAGTCCAGCTTAGGTACAAGAGTGCTTCTTTTGGGAGCATTTAAGACTCTGATCCTCTCTCGGGTTTGAAGGCACTGAGCACAAGGTGATGCTGTGTACCTTGAACTTACCTCTGCTTGTTTCCAGGGGCAGCTGCTGCTGCTGCTGTGGGCATTGCTCTGTGCCCCAAGCAAGGCGGGACCTCATCGGCTTTCTGTGCCGGTAAGTTCTGCTTCTGCCAAAGGGCTCAGGACTCTGGTCGCTGTCCAGTTGTCCTGTGGGTATTTGAAACCCACAAGTAAGTGCTCACCAAACCCATCGGGAACTGCAGCATTTTTCCATGTCTGTATGACAGAAACATCCACAAAACCTCACTGAAAATGAGACAGTATGTAATTTAATGGTACTGTAATATTTAATGTACCATCTGCATTAAATTTGGTTGAAGGAATTTTGCAGCCCAAGCATTAGTCAGAGCTGTGACGCAGTGAAATTTTTCCCGTCTCTCCTCCCCTCCAGCAGAAAGCCTTTGCTTCCCCAAACACTGTCTAGTTCCCTGCTACTGACCCGAGGGCCTGCATACCTGGGGTTTTCCCTGGCACTCTATGGCTCTGCTCTTCTCTTCCCTTTAATTGCAGCTCCTTTTAAACATTGATCATATGGCCTCATTTATTTTCAATCACAGCTTTCTTTTTCTAAATGAGGCCTCCTCTCCTCATGAACTGACCATCAGGAGGTATCTGTAAAGCAGGAAATCCCCAAGTTTTTCCTTAGAGCCTTTCTCAATCCTGATTTAAAATGAAACACAATTAGAACCAAGGCGCCATGTATTCCCATAACCTTCTCTGGGCTCCAGAGTAGCTGGACAAACAGGGTGTCTCCCCCAGTTTTATGTCAAAACATACTATTTCCAATGCAGATCTTGACAGCCTTCCAGAGAAAACAACACGGCAGGACTGAAACAGGGTTAGGAATGAGAGCAGGGAAAAATGATACCCAGCCCAGATAAAACTGTAAGTATTGTCAGTCAGCAGGAGAGCAGGGACTCAAACATTTTTGGCAGGGTATCCAAGGAGCGGGAGTGCAGGGCATGGGGCAGAGAGTGCGGGTTGTCTTCCAACTCCTCACAGGACCGCAGACTTTTTGTTGCAGTTTTTCTCCTTCAGACAGTGCTTTGAGATCCTCAGCTAAAAAGCTCTAAGTGCATCATATAAAATGTTTTTATTAGTCTATCAGGTGCATGATTACAAGATCTCATTTTATAGCCACAAATAGCCAGTAATTACCTTAGCATCCCATTAGCCCTAGTCTTCAACCTGACTATTTGCTGGGGAATTTGTCCATACTCAGAAAGCAGGCCAATACCCCAACTTGTAGAGAGCAATTTGGCACTTTGCATTCAAGTCCATAAACTTCCAGTCTAGAGGTGGCTTAATTAACAACCTGCCCTGTTAATTTTTCATGGGGATTACCATGTCTGCTAATCTTCTAAACAGCGGCTGCAGCGTGAGCCCAGAGGCTGCCTCTTCAGCTTGGGGGTTACTGTAGCAAGTGCTTGCCCACCCCATTACTGCCCACCCACCCCCCATTCCTCTTCATCCCATTACTGTCCACTCACCCCGTTATTGCTCCTCTCCTTCTAATATGTTCTCCCCCATTTTTCCAGCTGCTCCTTTCTCGCCTTGGCTCTCCTGCTCACAGATATTTTGTACAGGAGGAGCATTGCTGCCGTGCAGAGGCTACTCCCGTGCTCAGGCTGCCCCGCTGCAGTGCGGCCCGAAGCTCAGGCAGCTACGTGGGGACCGGGCCAGTACTGCCCTGCTGCAGTGCCAGGAGCTGGCAGAGGACTCTGGGGAGAGTAAGAGAGCAGGAGAGCAACACTGCTGCAGGAAAAATGAGGGGAGTGCTGAGACAGCCAGGAAAGAAGAAATGGAAGAAAAAAGGAGGAAAAAAGCAGAGGAAAAAGGAGAGAAGAGTGGAAAAGGGAAGTGGCAAAAGAAATGAAGATGCAGAACAAGGGGATGGGGGAAAATGAATAAACAGCAGAAAAAAAGGAAGAGCACAGAGGAAGCAAACTAATGGAGTTAAAATCCATCATTGGATTAGCTGTGAGAGGGAGAGCAATTCCTTTTGGCTTTGGAGGTGCTGAGCCATGGGAGGGGTGCAGACTTACTGCTGGGGGCCTGCTCTGAGCAGCAGCCTGTGCCGGGGGGCGGGCAGTGGTGCCAACAGGGGGGAGGAAAGCCCCTGCATCTACAGAGTTAATAGAAAAAGCTTTCAGACTTCAGCAGGCTGACTAAATTAGGCAGAATATAAAGGTGCTGTATTATTTCTCAATACAGCAGTGGTATGAAAGGAGGCAATGGGTTTCTTTTGAAGCAGCTGCTGTGTAATCCAGGGCTTTCAGGTATACTTCAACCAAACCCTCTCCTGGTTTCAGCAGGTTAACTTCATTAAAGGCTCCATCTACTGCTTTAATGTTCACTAAAATCCCACTGGGTGGGTACATTAGGCAGAAATAACCCCCACAAGATGATTGCATGCTGTTGTTTGGCACACTGAATGGAGTGAATGGACCTGGAATGGGAAATGGAGGAGGGGAGCGGGGCACGCAGTGACCAACGCTGGAAGGACAGGTCCTGAGTCTCTGGAGTGTGCCAGTGGGCCTGGCCTTTTTTCTAAGAAGCCGCTGCAGCAAAACCCCAAGCCTTCAGGGAGCCATCCCTCCTGACCCCATCTCCACAAATAATGTGCTTGGTTCCCTCTCTGCTTTGGTTTGCTACTTCTCCACGCACTCACTGATACTGGCCCAACAGCGAGGAAGATGTTGATCCTCCACAGCTTCTCCTCACCTGCAAAGAGGAGACCGTGGAGCTGTAAATGCCATCTGTTCCTCCAACAGACCCTGGCAATTCTGTGGGTTTTGCTACTGAGGGCTTTGAATGGAGCTTGAGTTTCTTACCCCACTGTAACTGTGAGGTGCAGTTAAGTCTCTTGAAAAATCAAATAACCTCTTGCTAGTATGAGGTGACCCGAGCTCTGTGTGTTCAACTGCTAAAAGCACTCAAAATGGCCCAGTGACTGTGGTTCCTACCCACAGAGTGGCACATGGTCAGCTTCGTGCTGAAGAAGCTCCACCTGGACCACACTCCAGTTAGGATCAACAGCAAATTTTCCACAGACTGAATTGTGGACCTCTACGCAGTTACAACCACAAACCAGGGGCCTCATTTAGAGACTGCTGAAGCTGGTGGGAGTTTATCTATCAACTTCACTGAAGACTGGATGTGACTGGATGTGACCCAAGTGGTTGAGCCCTGCAAAGCCAGCATGACATCTTTAACTGTAGAGTGCTGCTGTTGGCTGCTGGCGGGCTGGCTCCCATGGTGTGAGTGTCATGTTCTGTAGTAAGCACTTAGAGGCTGTGTGCTCGGTGTTAGAAAGGGCCATGCCGCAGTCTTATTAAGACACCTCCTTAAAAATCCACAAATTCTTAAACCAACAAGTCACTTAAACCCCCCCTCTGCTGAAACTTGGCAAATAGATTCTTAGGACAGAAGCTGTTTCTTTTTTCTTATAAACAAAATGCCATTACCATGCTTTGGCTCTTGGCTTGATAGATCCTGGCAAGAAAATGCATTTGTATATTTTAAAGGGAATTCTCCTTTGCTTATCATGGTTTAGCTTTTGACCTCACCCTTCTTCCCCCTCCCTCCCCATGCCCAGGCGCATTCCGGCATTGACTTACGTGGTGGTGGTTAAGTTGCACAGCCCTCCCAGCAACTGGGGTTAGACACTCCCTCCAGCAGATAGCACATTCTTCTGGAGCACTGTCATGGGGGAAAGCCTTGAGCTATGAAAAGTTTTCTTTCCCTTTTAATCTATTATTTTCTTTGATGTTCATTTTAAAATAAATTATTGTACCTTATTTGTATTATAGTACCTGGCTGTACAAGGACTGGGACCTCTCTGCTGTCCAAACAGAGAGTCAGAGACAGTTCTTGCCTCAAACAGTTTACAATCTGAAGAGACAAAGCAGACAAAAACCAAGAGCCAGATACAACATGGATGACAAGCCTGTGGATTACTTTTGCATTTAGTTAAGTTGTAAACTGTTGAGGGAGAGATTGCCATTTGAATGTGCCTGTGAAATATCAGAGGTAGGAACTTCTGGTGCTGCTGGATACCCAGTTGTTTGGAGATGGGTTTTTAACACAGAACACTTAGGTGACAATGTCCCAGAAAGTCAGTGATTCCTAAGGGCGCCATTACTTTTCAGTTGATGTCACCTAGCATAGGTCAGTGACCTCGAAAAGCAACCTCATAACAGAAAAAGCCATGTATAATCTGTTAATAAAAGACAGATGAGAACAGATCTAGAGGATCCCAACTGATAGCTGGAAGCTAGGCTGAGCTGTTTTCATCATAGCCAAGCACTCTTGTGTTTTGAGAACATTTCAAAGCATGTTTGGCACAGAACTTATGCACGATTACCTTCCTAAAAATTCTTAGTGGTGCTATGATTTTATTTGAGACAGCTCTGCTGGATGTATCAGCTGAAGATCATCTGCATAATCCTCCCTTTGACATATGTACACATTTCAGGTCAGACCTCACATTTACGTCGCTTCCTAGACAAGAAATCTCTAACCTCATGGGAGCTCTTCCCTGCTTCCTTTCCCTTTCTGTGAACGTTTTGAGTCACAGTCCTTTCCCTCTGGGGATGGGGCTCCTTCCTTATCATTGAAGAGTAGATCTTTTTCCCAAGAGGTGTCACCCCTCTCTCCTCAGGATCCTGCACAGAGATTCCATTGACTTTCTAGTGTAACTTCTCATGGAAATCAATGGTGCTGAGGCTGCTTCACAGTCAGTAGGGTGGCACTAAAGTCCAAGGCCACAAATAACTGCACTAGATGGTGCTCCAGGTAACTGGAACATGAAGAACAGTCAGGAAGCAGACCATTTTTTGGGCAGCTCCTACAGTGGGGCAGTGTTTTCACTCTGCGCTCAGCTGCCTTCCCAGGATGTTAGGAGCATGTGGCCCTCTGCAAATTCAGAGTGTGCTGCTCAGCAGTTCTAACTTAGGGCGTACCAGCAAGAATTTGCTTGAGTAAAAAATGCACTAGAATAACTATTATCAGGCACTCCGTAATGAGGGGTGGGTTTGTGGCCATGCAGCTTCAGATTCAGAGAATCAGTAGGTTTTTTTGGTCTTTCTGAGCCAGACAAGTGACTCAGGACCTATCCAGGTGTAACCCTGTGGGCAGTACCAGACCTTTACTATACTTCGTTTCATTTCCATGTGAGCAAAGTGGGACTGCTAAAACCTCTTCTCTCCCATCCCTTGCCTGACTTCTCTGCTCCATGTTGCACTCCTGAATAGTCTCTCCCCATGCACAGCACAGTGGGACCAATGGCTACTGTAATACAAACGATCCTCAGTTGCAGGTTTTTCTTTTGCCTCCTCACTGTGCTACATTTATCAGCATCAACCATGAGCCCAGCACTGTCAGGCTTTCCCTTGCTCTCAGCACCTCAGAGCATTTGGGTTCACAAATCTTGCTATTAATAATATGTTGTGCAAAGTTGGTACAGAGCTCAAAGTTTTCCATGCGTGTGCTGCAGTTTGATTGTAACTGTGGGTATCATTATCATCAAAGAGACTGAGGAATGGCAGCTTTTAGTTAAACAAATGGAAAGCTGTATTTAGTCTCTTTTGCCACATTGTGATATGAAAGAATAAAGGCTTTTAAATATATTTTACAGCTGCTGTTTCTTAGGTTTTTCTGCCTTACAATAGTCTTCGTGATTTTGACTGGGAAGTTGTTGCAAAAGCTTTTTGTTTTTAGTCCTCCTATTGAAATAATACATATTAATTGTCTCATTCCTGAGTTTTGTTGTGATTGGAATTTCTGCGGGGGGGCGGGGGGGAGGGCAGGGAGGAGGAGCGACAAGCTGTAAGGCATCAACAGCTGAGAGAGGATGCCCTGGGTGTGCAGTGAGAGAGGAGGCTTACATAACACACTGCTAGCAGAGAGTGAAGAAGAAGAAATGTCTCCCTAGAAAGTGAGAAGACAATTGGCAGAGCAGCCCTGGTCTCTTTGTGTGGAGCAGGGCAGAGGCAGAGCTGGGAAGGGGGAGCTGAAAGAGCCCAGCAGGGAAGCCAGGTGGGAGCAGGGACAGTGAGGATCAGCGTGAAAGCATAGTCTTTGATGAGAAATAAGACCTGGACTCATCATACTGTGGCCACCAGAAATGAATATCAACGAAGCAGTTAGTTCTGTGAACACTGGGACAAATGAACGCTGCTTTCCTAGAGATGCTTAGCATGTGGTTGGATCCACGGATGTTTAATAAAAGTTCAACTCAGGTTTTTGCTGTTGTGATGGCACTAACATGGTCCCTCTGTCCTATCTGCCCTGCTCTTTTTACAAATCTTGCAGGAGATTTGTATTTCTGATGAAATTGCCCAGTGGTTCAAAAGCTGCTGTGGCAGCAGCAGAGGAATACATGGTCATATACCATATATAAGCTGCTTCCTTACACACTTAAGCTAAAAGTATGTAGATATATCCTACTGCTTGCAACACAGTGCTATCCCAAAGGGCTACATGTGGTTTAGGAAAGCCATAGTGGTTGCAGTTACCCCATTTTACATGACACAACACAGAAATACTAGACCCATTCCAGGCAGAGCAGAGATCCCCATGCTCCTCACCACCACTCACCTTGTTCTTCTGTGCTCTGAGAAACATTTTGACCTCTCACCTGCTGCAAAACATGAAAGCAGTGGCTTTCTCTTGCAAGTGCTAGAAGACATTTGGACCAAAGATGCCCAGAGAAGTCCATGTGAGCTCCCTTCTTCTCTCAGCCCAGTCCCACAGCACAGCCACAGGTCCCATGCGCACCAGGTTCTGGGGGGCTGTCACCCAGCAGAGACTGGTTACGGTGCTGATGCCAAACAGAAGGTGAGCAGCAAAGAAGCCCCATCTGTTAAACACATGAAAGGTGAATTGACATGAGCTCAAGACAAGTACTGAAATGTAGCTGTGAATCTCAAAGCTTTGTTCCAAAGAAACAAAGTCCCACTTTAAAATAAGTCCAAAAAATCCCATCCTGCTTCCATTGAAGTCAATGGCAAAATTCCCACTGGTTTAACCAGGAACAGAATCAGGCCGTTTCTAGACAGATTTACAGCCAACACATGCTGTAACGCTTGCATGCTGCATGTGCTTACTTCTATTTCCAGCCATGTTACAAAATTATAGCAAATGCCTATGGATTTGTGCATATGAATTATCGTGCTGCTAATGAGAGGAAGAATTACCCGAACATGGTTTAGACGGTCATCCGTTACCAACACAGATGAAATTGCTGGGTCATTCACCAGCCTCATATTGCTGTTCATCCCATTAGCATTTTCATTAGAATTATTGCAAAATGTAACTCAGTTTATTCCTTTTTTTTTTCTTTTTTTTTTTTTTTTTGGCGGATGTGGAGGGGACTGTGTTCGTAATTAGTGCTCCTAAAGAACTGGAACCTACGCTGAAGGCACACTCTTGTGCCACACTGCAGGAACACTTCTGCTTAACTGGAGCAGTAGGAGAAGTTCTAGGTACAGAAACAAACCGAAACAACTTCTCGCAGCTGAAGACCTCTACACTTAATGCAGCATGTTCATGCACTAGAAAGCTTTGCCTAATTCTTCCCCCCATGCTTCTTGCTTTCGGCAGCTGAGTCCATCCCTCTTAAATGTTAAGAAGTTTGCAGTCTAAGCCTCACACAGATCTTGTTTTTCAAAAATGTTGCCTGCAATGAGTGGGTTTCTCAGAAGCTGCTGTTTGCCAGTCCCTTTGATAACTAGACCTCATGTTCTTTGCAGCTATCATTACAAAAAAAAAAGAAGAAAATCATCGCATGGGAAGCCTCCCTCCCCTCACTCAGAAAAAAACACCATCTATTGTTTTCCTGTAATTGATCAAGCATAAACATTCAGCTCTACAGTTTTACGACTAATCACTCTACTTCTGAGACACGTGTTCGCAGCTATGCAAGGCACCAGCTGCTGTCATTCCAATGGATATTAATTTATATTGTCTCCCACTCCCGTCCTCCCTGTGAGGATGCACAAAGGGAGTGGGGTGGTGGCGCGGGCTTTAGATGAAGACATCTGCTTGAAAGGCAGACAGTAGCCGTGCTGCTGAGATTGCACCTGGACTTTAACTGGAAAATCAAACACACTAGTTGCTTCCTGGCACTCCAGGCTTCGGTAATCACACAGGGTTTGGGCTACAGTTATTTACTTATTTACCTCTCTCCAAGGGAAATGAAATGTCTGGACAGAGGGAGCATAGCAGATTTCAGGAGCAAAACAAAGCTGATTGAAATAAAATATCACAGACGTGTGGTGCAGCAGCAGGGGGGTGAGGAGAGGGAAAGCCTGAAGCCTCTAGTTTTGTCCCCTACAAAGGTTCTTTCATGATGGTTGGCTATGCTGAGCTCCTCTCTGGAGAAGCTAGCAACTGTCTGGGCTTGTGTGCAGGATGAACCCGCTACCTGTAGCCTTGGGAGGAGGACGTGGAAAAGAGGAAAGAGGACTTGTTGGTTGTTCTTCTGTGACATCTCACAGAGACAGATAGAGCTCAACACTGGTGGCTTGAGCCGGTGACCCTGCTGCATCATACAAAGTTTGCCTCCCTCTCACCCCACAGTCATCTCCCAATAATTGAACTTAAAAGCATCACACAAATTCACGAACTCTCGCTATCTGCAGTGTGATGGCCACAGCCCTGCACACAGTGGGCACATGGGAGGCTCACAAACCACCATGGCGTCTGCCACAGACCTCCTCTGGGGCTGCTGCGAGCTGCTTCTCCTTCAGCTGGCACCCTGGGGTAAAGCCCTGTGCACAAGGACATACCTAGACAGCCTGTTCTGCTAAAGTATTCAGATGCTATCTCACAGATAAAACAAAGCTGAGGGCTTGATTGTAAGGGATATGAAAGATTTCTTTCTCCTAAGAATGAGGCTGTTTCCCAATCCCTTCATGTTTGGCAATCAAATACCAGTGTAACTGGGGTCACATTACACTGTGGCTGTCAGCTCTAAGTGCATACCATGTTTTTCATGTCCCATCCTGGTCTGCTGTGTTGTGTTGCTGTTTCACCCACAGAGGCAGCACTTGAAGACTTTTTCTTATTATTTGCCTTGTGATTTTGCTGTGAAGCCCCAATCGAAGCTTGGATCTGGTGCTATCACATCCCATGCAAATGACTAGTGAAAAGTTTACTAGGCAGAGAAGTTGGTTAAGCAGCTGTTCTGTGGCACTTAATTACACCAGTAAAGAGCTGAGACAGTAATGTGCAGTTCAGATGTGAGGTGCTGTTTGCCCACACTTCCTGCAGCAATTTTTCAAAATAAAGAACTCAGTTCAAACTGGAGACATATTTCACTCCTTTTAAGACGTGGATAGACATGAAAGTTTGGCATTCTTTTTTTTACGGTGTCTGAGCGAGCAGGGTTTCTGAGACAAATCTAAAAATCCTTTCTTGTTATTACATTACATGCCTCAATTCCCACTGCTGTATACCACATGATGTCACTTACCCTCTGCAAGTTGGTATAAAATACTGCTTCTGGTGTAGAATTCCTATCTAGGCATGTTTTATTTTTGACTAAGGTAAATGAGAATGTGGGTGTGACATCTTTCTTCCCTGTTTTTTTTTTTTTTCATTAACTTAAGCTGAACCTATTGATTCTTTTGGTCACCTCAGAGCCTGTAGTTATGGGAGGTGACACAAGCATCTCTTTTTGCTCTGCAAAATTTGCTCTGTTCCCTGAGCCCATGGCTTCACTCCTCTACTCTCCCTGCAGGTCTCCAGAGATCTCTGCTTCCCCAGGGATGTGCTGGTCGCAGGGCACCAGCCATGTGAAATATTAGTGTTCCCTCTACATATACACCTTTATATAAGTCAAGGTATTTGGGATAGGAATGTTATTTTTAGCATTCCTGTTCCTTTGCCACAGCGACTGTGAGGAAGAAGCTAAGGAGCACTAACCTTCATGCCATTAGACGGTTTTGATTGACTAGTCCCACTAAAATGTATGACTCCTCAAAAATTACGCTGGGAAGCAATACATTTTAACAGACGCTCACCACCCCCTTCTTTTCTATAAACGGAGAAGACATCTCGAAGGGGCAGGCTGCAGATGGTATTGTTTGTCTCTTAGTGACACTCGTATCCCAGGTTGAAGTTTCATGGGTAATTGTACCCAGGCCAGTGGTAAGTCAATATCTCTGATGTAGCATCCATTTAAGGTCTGCTTTCTAGCTGCACTCTTAGGCAGAGACCTAAGGTCTCGAGGCAGATCAGGGGAGAGTAATATCTTGCAGTCTCATGTTCCCCAAAACTCTTCTGCTGGATTTCCCAGTTCATTACCCAAACCTTCTGTCAAGGATGTCCAGATTCCTCAGAGCTCTGAGTCAGATGATACTGGGATGATTTACTGAGGGTGTGACATGACAAACAGACTAGCAAACTTTTTCTTGTGGCCTTGGCCACTCAGACAGCTTGGAAAGAGCTTGGGGAATGAAAAAGGCTATGCTATGAAACATGCATAGCACAAACTTCCACTGCTCCAGCCTGTTCCATTTGTGTCTACACAGAAATCCTCACAGAGCATGCATACCCTGAGGGGAGAAGCAGTTTTGTTTTTTTTTTTTTTTATATTATATAAACTCTTAGACATAAAGCAAGATCAAAATCTCAGAGTTTGCCCATACATTGCTCTGTTTACTGCACCCATGCAATACAACTGCATAGAAACCTGTATTTGAAACAACAGTTGCCTTTTTTCTGCTTACCTGCATTTTGGAGTGCCAGTGATTTCCGTGTGCAGCCAGTGCTCCCCTCCATGCAAGAGTCTCTCTCTCGACAGGGTTAATTGTGTTGTGTTTGTAATAGTCTTGGAGAGCTCCAGTCTGCGAGTGCCAAATCATCTCTTTCTTGGTCTCACTTCCAAGCACTACAGTTCTGTGGGCCAAACGCAAGTTACTTTTGCACATACTGTAGCTCAGTCAAAGGGAGAGTAAAAGTGCAGCTGAGATCTCCAAGCCCTTTTCTATACACGCATGGTGCCTTCATGCTTTGGGGCTCTTCTGCAGGAGGAACTCACGTGGGTCAAGCTATTGGGGCACCAAGGCTACGGGGACACCTGTTTTAGGAAGGCACAGAACATCTATAAAACAGCTACACTAAACACTTCATCCCGCCTCCACGGCCTCGTATCACAGAGGTAGAGGGGGAGAACTTTACCCTCCAGGGGACAGGAAAATCCCCAAGTGCCCATGACTATGGACAGACTTCACAAGTGCCCAGGAGAAGCGGAATTGAAAAATGATCCTCTCTGCCCTTCCATCACTCTCCTGTCTTCCCACTGCTGCCAACACCTCTCCACTTGCGCCATAGCAAGAGGGGTCACAGGGGACACAAGGAGTCTCTTTCACTGGCTTATCACAGGAGATGCAGATGAATAAGTGTCAGAAGTAGAATGACGTGCTATGATGCCCAGCACTGCAGGGCTCAGAGTGGACATGGACCTGCTGGAGCCAGGAAAGGTTGGGAGGCAGGACCTGCCTGGGGAGGTTCCTACGCTGGTGCCTAGACAGGGGTGAGAGGCTGTAGAGAAGAAGAGTGGAGGGCTGGGAAGGGGCCAGGCGTGATGCTGCAGCAGGAACCTCCTCCTAGTCAGTGTTCAGCCACGTTAGCAGCTCGCATGCTTGACCCTGGCTGATCAAAGCCTCAATAGGACACTGCCTTCATCTTCCTGCCCTGTCACTGCCAGCAGGGGCATGAGTTATTTGTCTTTTGTGTGTGAGGCCCTCCTCCTGGGGACCTCATCTTCCCTCTAATCAAATAATCAGATGTGTTTATTGTTGTGGAAATCATGCCCTCCCCTGAAGTGCCTGACCAGCAACAGCTTCCTGGCTTTGTCTGACGCCTGGATCCCACCTCTCTCCTGGTGTGGCCTTGGGGGGCTGCATGGGGGCAGCCAGCTGCTCACACCCAGCTCTGTTATGCCTCTGAGGGAGGGGACCCCAGCAGACAGGAGTAAAAATGCATCCACACGAGAGTTCCTCTCTTCATGACCACCCTCTGCCAGTGGAGAAAATCAGCCACATCCTGAGAGGAGGTTTGTATTTGGAGAGGATACTACAACACTGGGACACATGAGTGAGAGAGAGGATAGTCACAAGGATGGAGCTTCCCCTGTCTCTGCAGAACTGGCTGAGGAGCCTGAAGGCTCTCCTTGTCCGGTCGCAGTGGCTGTGGGGCATCACACGCCAGCTGTGCACCACAGCCGGTCCTGCAGTCACTCCTTGCCCTTCTGCAGCCCTGGCTTGGGGGGACACTTTACTGCTAAACTGTCTCATCTCACAGGCTCTCCTGCTCAGCCAGCAATGTTCTTAATTTGTTTGCTGACCCCCTTGCCCCCTAATACACCTTTCATAATCCATATTTTTAAACTCTGATCCCATATCCTGTCAGGAAAAGAAATGTCCTGACTGCACAGCATAGGTCTGAATTTTTGGGTGTTTTTTTTGTTGAGTTCTTTTCCTGTGTTTACAGTCTCACAGTGCAACATTTATTAATCTGAGGATAAGGACAACTTAAAACATCTTGGCTTGGGAAGGCTGACAGCAGGGGTAAAAGTAAACTGAGCGCATGCTCTGCATAATAACCTGCCAGTGCTGGCACAAAGTGCCAGGGCAACATGGTGGGGTCTGGGACCCCCGCAGGCAGCCCCTGGCAACCCTGCTGCCCTCCCCTGCACACAGACCCTCTTGGATGTGGCAGGCATCTCATGTTTGTCCACCTGAAGCTGAATCACTGTATCTGGAGCCTGCCTGCCTTGCACAGGCACCCACTCAATGTGCCTGTCTGTGCTTGGCATTTGTTGGGCCCGTTTCATGTTTTCATCCCAATCAGTGTTCTGGCTTGTGAGCTGAAACTCTGGCTATAGAAGGTGGGGGAGAAGGATAAGGACAGAGGAGAAAGGAGCAGAGTGAACTAATTGGAAATGTGGGGGGGGGGTGTGTTAAAAAATAAGGGATTTCTTAAAATAAAAAGGCTTAGCAAATTAAAGCAGACAAGCAGGTTACTCAGCAGCTAGAGAATAAATCTGAACATCCTGGGCACACAAACCGTCAAAGCATTCTCCAAAGTAGAGAGCCCTGAGAGCTGCCCTCTGGGCTTGGTACCCTGACCCAGTCCAGTGAGGCTGTTAGTAAAGCCTGCTTTCATTCCTGCTCCTGAGAGCACATGGACACGTATGCGTGCCCAGGGCAGTGTTGTCCCCAGGCTCTCTCAGGATGGGGCTGCTGATGGGTGTGTTGTTGGCTTCTCTACACCTAAAGCACAAATCCAGCTGGACCCAACCTCACTGAAATCCATGAGAGAACAAGTGCCTCTTGTTCAGCATTAACATCCTAGAGGAGACGTGTAACCACACAGCCAAAACAAAAGCTGCACTCCTTGAAACACTGCTCCAAACACTGCCCATGCAGGCCAAGGGCTCCTATTGTTCTCCCAGAGTCGGCAGGGCCAGGGAGGACCTGAAGCTCAGCTGGCAGACAGGCTCCTCTCTCGTCTCTGAGGCTCAGGCAGCACCAGCCAAATACCACTGCTGCGGGCCAAACCCATGACTGATACAAACCATGTTGCAGGGTGATGTGAATCGTTTGCTGGCATCCCTGAGCCAGCCCCTTCCAGCAGGACAAAAAAGTCCAGAACACCCACCGCGATAGAGCCGAGGCTGTGACAGTGAGCACCCCGACCCTGCTTTAGGACCTGCTGGCTGTCTCCTCGCTGGCCCCCGTCCTGCTCTCACAGCAATCCTGGGGAGCAGCTGTCTGACCCGAGGAAGCCCAAGCAGAACCTCAGCATGCCCTGCATAGCTGGGCCCATGACTGCGCTGCCTCCCTGGCACCCCGTGTTCCCAGACCACGGAGGAGAAAAAACACAACCTATGTGAAACCTCAAGTTTCCCCCTCCTTTCCTAATGTTAAACACAGAAGAAAGTCCACAGGCAAGAGTCTCAGGAATTCAAACTTGGTGAATGCTGTCTCTGCTCTCAGGAAACTTGGCCAGAAGTAAACGTGCAGAGGAATGTAACTGCTGCAGAAGTCGGTGCTTGACTTTTCAAATCCAAGACCCTAAATACACTGCACTCGGGCTGTAATTTAATGTTCTTTTCTTTTCCTTTTCTGTTTTGCAGCAATGGCAGTCTAACCACACTCCAACCCATCCTCAGCCCCCAGCCTTGCTCCCCTCACCGCTCCATCTGCTCTGTTGTGCCATCAAAGCAATTTAGGGGGCTGAGTTGGGAAATGATCCATGTCAAAAACAGCCCAGCAAAGAAAAAACAAGTCAGTCTTTTTTTTTTTTTTTCAATAGCAGTTCAGTTACCTTTGTCCTTTCACGGCAATGAAAATCCCTACAACTGGGGAAGGAGAAAGGACATGAGGATTGTGATGGGATCAAGTGCTAGGAGGGAGGGATGGGGCAGGAGGGGTAGCCTGGCAGCACAACTGCATTAAATGCATGTCAGACTGAGGCCTTATTGTCCTCTTGTTATATATAAAGAAGAATGACTGGCCTGGAGGGCTTATTTGCAACAGAGGGGAGAGAGGAACAAAGAAGGAGGGAAGCAAGGAAGGACATTCCCCATGGTCAGGAGGATGTGTGCATATGCCTCTGTGAACAGACCAGGAACACCCTTCTTGAACCTAACATTCCACTAACCGAATTAATTGTGACTTATTTGGCAGAATTTGAATACAGAGGTGGAAACTGAGCATGGCTTAGAATGCCTTTGATTTCCTCTTCTAGCCAAAATAACCAGTAGGCTGTCAGGCAGCAATCTTAGGTTCACACAGTCTTAGAGCAACCTCATGTCTGCACTAACTTATGCTCTGGTTTCAATCTCCCTAGAGGTGCCACCCGCCCTTCCCATCCTGGCCAGGCCAGTGAGTGTGCTGCCTTTACACCACAGCCCCAGTGCCTGTCCAGGAGTGCTCACCACTGCAGCAGCCTTGCAAATCCTTTCCACAGCTGGGGCAGGGGCCAACCTGCAAACTCAGCCCACCTCTGAAAATTGTCACTTACAGGAATGCAGGCATTGGAGTTACACGTAGGATGTGGAAATGCTGCTCTGTCTGGAAATTTCCTCCTCGCTTTGCTGTGCGTGGCTCAGTGGGTCTGTACAATCATCCACTCATAAACCAGCTGGTCACCGTTTCTATTGCATACATCGCTGTACCTACTGACTCCTCCAGAGAGGGGGAATGGCTAGAAATAAGTTAGAAATAAGTTAGAAAAGTAACCTTGCTTTTAGATCAAAAGTCGCAATACCTAAGAGTGTATATATATATATATATGCATGCACGTATGCACGTGCATATCTATACCTAGTAGGAAGTCAACGCTGCTTTATTTATTTTTACTTACTTATGAACTAGTTTCTTCATATTTTGTCTATTTTTTATTATCTTTTCATTCCTAGAAAAATTATGGCAGATGAAACCTCTTAAAATTTGTAGCTTGCTAGTTTGAAAATCTAGGCTGCAATTTTTTATTTTTTTTTTTTCCTTTGTACTCTGGATTGAAGGATGTGATGTATGAAAACCCCAGTTTAACAGAGCCCAGAGATTAAATCAGGTAAGGTTTTGGCAGAGAAGCAGGTACTTCTTCCTAACCAGTATCATGAATTCAGAGAAGAATGGGGTAGATTTTAATATAAGTTTATTTTTCTTGCAATGAATTTTAATTACAGTTTTCATGACTGCTTCTGTGATTCATAAGAGAAAATTAAAAACCTACACCTTGAAACTTATACAACAAAGCTGCTAACATCTCGCAGCTCCTGGCATTATCTTGGAGAACCCTTCAGTCCTGTTTCTATGCCACATTGTTTTCCATACAAAATGTATTTTAAATATAAAACACTGAATGTTCATTCCTTCTTTATATCATTTTTATTCATTATGTGCTGGAGGCAAAGGGCATGTTTTTATATGGAATCCTCACTGAATGTCTTATTTTGCAATTTTACTCTACTGTACATATTTCCCAGTAAATTATTTTCTTTCAGATGCAGATATTCTCCTGGAAAAGTGAAGCAGGGCTGTTTCCTCTGCACAGAAGTTTTTTTTTGCCATGAGCACAGCCAAGTTGTCTGGCTTGGGTTAGTTTGTCAGGCATATTTTGGGAGCAGTTTGAGAATTAATTGTTTTAAAGACTATAATCACCTTTTTGGCCCTTGAAAGGGGTTCAGGATTTTTGTGCAAGGCCAGCAATAAAACAGTTTTTGCACATGTCAAAGGCTCGTTCTAGACAAGCAAAAAGATGGTGGAGATAAAATCTGTATCTTTCTTGCAATCTGTATCCACAAAGCAACTGCTTCAAAAGTGGCTGCAGCTTGTCCCTGAATGTAAGGAAGGCACAGCCCCAGCCTGTACCGTGCGGATGCTGGCCCTGGGGGCTGCGTGCCTTGACTCTGTATGGCTTTCAGGTGCCAGTAAAATCACTGGTGTTGGCCACCTACGCTCACAGACGGTGCAAGGCTTCTCAGCAGTGAAGGCAGAAGTTGTGTTTGGAGGTCAGCGTGGCTTTGGGGACATCAGAGACCAGGGGGAACTGTGGATGGAGAAGGCAGTTAGGAAATGAGACTTTGTAGTGTCGGTGGTACCCAGGGAGGTGAACGGAGGTGTGTGCAGAGCAGGCTGTGAGATCTGGGTGCCAAGATGTGATCTAGGGGAGGGGGCAGTGATGTGTGACGGGTGTCTCTCTCCCCATACTGGTTGATGGGTTTCCTCACAATTCCTGCTTGCCCTTCTGCTTTCTCCCTCAGGCATGGGTAGCTTTGTGCTGCAAACTGGTTTTGACTCTGGACATAGTGGAGGGGTCTGGGATACAAAATGGAAATTGGGGAGCAGCAGTCAGTGTATGACAAAGTGCCACCCACCTTCCTTGTTGGTCTGTGAGTTTCACACATCTGGGACAATCCCCTCTTCTCCCTACCACTTACTTCCTCTTCAGGTCTGATGCTCCCCAAGTCTCCCTTCCCCTTTCCAACCTATTTTAATTTCTCATCCCTTTTCCTTTGTTCCAGTTGCCTCTCCTTATCACTTCCCACTCTCTTTCCTCTCACCTCTCCTTCCCAATTCCCAGAGCAATCCCGTCTCTTTGGTTGCCTGTGTCAGACATTCTCTTCCAGCCCATTGGGAAAACCATCAGCCAAGACAGCCTCCCTGGAGCAGATCCTGTGCTTGGGAATTAGGATCCCTTCTCAGTCTTACTTGTTTCCCCACCTTCCCAAGGCATGCCTCAGTGCCTCCAAATCTTTTCTGCAGGGAGGAGCACACAAAGCATAGGGAGTCTGAGCAACCTCCTCAGGAGGCCTCCAGAGCCTTTGAGCCCGAGGCCTCAGGGACTTATTAAAAGCCCTGAATGCCTCCTGGGAGGGTGCAGGAGCAGCGCAGCTCCACTTCAATCTTGGTAATGGTATTTTTCTTCCTGAAAACCTCCCAAGCAGCACAGCTGCCATGTTCCTCATGCCTGAGAGGCTGCTGTGCTGTACCCTGGGTATTGCTCAACTGCTGCCACGTTGCAGCAGGTCACTGCATTTCTGCTGGGGTAACCCGGCTCTGAGACCCTCCATGCGGAAAGGCACTACATCCCACTCTGCTCACAGCACAATACAGGCCTCAGGAGGGTGCAGTCTGGTTCATTAAAATTAATTAACAATCAAATGGCTCCATATACTTCTTTATGCAGACAGAGCAGTGACTGCAAAATAGATTTTCACTTGAGCCCAGGTCCCAAGGAAGTGAGTGCTGTCAGGGGGAAACCACAGGAGACCACCACCAAGGCAGAAGGACCACCATCTGAAACTGTGGTCACTGAGTTTCCAGCTTCTAATACACTCCTGCTTTATCTTTTGCTACTCTTTGTACAGCTCCAGCAGAAATAAAAACAGCTATCATTTTTATTTGTCCAGTTTTTAGCTAGGTCCAGTTTTTAGCTTGCACTTGTGAGTGCAAGTTATGACCTGATAAATTCTAAAACTGGCATCTATGTGGATTATAATTTAATACATGCTAAAATTGACTGACTGTTGCCCCTGAACAGTTTTGGCCAAAAATACCAAGACCTGCATTTAAAATGTTTTGGAGTGTAGTACACACGTATTTTTCTTGACCCATTACTGCAATTTCTGTTATACCTTGTGCTGTAAACCTGCAAATTTCTGTGTCTCTGTTTGGTTCTTTCACTCTTTTCTTTTTCTTTGTAGTAAACTAAAATTTCCCTCTCAGAAAGGGTTCAGTCTTCCTTCCCCTTGTACTAGTGACTTTTCACTTAAGTATCTGCTATTCTGAAAATTGCTCCATGTAACGAAACACTCTTGTCTGAATCTCAGTACAACCCATAGCTCTGACCCTGCCAAGATTTACGCTTGTGCATAGTCTGTGAAAAGCAGAGTCAACAGCTTCAATGACATTGCTTATGCACCTCAAGTTACGTACCTGTGCAGAACTTCCAAGGAGTCCTAAATCTCTGGCAAGGCAGTGCTGCAGCCATCCCCGCTGGCTGGGCCTGGTACCTCCTACACGGCCGCGCAACACCTCGGCTGACACCAACAGCGAGAGAAGAGCTCCATGTGGAGAGGAAGCTGCCTGGGGAACTTCAGCAGTGAACATGCAGCTGCCTAAGATGAAGTTCTCCAAGACGTCAAGGGACTTCTCTTTTCATTCCTGGCTATGGAATCAGGATTCAGGCTCTACCACTGAAGACAATGAAGGTTTGAGAGGGAATCAACCTAAGCCCCGTGATGCATTTTTTTTTCTACAGAGCAGTGCATGGCTGTTGGTTCCCCCCCCTTTTTTGTTGCTGTTGGTTTGGTGTTTTTTTTTTTAAAAGTCATCTTACCGATTCTGATCCAGCCTCGATCACACTTGATCTTCTAATATCAAATTACATCTGGGACTGTGCTTGACTTTGTAGACACAAAAAAGAGAAAGACTCTACATAGAAATACATAATCATATATAGTCTTAAAGCCTTTATTTTAATGCAAAATAAAACAGGTAAAATTTATATAGCCATATGTAACAAAAGATCAAAATCTTTGAAGTGGTACTAGAAAAAACCTCTCGAATTATGTGACAAATTTCTCCCCCAAAACAATCACACATGATTTTTAAATCAGTTTCACTTAAACACACAGGTATTGTCAGGATCATAAGCACCTCTCTCTCCCTCACAATAACAGAGTAGTTACAAAGCCTTCTCTTCTAAGCAGACATAGTGAACAGTGCTTGGGATTTTGCACATAAGGCTTAAGGACCCTGCAGAACAACTGTGATGGAGGGCACAGGTGTGGGGCCCTTTGGAAGTGCAAAGCAGCCCCTGCTCGGAGCAGAGCATCAGGATGCAGCCCTGGCAGAGCAGTCGGTAGGATTCACTCACAGCACTAACTCTCTGATAAACAAATCTGTGATGGCTGGGAGGAGGAGGTAGCACAAGTCATCTGTAAAAAAATTAGGCAGCATGTGAAGCTATTTCTAGATCAGGAAGCTGGAGTGAATTGGAATTCAGGGCTGCATCCACTTTTTCAAGGCAGGAGCCTTTTTTTTTTTTTTTTGATGCGTAGTTCTCCCCCTTTTTTTCCCCCCAAAAGGGCAATTGATACTTCTTTATGCATTCAAGGGGTGCTTAGAGACTTCTGCATCATAATATATCACAGTGGTAATGTTGACTTGCAGGCCAAGATCATGGCTCACTAGTGGGTGGTCACTCAGAAAATCCACAGGCTCTTTTTCTATCTCTTAATCTTTCAACTGCTGGGCCTGGCTGGCCCCATGCCAGAGCCAGAAATGCAGGCTGCACGCCACCAGCTCAGGAAATCAAAGCTTCCAGCTTCACGTGAGCGCGGGCCTCTCTCCCTCTCGTCTTGACTCCCGTTCACACGCACACTTACAGCACGCTGATCCTGCGGCAAACCCAACTCCCCCTTCACACCCACTACGTCAGTAACTTTACTGCTGGACTGGCACATTTTGGATGAGGGAGCGTGAGGCAATTACGTGTCAAGAGCATTTCAGACTCATAATTTTCCCAAACATATGGACATATGGGGAAAAGAACAACTTGTTACTTAACGGCTCTTTTGGATTTTGCAAGTGTGTATTTTCAACCGTCAGTTGTAGCACCTCGTGAATTCTGCACGGTACATATTTTTCCACAATATGGTGCTAAAATCATACATTTTACACTGCAGAAAATCTGACTATATATACTGTAGTTACATATTATACTTTTGAAAATACCGTACCCCTACCAGATATTAAACCAGAAAACGTCAATTTTCTCCCAGAACAATGGCTCCAGAGATTGATGAGATGCTCTGTAATACTTTTTGGTCTTGTTCCCCCAGCTAGGTCACACTGTTCTTCCTCCTTAGCTCCTTACCTGTAAGATGCATTCATATATTATACTTACAGCACTTCTTTTTTTTCCTTTTTTTTTATTGGAAGAAGCTCTCCACTGAGTTCTGCTTACTGAGCAGAAGCATCATTTAATAACCTGTTGGGTAAGATTAACAGCTCAGAAGGTGTTCGTTTGATCTGTCTGCCTCAACCGAGTGGAGCCGATGCAGTCACGGAGAGCTCTTAAGAAGAGATTCGGGTTACGGGGAGACAATTGCACAGGTCCTTCAAAGGCTATAAATAACCCAGGAGCTGTTTTCATCCAGATTTTATTTGGCCCTGGCTCATGAAATACTGTAAATAAGTTCTGTTCACTGTGCTGTGATGCCATTTGAAGGGTTAGTTCAGAGTGATTTACAAAGGCAGTAGCTTATATTCAGAGCTGTTTTTAATTGTGGCCTGGCTTGATAAAGCCACTGTCACAAACATATTAGTTTCTTTACAGCTGGATCAAATGTATCAGGGGTTATATTTCAAGGAGGGAAAGTATTTTAATTTGTTTTTGCTTCACTTTCAGCAGGCCTTTATTACACCAGCAGCTATCCTGCGGCTGCCAGGTCCTGGCTGAGTATCCTACAGCATTTAAAACTCTCTGAGAGAAGTACAAGGCTGTGTAAAGCACGTACATGACAGGCAGAGTTTCCCTGGGGAATCTGCCTTATTTATGGAGGGTACTGAGAGACATCCAGCTTTACATCCAACCCTCCCTCCAGAGGTTTTTCCCTCCTACATTACTAGGGAAGAGGGCAGAAAGAAATGGAACAAGGACCAAACGCACTTGCTTCATAATCGGTTGCATTCCTCTCCCTCTCCCACTCCCACCAAAGCTTCCTCCTGACTGGGTTTAGAGCTGTGCCTGCCCCTACCCCAGGGAGTCCAGCCCTCTATCTGAATTACAAAGATGCTCCCCCCACTCAAAAGCTGTCTCCTCTCCCCTGCTTCCCAGCCTGGCTGGTGGGTAGAGGTTGGTGTCAATGCAAATGCTAGAGCCTGCTGGCCAGTCAGGCAGCTGCAAGTACTCCTCATGCCTCAGGGTTATGCCAATCTCTCACCAACATCAGCAGCAGAGAAGAAACGTGGGCTGGGATTAAATGGTGCTTCTCATCAGGGTCATTACCTGCTGGTGGGACACACTCCCAGGAGGACAAACCTTCCTGGTGATATTTAATTCCTGGGAAATTACCTATGTGATTTAATCTGTTGCATACCAAAGGTGTCAAAAAGACATCAAAGAAATCCTTATGCTTAATCCTTGGCCAGGTCACAGTCTTTTCCTGATGAGGAGAGGAGGCCCAATGGTTTAGTAGCACTCCCAAAAGGCAGAAGTCGAGGAATTAAGGACACTTGGAAATAATATATTTCTAGGTCACATAACTGCATGTTTTTCCTGTGACAAAATCCTTGAGACAGATCTCTAAGCACTCACAGCCCCCTTGGGCCAGGTTACACAGGCCCCTGTGGCTGGGACATGCATTTCTGACCTCTTCCCAGGTTGGCTGGCTGCAGAACAAGCTCAGGCTGTGTGGGGCAAAGAGTCAGGCACGTACCCCAATGCCCTGTCCCCCTACCTGGCTCTGCTGCACTGCTGGCGCCTTCTCCCCACCCTCACCTTCTCTTCCTATGCACTGCTGCAAATAACTTGCTACAAACAGCTATTCTCTCCTCTTCCTCCTGGGCCCCAGGGTCTTGAAGGAGTTGCTTTCCTTGTATTTTCCTTCACCCCTTGCTATGAAAAGCCCGTTCCCCCACTGACCTGACGGCTGCTGGCTGCAGGAACTCGTAGTTTGGCACTTGGCACGGCAGGACCAGGCGCTGCCAGAGGCTGAGCTTCACTTGTGGACTGAGGGTGGCCCCACACCAACAGGTGCCTTCCCGTGGCAGCAGGCGGGCAGGGCATGGCACGCTGCTGGCAGACACTTTGCTGGAACACTGGCCGGAGAGGACCAGGAAGGGGCTGCCCTGATGGAGCCAAGGCAGCACTTACGATGCTTAAGGTACAGTAACTTAGGATGAATTATGGAGTTCACGCCCACAGTCACCTCCTCAGCCACTTCTTACAGGCCAGTTCCACTGAAACCCCAAGAATGACACTTCCTGACAGGAGCTGAGGATCTGATCTCCAGGGTTTACCATTAAAGAGTGCACACTATATAACTAAGCAACATTCACAAGCACACACACGCAGACACAGTTCTCAGGTGGCTGGCTGGCTGCTCGTCCTCTGTGAGCCTGCCCAAGTATAGAGGATAAAGCTTTTTGTCTTACTCCAAATGCAGCAGGTGCAGTAAGAGGAGACCCTTGATACACAAACTGCAAAAATAAAGGCTACAAGATAAATGCTGCCACCACCAAAAAGAAAGAGGAAGACAGAGACCAGATGATAAATCTGGAACTGCAGCATCCTTAAAGCACAGAGCTGCTGGAATGTGGCCACTACCTCTGTGGTAGTCCCTTGTCAACTTATGATCACACACTGGATTACACAAGATCCCCAGCTCCATAGGACGTCCATACCGCATGCTGTGTTCTCACTTAAAAGGCTCTACGACAGCGCTCTGAAGTAAACTCTGGTGACTCTGCTGCCCTTACACAGACAGCTATGTACTGTATAGGTGTAACTGGATTCGGTAAATAGCCCTGAGGTGTATTTAGTGTTGTGTTTCATTTCCAGCAGCCACTTTCTATTTCTAAAAGGAATTAAAAAACACACAACTGTTTGGTACCTCACATACTCAAAACACTTCGTACCTCACGTGGCTTTTGGCTTGCCTGTTAGAAAGCACCTACGCTGAGCCCAGCTCAGTAAGAACGACTCCAGGTCTCGTGTGCCATTCTTACAGGCAGCTATGCTTGGGAACAACTCTACAAGGATGATGTCCAACGGGACTCCTCCTGGGCCGTGCTGGTGAGTCCAGTGCATGGCTATACAGCTGCAGTCATGGGGTTCTTCTGCCTGGGATCCTGTTGCCTGTACTGGTAGTGGTCTGGACTGGTCCCACGGTGTCGGACAATTTCATGATAAGCTGGTGCTCGGTGGGACTGAGGAGGGGAAGGTGGCACGTCCTGCCGGAGGGGTCCTTTATGCTGGTTTGTGATGGGCTGGGATGGGTAATACTGGGGGTACCTCAATTCTGCCACTCTTGTGTCTGGCGGGCGGACGTGGTTCCCCTTAGATGGGTGGATAACAGGCTGTCCTCCTTGGTAGTAGGGAAGATCTCTCTCTTTGTATGTTACTCGTGGCCCTGTTAAATATTCTAGTGGCTCTGCAGGTCCACGCCTGAGGAGGAAAAAAACATAATAAAGCACATAAAAAGGCGGTCTACTAGGCCAGTGATACATTATTGTACTTACAATCTATGTTTACTTTGGGAAAGGAAATGCCACCTCAAGCATGACAGGTCCCAATGAATCAAAAGAACTTCTGAAGGATAACAAGCCTCCCACCTGCACGCTACAAAAGTCAGTAACATGCAGGACGCGGGAGGAAGGGTCCAGCGCACATCACAGCCCTTTTACAATGGGGGAGCACTGAAGCCCTTCAGCTCCCAAAGTCAGTCTCCTGTGATCCATTTGCCATAATGGAAACAAAGCTCCTTTAAACAATGCATGTTTGACTGAATCTTATCTAGCCTGAGGATAAACAGATGAGTTGGGTCTGCAAGTCTGCAAATCCCATAAGCTTTACATGCACAAATATTCGCACTTTCCAAGCCATTTCCCACTATTTTCTCCTAACGTGTCAGACTGTAAAACTTTCCAAACACCATAGTTGGAAAAACTGGAACTCCTGGAAGAAACACTAGGGATGTCAGGCTACAATACCTGTGTTTAATGGGCAAGCTGCCAATGGGGTTTCAAAAAACCTGTTATCTAGAAGGCCTGCTATTACAACAGCCCTGTAACTTGTCTGCATCCATATGGATCTGACAGCCTCTATTTCACGTGAAAAGCAACACGTGAACATGTCATCCCTGAGGATATGCCATGGAGCCCTCTCTGTATCTTAATTTCATGATTTGCACTAATGAAGCATTGATATTTTTTCCTAGTACAACTTAACTTGTGATACTTTTAAAATGGCAGAAATAATTGTTCTCACAGACATGTCACCAGAGCATCCCCAAAAGTTCAACTCCATTAGGAGTTTTTGCCTGTCTGACTGCAAATGTCTTTGCACTTTGGGCAAAAATGCCTATTGAGAACTGAAGGAGGACAACAGGGTTTTGTCCCAAAACAGGGGCTGAAAGTATAAATCAATTACACCTGCTCTGTGGCTTTGGTACTGAACTCATCAACTGTTTAAATATTCTTTGCATAGATTATGAAAAAAGTCATTCCGGTACAGCAGATCAGGTGTTCAAAATTTGTCAATGACTCTCTTGTTCACACAGAGATTTTACAAGCATGTTCCTCCTTTCTAATCTGGGCTCCCAGACTCCGCTGGAACTTGTTTAGCATGTAGTAAAACAAAACATGTGGTTTTCTGCTGCACTCATTTAAGCCCATGGGGTAAATCATGGACACAGGCAATGAACAAACATTATCTGCCTTGAAATGAACCTACAGTTCTCCTCCTGGAATAGCTTAATGCAAATGTTTCCTGTTTAAAATGGAAAGAGCAAAAGGAAGCATTCCAGGCCTTGGACTTTTAGGACCCTATGCTCCCCAGAGACTTTCTGCTTTAAAAACAGAACATTATAAAAGACAGGCACTCCCAGCTTCCCCCGCCCTCACCTCCTGGTGAGACAGTCCAGACAAAGTGCTGAAGGGCCTGAAGCCACCCTCTGAGATACTAAACCACTCTTAACTGCATGCACTGAGACAACTGCTGTCGGTGCTCACACACCTACGCCTCACAACAAAGTCTAATTTCCACAGAAGGCCAAAGAGCCGCTCCATGTATTTCTACATGAAATCAGTCCCATCACACTCAGCTTTAATTCCTCTGTGCATAAAAATGTACTTCCAGTCATAAAAGGCTCTGCAACAGTAGGAACTGCTTTGTGTCAAGCAGCACACCAACAGGAACAAATGTCAAACCTACACCCATCACCTTTTAATATAAGGATAATGCTCAAAATCCTGTACATTAGGTTTTAGAAGATGTTCTCATCAGCAGCTATAATCAAGCAAAATCTTGTGAATCACATTACCTGAAAAATGAGGTAGCTTTTGCACAGAGCTCTAACTAAAACGTTGAATTACTCTGAAAAAACCGATTTCAAGATTAATTGGTACAAAAATGATGGTTGAGAATAGGACTGAGCTACCAACGTCACGTACTGAGCCTTCAGTACACAGCTCAGGCCTCAACTGACACAAGAAGCTGCAGGAAAAAAAGAAGGATATGTTTTGCCATCCAGTCAGAAGAGCAGTTCCCAGGAAAGCTCAGCTGCTGCAGTTCTAGGAATCAGTGTGACACTGCTGCCACAGAAGTTGTTACTGTACAGAGAGTAGGGCATTCAGGCTGCTCTGACCTAGGACTGTGCAATGAAGATGAGCCTGAGCAATCAAAGTGTGCCAGACATGAAAATGGACCCAAGCTGCTCGAGCTTGTGCCATCAGGTCTCTATTGCAGTTACCTATCCTACCAAACTAAATTCACTTACAGGTAACACCATCTGTGGTTGTGTAGACAAACCGCAGATGAACGTGTGGGAAGGGCAAAATCTTTCTTTAAAAAATAAAGAAACATCCAAGTTGTTCACTAGGGATAATAAAAGCAGTGATCTAACCAATGATTACCAGAACTCTCGCACGAGTAAAACTTTGGGAAGCACTGGGAACAGCCCAAAAGGCTGACTCTGGGCAGCATGACTGAGGGAAATTTCTCAAGAGATATCTACACGACACTCTCCAGCTCACTTCCCCTAGTGATCCCAGTGGGTGTTACGCATGCAGATACACAAGCTACAGTGACAGCACTTTTCTTCCCTTTTAAGCCCAGCATAGCGTGTTGGAGACGAATTATTTCCTGAGGATTCATTCTTCCCCATTTACCAGCCATGCCTGATGAAGTCCATTCTTAGGGAGCTACTCACAGTGCAACCAACCAGCCTGAGGAGTCTCCACGAAACCTCTGTGTGACAAGTCTTAAAATATAGGAAAAACCAGGCCTTCCCTCCTCAAGTGTGTCAAGTTAACCATAAGAAAGTCAGTCTTTTCAAGGCAGAAGAAACAGCTGCAGATACCAAGCTCTGGCTGTAGGAATGCTATCACCCTTAGCAGTTAAGTCTGGGACACTGGGGGCAGTTCCCAGCAGGAAGAGCAGGGCTCCTCTGAACCAACACCCTTTTCACTTGATAGCCCATGGTGTAAAAGTATATGCTGTTGTTTATCCTTAAAGAAATTGCCATAGCAACTCAAACCAAACACTTTCTACTTGGCAGCCCCTTGTAGATGCTGTGCTTGTTTCTGCAAGAAGGAAAACAAGTCCCGCCTTTTCACTCCGCAGACACTACCACCTCTGAGGAGGCCCTAATGAAATCCTTCTCCCCTCTCTCACTGTTTTTGTTGGCTCCTGATGAGTTCAGAGTTCACAGGGGCATATCACACTTCCCAAGTGACCCACGGTGTGGGGGTCAAAGCAATAACCTCAAGTGGAAAATCAGTGACCCAGGGGAGTGATCAAAAATCCACAAATTGGGTCAAGCAGGTCCAGCCACTCAAAAGGACCAGGCCAGGAGCGTGCCCTCTGAGAGGACATGCTGGGTAGGAGCTGCTCTGACCGTCAGCTGTTTTCCAGATTTTTGGCCAGTTGTTTGACCTGGGGATACAGTGCAACTAATGGCAGGCAGAAGGTAGGGAAGCTGACACAACATCCTGGGAAGTAACTGATCTCAGAGCTCAAAAACTGGTTTTGCTGATAGTTCAGCTCTGCTGGCTCCTATTAGAAAGTGCATTATGGATGCAGGTCTAGCTAAAAGCCGAAGCTGCTGTTGAAGAAAGCAGTGACAGGAAGGGAGGGAGAACCACCAGGTTCCAGAAAGGAATGAAACTGATAGGGCAGTGTGAAAATGTACTCCTCAAAAATGTCACAGACAAGGTGCCCCTTAAAATGTTTTGGTTTTTCCTTTTTTTTTTTTTTAATTGTGAGGAAGCAAAATCTCACCTTCCCCTGCAGGGAAATTACAGTTCATACACACAGGTGGTTGCAAATATGTTTGACTATTTAATTTCATATGCTGGTTAGCAGCTCTACTGGTTAATTGTCTAAAATTATTCACCAGGTAAGAACTGCAATCCATTTGGAGCATTAAGAGCCAAAGTAGCCTTGTCCAAATAAAGTAGGCAACTTGTGACTGATGTTCAATTAACGTCTTGTTATTTTCTCTCTGAGAAACTAAGGTAGTTTGTTTTTCTATCTCTGCTTTATTTATCTTCCAAGCATGGAATATAAAATCTAGTATTTTCTGGGTTTGCTGCAGAATTTTTAAGAGCTTCTAGGTCTACTGAAACTGAACCACAGGATTTGGAGTACTTAAGAAATGCTTTTTTTACCAAAATGTTATTCAGCCATTGACGTTAAACAGGTTCAAAAAAACCTAACTAAAAAATTTCCCCTTTCTGCAGTTCCTTTTTTTTTAGCCCCACGTTTCAGTAATTCTTCAATTGCAGAAAATCTTACTGAGTAGAGTGGCCTAAATACCCCATGCTTCAAAACCCAATCAGAAAAAAAGTAATTAAATTTCAGGTTTACTGCATTTCATGGATAACCCCCATTTGCAGGTCACTTTTAACATCAGCCAGGAGACACATGTTTGGGCTATCTAAAACGAAAGGAAAGCAAAATGATGGTCTAGCTGTTTGTGCTGTGCCCCATCACATTGGGGGTTTGGATTTCATCATGACAAAGAGTTTTTCTTCCCTCTGTTCTATAGGGAGAGTCACAGAGGTCTCCCTCTTAGTACCTGCTAAAAAGCAAGGAAGGGAATGCTCTCTTCTTACATCACTGCCTCCTCCTTGGCTGCTGAGGGAATATTTTGCAAGGGATATAATCTCACATGAAAAACTGTCTTCCTGCTTTGTCAGGGGGTACTTCTTGAAGTAAACTTCAAAGACAGCCACAGACTAAGTGGCAAGTGGGAAGCCCACATTTGGCTGCAGTCTCTTTCATGTCTAAGCAAGACATGCAGAGACTCTGGGTGATGGCATCAGGCAGCGCAGGCTGTGATTAAAGAAGAGGAGAAAGCAACAAGGTCCTATCTGGGTCCAAATTCTCACTGAAGAACTCTATTGTATGCACCGTGATTGCGTGCTGTTTGTTCTCAGCCAGGAGAATCTACTTTTAAAGAAGAAAGGAGAAGCTGATGTAAGAATTAAATTATGCAAGCAAACAATCTTACAATATCAAATACATTTCACTGTGTCTTCATAAAGCTCTTCTCAACATACACTCAAAACACCTAGCTGAAAAGACCACGTAGTTCCTATCTCTCCAGATACAGTAATAAAGATACCACAGTGCTGTTTGTAGTCAGTGGCACTAAGAACTTCTGTTGCTTAGTATTTAATGTGCATATAATGTAAAAAAAAAAAAATATAGGCAATTTTATATCACTGCAGGTTTCAAAAAAAAAAAAAAATCACTGCGTGACTCTGAGCTTCATTAAAGTTTGTATCTTAATAGGTGAGATACTCCTGTCACAAACATTCTTTGTCATTGCAGATCAATACTTCCCACAGCCAATGAAGGGTTTGCATTAAAAATCCACTGGGAATGAAATTTGGTGTTTTAGCACTGGGAAGAATCTGCAGCATAAGGAAGTGCTCAGTGGCTGCTGTCTGTGAGCGAGGCTTGTACCTCTCAGAAGGCGGCAGATGTCTAGCAATGTCCTACTAACCTCAAACACACCATACACGGATTATTTATGGGCTGAGCTGGTGGAGGTGTTTCCTCCTCCTGTCCTTTTATCAACAATACAAGGCTAAAAAATCAGATAACGTAAATGAATACAATCCCTGGCTCTCATGTAGCACATGCCATGCAGAGAGAGCTGTTTTTAGTTTGAGGACTGTGTTTGGAATTCCTTCAGTGTCAGGTTTCCAGTTACCAGACCCTCATCCCTGGGCCAGGCACGACTGTGGTTGGACTGGATTAGCAGAACACTCTGCAATGTATATTACATTGCTTTGACTTCTACAGGCTTTGTAGACCCATAAAAATAATGATCACTTCATGACCTGCATTTCTGGGGGGGAAGAAGGGGAGGAGTGGTGCGTGTAAGAGTGGAAAAATCTTTCTTCCCTTTTGAAAGAATTCCTGTTTGGTTTGCATTTGGAGAAGGAAGGATCCATATAAGTTTGTTTCAAATTCAAGCAAGAGTACATTTCAGATGCAATGTAGGCAGGTCTGATTCTCTTCCCTTGCATGCAGTTTTGCAAAATTTAACAGTGGCATTAACTGGCCTGAACATAAGAGTTCATATGTACAGTTTCTCTCTGTCTCTCCAGTAATACAGCTTGAAATATTTCAAAACAAACAGGTAAAGCATCACAATCCCAGCAGGTAAACGCATGGATATGTTTACTCTAGTTGAAGTCTAGCCTTAAAGCAGCTGGAAAACTAAGTCCTTTATTGTTTGCAGAGGGCCACATTTTGAGAGGTGTTGGGCCCCAGCTGCTCCCTGTGCAGATTTTAGCAATTGGAGACATTTAGATGTCACATTTGCTTTTACACCTAGGACCAAGCATAAAGTTTAGTCAGATACTAGCTTTCCTTGCAGGTAAACAGACTGAAGAAACAACTGTAAACCAGGAAAACAGCATCTGACAGGTTTAAAACTTTACTGTAAGACTATGCAAGACTTCTTTTGACAGCGTGAACATCTTATTTTGCCTGTAAGCAAATAGATTGTTCTCAATCCTTAATGAAGCAAACTCTGTCACAGATTGGTTAATATCAGAATTTAGAGTGCCATTTAATTAGACTCACTCTCATCAGCAACAAAACTATAAAACAGTGTTGCTCCTTTCCTTCAGCATTAGTTTATTTTCCAGAGCAGATCTCAGACCAGCTTCTGATAATCCCATCCTGCAGGCAAAGCTCCCCTTTCTTTCCTTCCCTAAATCCAACCTACAAATAGAGGAACTGTGATAATCAGGATTAAAACCCTCGAATCAACAGCAGCAAAACCCAAAATGTGCTAGCTGGTGCTCTATAAATGCCTAATAAGCATTCAAAACAACTAGTGCAATAATCCTTCCTACTCAATTCCTCACTTGTTTTGTTCATATGCTCTCAGGCATGGTACATCTCTTCTACCAGCAGGCATAAAATAAAGTAGCACCTATTGAACAAGACATCCTTATTCTGTGATCTCTTCAAGCTTAAAGGGATCTTAAGTAGATTGGTACTTTAAGTAGCGCGTTATTACAACATGTGTCATTTCATATGTTACTCATTATTCAACACAACATAATACCATGTGAGTCATTAACCTCTTGGCATTGGTAACCTACTCTCAATGCTAAGCAGTCATGCTTATTGCTCAGGAACCCCCATTCTCCATCGGGGAGAGAGACCTGGCTGAGATTTTAAGGTCCCTTTGGTCTTTTGTTTTGCAGATCAGTGGGGCCAAAAGCTCTTCCTATAGACTGAAAGAGTTCTTGGCCTTTGGTCTCTTGAGTCACATTTCTGAGATGATGCCAGCCATGTTACGTTGGAGGACAAAAAACTTTTTAAAGGACGTATGCCTCTTAAGCCAGCAAGAGAAGCAAATGTTTAGGTTTCTCAGTTGAATTTTCCATTTCAATGCAAACTGAAACTAACACAAAAATTTACTGAATGCATGGGCAACTGCTACCACTGGGGTGAGATGCTGAAGTGAAAATTGTGCTATGGTAATATCTATACTGTGTTACTGTGTAGCAGCTCCAACAAACATGAGGACCCTGTTGCTCTGCATGCCAGGAGAAAAAAAGCCAGCACTTCCCTCAAGAGCAGGCAATCAGTGAGAAGGGAGCGAGATGCAGAGGCAAGACCCCAACATGGGCCTCAGCACAGCAGCAGCACAACAGCCAGAAATACTATCTGGATCTCTCTGCCTCATCCCAACCCCAGCTGCAGGTCTCTGCTTTTTTGAAGGCTATCAGAGTAAAAATTAAAGGTCCTGTGGTGGTACAAGAGCTTTTAACTTGATTTAAGAGAAATTCTGTTGTCATAGTCAAAATCCCTCTTCAGAAGGAATCGATCCCACTCCAGAAGAGGCTCCTCCCGAGCAGGGAAGCCTCCACCCTTCACCTATCCATTCCTAGCACTACTGCTATCCACACTGGTTTTGTGAAGTGCTTTCAGAACTATTTAGACCCAAATTCTAACCTGACCTCATTTATCACATGAAATTAATGTAAAGCACGGTGACCATTCAGGTGTGTTGTTCAAATGATTTTCAACAAATAGCAGAAATCATTAAAAGAATCTTTCTAAGTAATAACAACCTGGGCCCAGGTCTTTATTCAGCCACTGGGACCTTAACATGCTGTATGATCTTTAGTGGAGTAGTAAAAACCTCTAAGAAGTGGTTATTAATGTTATTACCAGGTTTTTAGGCTTTTTTTTTTTTTCTTAGAGCATCTCTCATTTAAATTAAAGCATTTCTCACAGCATTTTCTCCCACTGGCATGATAAAGCATGGCTGTCAATTCTGCCTCCAATGGCACAAACTGGGTAGTAAAACCACGCTTTAATAAAAAAGGAAAATTATTTTTGAAACTAATGGTAGCTGGTTATTTTTTCCTCCATTTTGTTTCTTTGTGGTCCAGACATTCTGTTAAACTCACTGAGATGTGTCATTCCCTTTTTTCCCCTCTGCAACAAAGGCAAAGCTCAAGATCCATGGAGAAGAATGGCTACTTCTGGGGGGCTAGAGGGACCCTAAAACCAAGCAGCTCTTATCTCTTTCTTCAGACAATATTTCAGTCCCCATTGTTCCCCTACTGCTCATATACTGATTTGCTCCTATACAGCACAAACAACCTGTGAGTACATCCCCCATCTCTGTATTTTCTTTTGTTAGAACTGTTCACTTCTATACAGGCATTAGATAATACATTTCCTGGCTTGCCTAACTCCATTAACACTCTGGTAACCACCCATTTTCCAGCCAGCCATTAAACACCACCTTTCATAATTAAGATTTAAAGGCTCAGGGCATGATAAACCACTGAAGTTATAACTTTACAGCTGCCTCTATAGAAGTGTGTAAATCTCTAGATTTGGATAGGCAAATCAGTTAATTAGACTTGCATTAAGTCACAAACTTTGCGGGTGCTCTGACAGCAGATGTCCTGAAACTGAGCTTCAAATAACAAGGGTCAAAGCCTCAATCCCACCGGGCTAGGAGAGACGGAAACGTCCCACCCGGTGCCCAGAGAGCAGTAGCTCTGACTGCAGCTGCTGTGACTTGCAGACGGCCGCAAGCGCCCCACGACTGCCGCCCGTTCCAGCTGTGTTTATGCTGGCTTCTTCCTTCAGAGCTTCTACAGTTACACGAACAGCAGTGCAGCTGCAGCAAGCAGAGAGACTCCTGACTGGATATGCTCTACCTGCTGCCTGTGGTGGAGACAATCCTTGTTTCACTACCCTGCATTTTCTGCCTGCTCAAAGCTCTCAAAGCGGGACCCACAAGTTGCAGGACAGAGCGCAGCTTCTCCCCTGTGGCTGAGGAAACCTTACGTGGATGACCCCAAGTCCTGATAGCCAGTAAATATTCAAAGGTGCTGAGATTTGGAGCTGCAGGCCACCAGCTTGTTCAGGGACATGGGGAGTAAGAGGTTAACCTTCGGTGAGGCCCAAGAGCCTGTGCTCCACCCCTGCACGAGTTATCTGCCCCTTGCTGCATTTAAAAATACTGTATGTAATTAACTGTTATCAGGTTGTTAAGCAGTGTGCTGAAGTGTGAACTTATCATTCAATTGTTTCCTCTGTTTACGAAGTCCTTGCCATTCTCTGAGGCGGCAGCCTGGGACCGGCTGTTGACTTGCTCAGAGGAGGAGAGTTTAGCATACCAGATCTGGGAGCAGAAGCAGATTCTGGAGAAGTGAGACACAGACGTGAATCAGCAAACACCCCCTCAACATACCCTGCAGAATAGCTGTGCTTGAATGAGACACACCACCACTACCAAATACATCACTGTAAGGTTCCTTTGAGACTTGAACCACAGAGAAGATGCACAGTAAAGCTCCAAACCGCTTTTTGGGCACAGCTGGAGTTTTTACTCATAGATATGATATTAGCTTTAATGCCTACAGATGTACGTAAGTCATATGTTCCGTTCACAGATTAAGACAATATAACTGCTGACCTTCATACAATTCTGGGCTCAGTTCTTCCTTTTTTCCTTGGCAGGACTTTGTTTCCTTAAGCAAATCTAGAAGTCAGAGGTCATCATGTCAGACCATGTCAGGCTGGAGATGGGTGGACGTGACAACAGAACAAGATGCCACATCCACCACTGTCTTCTCTGCCTCAGCAAGGCCTAGGTTTGGATTCCTGGAGCCCATGGCACACACCATGTTTTTTACCACTATCTCCTCCTGGCCTGGCTACTGTTCTCTGCTTTGTTCCCCAGCAGCACGAGCCCTGGCAATGCCAGCAAGGAGTCCAAGATGAATAAGACATCATCAGATCTATGTGATTTTCTTCCATACATTCCTGGCCTGGGGCAGCATCATGCACCCAGAAGGACTTACTAGCATGGTCTTTGGGAACTGGTGCAATCATCAATATTCCAGATCTACGTGCATCCGCTCTAACACTTGTAACAAACAAGATATGTAGCTTCTAGACAAATATCCTCTGTGCCATCTGCACACTGTGCTGCATGACAGATGACAAGATAAAATTTGCAACAGCAAAGTCCTCAGAGCACAACAACCTTTTAGAGAGAGCAAGTACAGCTGGTTGCAAAAGTCCGATCAGCTTAGTCGTGTATCTATAACAGAAGACATCAGGATCCTGAAGCTGAAAGAGGAACACACAGCAGAAGACGGAAAAAGAATGCTTTAAAGACACATCAGAACACTGCATGCTTGGCAAAGCAATGCCAAGAGCTGGGAATTAGTGATACCCTGCAGAGCTAACAGCACAGCAGTTGGAACACAAGGGCAAGCCAGCACTGAGATGAAAAGAGGCTTTGGACAGCACCACTTGGTATAGGCTTTAATTTCTTTTTAATGGTTACATATAGCATGTATCAACGACTACCATGTACAGCAGAGTCTTATGTGCAAAGACGTGATACTGTCAGCAGCTTCAGCTGACATTACAATGAACAGCACCACAATCAGAGAGCCATCCCTACTCCACCCAGGAGGGCTACTACGGTGAGAAAAAAGAGAAGGAATAGTGCTTCCTGATATGAACCTGGTAAGAACCTGGCAAAGATTCCAGACAGCATGTCTCAATTTGGCTGGGGGAAAATTTTTAAATAAAACCACCCTCTTAACTTGAAACAATCTTTTACATAATGAATCAATCAATTATCTTTGCTCTAGTATGTTCAAATCAAGGGAATCATCACTGAAAATAACAACCAATTTATATAGCTCATTTAAAGCCACAGTAAGCTCAGCTGCTGATTCACTAATGAACAATAAAGGTCACTACTATAATATCACTAAGTATTTTCAGATTGTGTGATGTGATAGACTTGAAGTGGTATATTCATGAAAAAACATCATACCTTCCCCCATACTTTGCAGGGGGAAGTAAAGATGGAAAGAGATCTGTGCCCTGCATAGACACCAGACTGAGAAGAGGGAATAACTTTGATGCAATGAGGAACTTTGTGCCCCAGACTCATCCGGCCTCAGCCAAAGACTCTGGATGTCAATGGAAGCATTTCAGTGATTGTTGGATTAGGCTCTTGTATAGGAGAATGGGATCTGAAAGGGGAGGAGAGGGCAGAGAGAGAATGAGACATCTGTATCCTGGAATGAAGTCAGGAAGTTAAGCCCTGACAGTCCCTTAGACCTCAAACAAACAGCTTGGGTGCTAGATGTGGGTTGCTGAAATGCCTCACTCCACACGGAAACATTCCTTTTCAATTGTGTCTTTCAGGTAGTCAGAAAAAAAGACTGACGAAAATGCTGTTAATTTATTTTTGACTTTTTGAGTGCCCATGATCTAGAAAAAGGTAAAATATATGCAATTACTAAGAAACAAGATGTTTTACCAGGTGAACAGCACGGTTCTGCTACATGGATGTGACATCTACTTATTTTACATATTAACAGCATGGCAACTGGGGCAATGTAGTGGAGTGTGCCCTCATCTGCAGCATCACATCGGTGACTATTACCAGAACCAGATGTTTCGAGGAAGCTGCAATTAGTGGACAATTAATAGTTTGCACAGGTCTTGCAGCACAAAAAACCTCTCCTTTCCTCCTCAGATACTAACTCAAACCAAAGCAACTATTAGTCTCAGTCCAGGTCTGCAGAAAAGTGCAGGTTTCAGAAACACAAAACACTTGATGGCACTTGTGTACTTGCAAATGTTGATACACAAGCCCCAAATATGATAATATTTAACCTTGACAGACCTACTATTTGAATCCCAGAGGCATAAAGCACAATATAGTAGAGAGAGCCTGTGGAGAGTTGAGAATGATGTCTTTTCCAAATCTCAACGTTAAATCTTTAATGCTGATTGGGTTCCTTTTAGAAAAGGATATGTGCAACTCAACTTCCAGTTGAAAATAGGATTTTCTTTAAAAGAACTTTATGACATTTCAAAGGACCCTCTTTTTAATGATCCAAAAGTAAAAGAAAGAAACGTCACATTGTATTAAGCAGCTACAATATAAACCATTACTCAAGAACATCACTGCAGTTTTTAAGTCAGAAAAGCACAAAGCAGGAATACCATTCTGAGGATGCAAAATTGTCTCTGTATACTAAAGTCCCTTGAAAAACTTACAAAACTTGTGGTATAACCTAGTACAAGTGAAAATGAAATGTCTAAGGAGGAAAAGACCAGGGTTAAAGGTTCTGTATTGATTTTTTTCCCATCACATTGCGATTAAAGTGATCTCAGCTGGGACCCAGAATTACAGATGTAATTATAATTTCCATTTATATTTTTAGACTGTGTACAAAGAAGTGTAATAATGGACAGCTGAAAATTTTCCATTGTCCATTAAAAACAAAATGTTTCTGATGAAATCTCTGTAAGACCAAGTACCACCACAGTAATCTCTCAATAATAGAGCTTGCTTCAGATGTTTGGTGACAAGAGAGGAGGGAGAGCTGTTACCCCCTCATACAAAGAAATCAAACCAAAATGACACTGAGGTTGTTATTCCCCTCAGTAATACTAAAGAGATTCCAGGTTAAGACTACTAGCGAGTATTTTCAAAGAAAAAGTCAGATTATTTATTAAATAACCTTTCTTGACATTATTTACAAGGTATTTAACAAAAAGCATTGCATCAAGTAGGCATTATTTAAACCACATAAAGTGCAGAGAGTGAAAAAAAAGAAATTTGTGCAAGTACTACTGCCTGTCTGCCATCCGTCCTCCACGCTTTACAATGCCTGTTTAAGCCCAGGTTTCCTGAAGGCCTCTGATAGCTATTGAAAAGCAAAATTCAAGGTAAAGCAGGTGCTTAAGTGCTCTGATGGATCTGGGCCCAAAAATTCAAGTGTAAACCCCAACTCAATTTCAACTGACTAATTGAATTTGCCCTTTTTTTTTTTTCTAAAAATTCCCTTTCGTTGCAAACTGATCTGCTCTGTGCCTTCTGCCATCCGGCGTGGTGCAGTCAGTACCGCAGCACAGCCTGCACCACTGAGCTGCTCCCACTGGCCATTCCAGAGGGGGCTGCAGCATGGCATGCGGTAAAGGCATCTGTACAGAAAATGCTCAAAACCAGCACTGGTATGTTCAGGCAGCCTAAATTCAGCCTAATTCCCTAGTCAGTGAGAAACCCAGATGCCTTCAGAGACCCCTACAAAGCTAATTAGAAGACTACCAGAAGACTGTGCACAGAGATGTCGCATGGGTTTTCTGAGCACGGCTGCTGGGATCCTCAAAGCTTTTAACTGATTCTGGAAATCAGTAATCTCTGAATGCATAGATGTAAAGTCTGTTTGCTGTTTGAGGGTCTTTAGAGGAAGGATTGTTAGCATCCTTTTTTCTACTTGTTTTGTCCCAGCTATTGTGTTGGGTGGTGTTCAAGAGCATATCACTATTACCTCCTTCAAAAAGCAAAACATACCATGCTGCTAAAAACATACTCTTTCTATACTGAAAACATCTCAGTTCTCAGTAAACAAACATCCCTTTTCCTTAAAGTACAGTCTCTCAAACCAAAATTCATAGCAAAAATGCTAAATGAGGGACCATAACCTGGTGACATGAGGATATATACAACAATTCACTAGCACCTAGATCCAAGCAAAAAACCATTCACATGGATTTTCAACTGTGAAATCCTGCTGAGATTGGTTTTGCTTGCCAGATTTTGCCATGATCTACAACAGACTGTTCTCAAAGTACCTCCCTTCACCTGTAAAACAATTTTTCTTTAAATGAAGAAAAGTGCCCGCTACTCAATATCCAAGGACCCACATTGGCTCAGGGTTTTGCTTGATAACCTGGGCTGGTTTTTGTTCACACATCTCCTGCCCTCTGGATGGAACTCTGGCTGCCAATTTCCAAAGCGCTGTTTCAGGCTATCTAGTGCACAGATCCAATCTCCTTGCTGAATTACATCTGGGGTGGAACAAAAATGGCAGATAATTCGCTTTCTATTAAAGTTAACACTCTCTTCCACTTGCTTCCCACGTATATTATACAGTGGACGTGTTTGCATGTTCTGCTCTATTTTTTCAGCTGTTGCGAGCACATAAGCTATCAATTACTCTCTGTGCAGAGAGAAGATGGTGATTTGAGGAACAGCTTCCAGTTTACATAACTCCTCACCTCATCACTGCTCAAACATTTAAATGAATGCTTTTGGGCAAGAGGCCTGAAGCGGAGAGATTCTTTAGGTGCTCTCTCCCCTGCCATTTCCCCCCTCATTGTATGGTTAATCAGAGCAGCATAACTCTTTAAAACTAATATTTATTTAAACAGCTGTAGGATCCCATCTGCTCATGCAGAACAGAGCACAGAACCAGTGGAGGCCACAGCAACACCACTCAGAAGCCAGCAGAAGATACGAGTTCTGTCAATATCTCTATTGACAGCCTAAGTTACATTTGGCAGACAAAATTTCTGAGTACAGCAGAGACACTACCATCACCATGAAGATGTGGTTACGTTTTTGACATATGCATTATGGCATTTAATATATTTCCAAAATAAAGCTTGCTGAAAGTCTGACTAATGGTATACGTGCTATTTAACACCAACCACACGCCTACAAAGTTTTGCTGGCGTGTTTCTGGCATATCCATGACATCTTTACCTCTGGTAAAGATGCTCAATAGTTTATGTAGATTTTCTCAAATAAGCATCAACAAAAGAACAGCATCACTGTGCATCTTATGCTTGTTTATGCCGTATTTGAGAGAACCGTTCTAGTAGATAATTTTGCACAGGTGCTAAATGACAAAGTGCTAATTTACATAACTATTAAATGCTAGAACAATGCAATCTTTTCCAAGCCTGGAGATGAGGGTAAAGATTCTCAAGAAAGCAGGAATTAATCTTGTTGAACAGGGTACTGCAGGAATTTTAGCTCTATGCTTGCTCTTAACAAAGTTACCGGTCCACAACCATTAGTGATCTGAACATTTGCAATTCTTCAACAATTGAATTATGTTAAGTTTCAAGGAGTACTTTTACTTCACTTATATTTGTGATAAGATTGGATGAGCTGAAGAACAACATATCGAGCAGGAAAAGATGTATTCCTTTTACTAGGATCTCCATAATCCAGAAACTGCTAACATTGCTGGGCAAAAAAGCCCCAAATAACCTAATCACAGCTCATCAAATTACTACCAGACTGACCCAGACAGCAAAGAAATCAAAGAATATGCTCTAATAGTGGCTGCATTTCACTGTAAACCTACTGCTGATTGCAATCATTAGGAACACGTCCACGGATTGGAGCGGTTCTGGACCAGGCTCATTCTAGCTTCTACAACATTTGTAGTTGTTACTTAAGCTGGATCAACAACGTCCAAAGCATGACTTTCTAAAGCATCATAGTTTAAGAGCAACATAAAAGCCTTTGGTGAATATATGAGCAAAGGAATTTGGACAAAACCTTCTAGAATTCAGACAATCCTCCTGATATGTTTAAGACTTCTGTGCAGAGAAATTAAATATGTCACCTTCTTATGAAATGGAAGCAGTTTGGCTGCCAATTGTATGAGTTGTGTTGAAACAGCTGCTCTAGCAACTGTTTTTACTATTAAATTCTTTAGTGATTCTCTTATTCCCAAATTAGATACCTCTTTCCTTTAATCACCAGTTTATATAAAAGCTCTTTCCTCACAAGGCAGGGTTTCACCAAGGATAACAAACAACAGCAGGTCTGCTTAAGGCACTGCCCTTGTGTTTCTCTACTGCTCACATCTCCCCCACCCTGTTCCTCCTTTCTCGGTGGGTGGCACACTGAGTACTCACGACTCTGTCCCCTACATGTTTGTGAAAGAACACAGGAGTATATTTGAGGTCTTAAGATTTCACAGCCTGTCATTACCTTGCAGCATGCAATTAAGACTGTCCACATACAATTCACTTCCCTACTTCATCATCATAATCTCCTTTCCTCTTTCTAAACGGGTACGTAAGAATACCGATAGCTGACTCATTTGAAATGGCTTGCTATTAGAAGCCTGAAATTTGCCATCGTGACAGTACAATGTCCTTGTTCTTTTTAACATGCTTCCTGTGGGGTGATGGGGTTTTTTTTGGTGTGTTTCTTTTTTTTCCCTAAGCTCGCTTCACAAAGATTGGACGGAGACAAAGGAATTGGCTGAGAACTAACATGGAGAAGTAACTGCAATCTGCCTTTGAGCAAAGGGTACCCTTGCAAAGCTGCTGTTTGCTCACAGGAACACAGCCTAGCAGTGACAGGGCATACAGGAGGTTCACACACAACACTGAGAGCTGCAGGAAGCTCACTCAAAAATTCCTGCTCCAACATCCTCAAAATAATACATATTTACACCTGATGCTGTTGGCTTCCTACATTGCTCCTTTGATAGCTGTTTTTAAAGCACGTTTGCTGACAGTCATCTTTCAGCCACACCTCCAGACATATTATTTATCAAGGGAAAGGCAAAGCCAAGAACGGGAGCGAAGTTGTCTTACTTTACAATGCACTTTCTTACCTTTGCAGCCCAGAGCCTGTATTTTTTGATCAGTTCTGAATTATAACCCAACATTTTTATTCCAAATATCCATACCTTCAAAGCAGCCAGCTGAGCTTCCCAGTCTGATGGTCTCCTGAGCAATTTCAATATCCATCTCAACAATGCAACGGATGCATTTGCATTTTGGAGCACACATCTTATTCCCCAGGTTTCACTCAGCACATCACTCTGTTGATGCATTCTATGGGATATATCCTTTCGGTTTTTAATTTAATCTTCTTTTTAATTTGCATTCACTTATCTTTTTTCCACAGATCCTTCATCTCAACCTAACCATTTTGTACTGACACTTCTTTCTTTCATTAATATTTTGTTCCCTAACAGTTGTTTTGTTCTTTTACTCACTGGAGGCATAGTTAATACAGCTTTCTCTTCTGAGGCAATGTCTCCATGACTTCATTAAATTTTATAATATTAACTCAAGCCCTTTTGTTCAAAGGCAGCATTTTCCTCCACCTCCTGTATTTCTAAGCTGAATTTGGTGCTTTTAGTTTGAGTGGGAGGTCCTTATGCCTGATTATACACTAAATTCATACCAGATCCATGTTTTCTGTAAATGTGACACTTGAAAGTATTTTTATTTACTCCGGATAGTATGTCCTTGCAAAAGGCTGGCTGTTTCGTTTCAAAATATTAATTGACTTTTAAACTATTCCATATTGCATTAACCGGCTTTTTGCTGTGAGGAGTTGACTGACTTATTAGGAAAATTGACAAACCCCATCCCTGTCTGCCTCCTTCTACACTTCCAAAGTATTCTTCTGGGACATCTGGCTTTTAGTGTTTTTTTTTCAAGCTATGTCCCAGTTGTTACAGGCATTTTCTTTGGTCAATTTTCTTTAGTTATTCCCATGAAAATTATAGAAGTGGTCCGACGGCTGCAATCCATGATTGATGTCACGAACCTTGACCTTTCTGACTTTTTAAAGTATACTTTTTCAGTATTTAGACATACTTTGGCTTGGATAGAGCCATCATGTCCACTTCAAGTGATATTTCTATTTCATTAGAAAGCGGAAGGTATGTTTTACAACCAAATCTCCTTCCTTTTGTATTCACCGCAGAGATTTCTGAAATCGTGATTCTGTTTACAAATTTCTTTTCTCCTTTCAGTCAAATCTTAGAGACACAAGACCATTTTTTGGAAGGTCTACAGTACACTGACCCTTTTCTTACCTGCTCTGCTTTTAATGCCCGAAACTCTCCCCATAGAAGGCGTAACACAGGTTATTTACGAACTCTGCACATTTTTGGAAAAATGTGTTTTGACACCATATACAAAAAAAAGGCCTTCAGACTTCACATATGACACTGAGGTGATACTAATACCATGGCACACCACAGCAGAGGAACTGAGACTGAGATGAAACAGAACAAGTGGCAACAGAGCACTTGCAGCTTTCTGCTGCGTGTACGTAGCACAGGTCTGGTGTCCTGCTAGGGATTTGGACTCTGTCCTTCTTGAAATACAATGACTTTCCTGACATTCTTAGATGCTGGGCAGTTTCCACAGCAATCAGTTTTATTATCTTCCAGACTTAGGAAAAGTTAGTTAAGCAAATTTTAAACTGTTTGAAAATGGATTTAAGCTAATCTTTTCATGAGCACATCAGCTTGGTTCTCAAGCTTGGGCTCTAGCATGTAAGAATCATCTTTTTTTCTTTGCCTGTATTTCATCTTGGCTGGTTTATTGCAATGTATCTTGGAGGTCCCTGAGTAGGACCAGCATTTCCATTAAAATTGATTCTAAATTCACCTGCCAGCACTTAAAACCCAACTAAAACCATACACATATTTCATTTATAATGAGATCACCACACTGGAAGATACAGACAGACAAGATTTTGCTGCATTTTCAATAAAGGCACAGCTGTCGAGATAAAAATCATATTTAAAAAAATATCCCTGAGTTACTGATACTACTTTAGTTGATTAAAACAGAAGAGAAAGTTAACAATCAAGTAAACTGGAGAATATACCATTTGAATATTATTTATATTTCACATGACTAGAGTGATAAAACTAGGTGGGCCATTCATTTTTTCACCCAACTTAGTCTTAATCCTATTTAAGACTCCAAATTATCAAGTCTTCTTAATTATGTCAGAGGAATATTAAAAAAATATGATTCATGTAAAAAAATTAAAAAGACCACTTACAATTGGTTCTCAAATATTCCTCTGGATGCCATTATTTTAATCAGTAGGAGAAATGAGGGAGATACAGACTTTGTTCAGCTACCTGGAATGACAAAATAGTTTCCCATGTTTTGCCCTTCACTGGTTTCCACCCCTTTGGAGGAAAATCCTGGGCACTACTAAAAGTACCGTGTATTGTATTATACATCGAAAGTTAACAGGGTTGCTTTGGAGCTATGTAACATATATCAAACACATGGTTTCACTGACAGAGTAAAACTTGGGTGATTCTAGACAGGGTTGATAAATTATTTCACTACCATTTAAGTTTTCACACCTCTCCTTCCCCTTCATGAATATGTATCAGAGATGCTCTTTTTAACCAGGTGAACAATGCTCCAGTTTAAGCAGTACTAAAAGGCACCAATGGCATTCCCTGCAGTCTGCATCAGCATTGTCACCTTCTACCTGCCATAAAGCACAATTTTGGGCTAAAAAAAAAAATAAAAAATTCAGTAGAGCCACGTAATTAAATCAACTGAAGAGAAGAACAGTGAAAAACAGAGAGGCAGGCTGTTACTAAGAAGTGTCCAAGCACCAAGAAGGTCTCTGGCAGATAACTTGGCAGGAGAGCAGCTGTGGGACGGAGCAACACTGTCGCTGAGAACCCCTGTGCCACTGCATGGCACTTGGCAGGGCAGACGGGTCAACATCAGAACCACCCTTCAGCTGATGGCTACAACCCTGACCGCACTGCTGGGGCAGCGCTGTGCAACAAACTCTTGGACACCAGGGAGGAATGTGGATGAAATATACAAAATAAGAATGGGGCCAGATCTTTTGCTGCGTGGGATGGAATAAGTTAAATCCAGGTGATTCAAAGCAAAAAGAATTAATTGTGATTTAAACGAACAGGGAAGGAATTTTGATTTAAATAATTGATTTTAAACCTTGCTTTTTCATCTGTGGTCCTTGGCTAGTCAATTCCCAGAGGCTGGGGATGCTCTGACAAGTTGATTTACAGCTAATTATAGTCTGCACTAAAATTGTGATTTCTTTTTTGTTAACCAGGAGAATATACCATATACATATTTAAGTAATGTCAGTATATTAATTTCAGATTCTGCTAGACAATGGTGAATGATGAGCCTTATTTAATAGACAATTAACTTTTTCTCGTGATTTGTGTCAAGTCACTTTCTGATGATGTTTTTGGGATTCAATTAAACTACAAAAATCCTACATTTTGAAATACACTTGGTTAGTAAAACAAAGGCAAGAACAATCAAGTGCAAGAAGAGGCTAATGAAACCTGCTAAGTAATCCAGTCCTTATATTTGAGGAACCTTATCTCTTCATGACATGGGTATTACCACAACTTTGCTTTTGATCCAAAGAGCTGGAAATGTTTTTGACTTAACTCTAGAGGCTACCTCATAAATTGACTGCAAGGGTACTCCGGCCCCTTGAGTCAGTGCTGTTTTTTCATGCTCTATAGTATGCTCAGTCTATTTAATTTATTGAAAGGGAGGTTAAAAATACTCAAGGGGAGGCATTTTTGCAGGCTTGGCTCCTAAAATCTAGCAGAAAAAATATTTACCATAGTATCGAGAAACTGAAATTGGGTAAAGTCAGACTTCAATTAAAAAAAAAAAAAAAGCATAATCTCTTTAAACAGTAAAATAATTAACCTCTGAAGAATGTAATGAATTCTCCACAATGTGACATTCTAATTCCGGGTTAGATTCTTTTGTAAATACATTTATAAAAGTAATGCAATGGATCAAAATTGAAATTTAGTTTGATGCAGAAATGTTGAAGGTCTTGGAGGGCTCAGGCAAGGTGCTGCTTTTAGCTGCTGCCTTAGAAGTGCAAGTTACGTGGTCAGTCTGAATAGAAGCCTCCAGCACGGCAGTACTAAGCACTGCCACTGTATGGCAAGGCTGGTTCCTTAATACACTTCCAAGTTTCCCAGTTTCATGACTGTGAGCCAATTACCAGTTTGCTCAGCAGTCTCCTCCCAGCCACAGCAATACAGCTGAGCCCATCTACACAGCCTGAACTCATTTTTCCATGCTAGCAATTCTTTTCTAATGCTCTTACAGCTTTTCTGTTCCCACCCCTTTTCTTGACAAAAATGCATTCTTCAATAATATGAGGATTCCAGAGAAAGCCTGAAGTGCTAATTTTCCATTGGAATCAGCATTTCTTACTGGGAAGATGGCTGAGCTTTCTAATCCACACTCATCACGTCACCAGTGTGCCGTCTCAGTGTCTGTCAGTCTGCTTTTGGTCACAGCCAGCTTTTCCATCAACACAGCAAAGAACACGTCCTTGAACATGAGATTTCTCCAAACAAGGCTGCCATTAGCAAGACTGTGATTTACATTAAGACAAACTTCCATAAAAGCAAGCTCAAAAATAAAACTATGAACAAATAGAGCAGCTTCTGCTTCATATCTGTTCCATAGCTCCATCAGGAAAATATGCTAGATTACACCAAGAAAACAGGCATTAAAAATAGTTTAAAAGATATAACTGTTTTTCTGGCTCCCACAGCCTTGCCCTGCTCTTCTTCCCAAAAGAAGGGGCTAAAAGGTATAAGAATCAAGCCATTTTCCTCCTAAGCAGGAGGATTTACCATTGCTTATACTACTACTCCGCACTACTTAGCCGTAGCCTCAGGGCAACATGTAAGCATTGAGTGCAAAGAACTGTATCTCTCTCGCAAAGCCTTCCATTCTGCCTTTCCCGCTTTGCTGCCTTTCGGCAGACAGAACAGCACAATGCAGTGAGAGATGAAGACCTGCCACTCTCCTGCCACAGCCACTTATCATCTAATTCAGATGTTTGCCTCTGTAGACATTTCCAGAGCAAGTCTACAGGATGGCATTATTTTACCTAGAAACTTAACTACGCGCCTCAGCTCGCCACTCCTTAGGCCAGTCACATACAAAGCCTTTCTCCAAAGGCTGCTGCCTTCTGTTTTCAGCCGTTAATTAAAAATGTAACCTTACACAGGAAGAGATCCTCCACTCAAAGGCAAAGCGGGCGTCACTGAGTTCAGGGAGACCAAGACACTGAATTTGCTGTTGCAACTACCGAAAAGGCAAACGCATTTGACAGCTGAATTCCTCAAATACAGTTTATACAGACTTATATCACCTGAATTGGGCCCATAATATATAGACTTAAATTAGCAGCTTCAGAGAAAATCAGAAAAATACACCAAGAAAAAAATAAAAAAGGCAAAGACACAATGGTGTGTCAAAGCTTAGCTTAGCTTTCTACAACCCAGCAGCAGATATGTTCAGATGCTGCTGGTAATCTGACTTCTCCTTCATGCAGGATGCATGCCTTTGCAAAGGAACAGGACAGTGCCTTAGGGGCACCATATATTCATAAAGATACTTGGCAGATGAACATTCCTCCTTCTTGCCCTTGTGGGGAGGAAAACCAAAGCTCTCTTACTCAGTTTGTCGGTTCCCACACACACTGGCATGAGTCCTGCAGACTTTCAGGTGAGCAGAACAGTTTCACTGTGTAGGTCCCATCTACTCTTGACATAGCACAGATCCCCTCCTCCCTCCTCATCCTGTGCAACGGGATGCAGTCCAAGTACTTTCCTTGTGTGTGCCCCACCAGAGCAGCAGGCCAAGGTCATATCCTCCTGGATTCAACACAATATTGCTATAAGAATTTGTTTCCCAGCATCTACAACCCTCATCTGAAGCCTCTTTGAGTATCTCTTATTAAACTGGGCTTAAATGGCTAAGTATGCAGACAATTATATACCAAATGAGGCTCGGTGGTTTCACCACGGTGACAGCAGGAAAAAACAAGGAGTGGAATAAACCCAAAGGCAGGAAACCATGAACTAATACTAAAATGCTTGGGAGAAGAAAGCTACTCTTTTGAGGAAATACTACCTCTGAATTTCTTTCTACATTCCATTTCTTTCTCTTAATTTTTTTTTTTTTTTTAAATAATGCTACCCATTACAGTAGTTGTCATGGATCCTTCACTGAGAAGAGGCTGGCAAATGGGTGGCTTTTACCTGGATTCCTCTACACTCCTGGGCAGTCAGCCATGAGAACAAAAGAAATCACTCATTTCCATTAGTGGTTGGCAATGAGACTGCATCCCCTTCTTCTGGATTTAGACTTCACTGTAGCAATCTACTCATTTGTGACTGCCAGGGCTTAATTACTGCAGTAACATGAAACTGCAAAATGTACAAAACCTAAATATAAAAAGCAGCAGCTGATTGCTGGACTGCAGGCACACCCAAGGGTGTGATGTCCCAAAGCTCTGTTCCTGCCAGGGTGGAAACCCTCAGGAGACGTGGCAATGGTGTGGCCTGTGTGTGAGTGTTCAGGTCAGGAAGCACACACAGCCCTGCTGAAGTGCAGGTCTTCTCACTCCCCAGCATACTCTCCTTACGCACTGAGAGAAAAGACACTCTTCAGGCTGATCTTCAAAAGCTTAGTGAATATTTGGATGACTTCCTAAACGGGGAGTCCCAGCCAGCTAAATACTCAAACTTGTCACAAGAGCTGGAGAGTTGAGTTTCTAGCAAGTTAAATGGAAGTTTGGGAAAGAACACTGTGAAATTCATTATGTGATTCGGACAAATCTACTTAAAAAGACCCAACCAAACAAATCCCACAAAAACACAGGTTGTAGAGACAAGCAGTACACACACCTAGGGAACACGCTGAGGATGCAGCAGCTTGGAAAGGAACAGGATAGGAATACTGAGAACACTTGCTACATAAAACAAGGGCGTGTCTACATCTACACTGTTGCGTTCACTTCTGGTCATCCTCACTTGAAGGAATACTCAGGAAATAAAACCAATTTTGGGTGATGGAAGTTACTCAGTGGAAAATTTCCATTTTACAATGCTCGAAAAAAATACGGTTGATTTTCTTAGAGAGAAAACGAATAAAAGAAGACATGACACACAAATATGAAAATTGCTGTAGAGAGTTACACTGGGCACCAATTATTCATTTAGTCTTGTAATCCACAAGGAAGTACTCAACAAAACTGAAGTTTAAAGTAAAGAAAAAAGAGGATGCATATTTAAACTACGCCTAACTAACATGCAAAAATCACTGCTAAAAACATGACAGGAAACATGAGTGCTGGAAAACACAAAAAAGATGTCTATTCACCCAGAAAAGTAAGAATATCCATAGTCAGACAGAAAATACATACAAGACACATTGCTGTTAGGAAAGCCAGTTAATGCACAGGATGAATCTCCAGAAAAATGGCTGTCAAAAATATAATTTGAAGGCAGTAACTAAACTGCAGACATACCTCTCATGACACCTTTGAATGTAAATAGCTCAGTGGAAAAAGAGAAACCAGCAAGAAGAAACAATTCTCTGATTTCCTAAATACCAGCAGTACTTCACAACAAAGAATCTCTTCTTACTTGTAAATAGCTATTTTTGCTGTGCTTTTACAAATTATTCTGCTTGTAGGTCCAGGAAGTAGACTGGACAACCCCTCTGAGGACTTGCCCAGCCCTCTAATTCTAAAGGTGGGGTATTTTTCTATTTTTGTTTTCCTCTCAGTGCTTCCCACTCTCTCCTCTAGCACCCTCTCACTCCTCTTTCTGGCTTGGTTTATCTTACACCCCGCTATTAGAACTCCCATAGAAACAGGACTGAAATCTCTGAAATGCTTCCTTTTTGTTATGCCCCACTGCTTTCAGACTAGAATTGCTCTTCATTGACTTGATAAGGATTAAAAATTAAAAAAAGCCCTCTGAGAATTTACTCGCATTTCCACAGCGTTCACTTAAAGCACAGAGATGCTCTACTGGAATAGGACTGCTCCTTAGACAGCCCTTGCAGCAGCACTGGGACTTCAGGAGCTGTGGCTGCTGTAGTGGAGGTTTTCCACAGCAGCACTCTGTCAATGCCAGCTAGAATTATATCACTACAAATTCAGTCATTTATGCCCTGCTACGACCTGTTATAACTCTTGCAGAGCCAGCTCCCTCAATGTCATGTTCTCTACCTGTGGATCATGACTCTTGCTGACATGTTCAATGAAAGACCTTTCTTTAAAAATTCAAAAGTCCAAATTAATAGCACAGTTATAAAGATGCTACTAAATCAGCAGCAAAAGGTGACAAGACAAAACTACTGAATAATCTCTCATGTTAGAGGCAGACATCAGGTGTGGGCCGCTTTCCCTACCCGTCGGAAGGAAGGTGAATCAGAGAGTGCGTGTACGAGGCTTGGTGCTGTACCTGGGTAAAGATGCATACTGCCTTTCCATCCCCTCGAAGTGAAGACTGTATGAGCTCCCATCTGGACCTTTTCCAGGCACCTGTGGAGAGAAGAGTAATTAGAGATGAAGATCAATTATGCAGCCCAGCTACTAACAACGCATCTCAAAACGATAAGCAGAGAACACATGATGCTGCAACATGCCAAAATCAACAAAAGAAAGGCAGGGCCTCAAAGAAGCTCCAAATCCCATACATAATCTTATCACTGCTAACAAGAAAGGCTTCTCTATCAAAGAAGTATTTAGAACAGGTACAATCTTCAGAGCCTTTCCCTCATCTACCCACTAGCTGGGATTCTCTCTCTCCTTCCCTGGCTGGCCTTCCTCCTAGAATTCAGTAACATGAGGACATAATCTAATTAAGCACACCCTTTCTGATTACAGTGGCATAACTACCTGAATCAAAGCTAACATCTTAGTCCCAAGTTTGCTTTTTTCCCCTCCACTTGCATGTTTTGCTTAACTATAGAATATGATCAAAATGGGCTTTCTTTCATTCTTAACGTGAATCCAGAAACTCTCCCTAATGCCACTGCAAAGCTAAGTATCCAGCTGGGAGTTAAGTGCACCTATGATCATCTGGTGCCATTTCAGAAGTGAAGCATTAGAGCACTCAGTCAAATGCCAGCTCGCTGCTTGGTTTGTTTTCAAGATGGCAACTGGAGTTGGCTGGGGAGCACAATTCTATCAGGAAGGCTCCATCGGGTACCAAACGGTGAACTTCAATGCTTTTAGCACACAGGAGCTCTCCCAATTTCACTCACTCAATGCCTGCTGATGGCCCAAAGTGTTAAGAGCCTTGTTAAAATGGAGCTATTAGTCTTTTCCTCCATAAATGGAGTAGGCTCTGACTGCCTTCAGTGTTTCCTACATTAGTATGTATTCCTATTCCAGTGCTGCTAGAATCAGCAGTTTTATAAAGCAATATACTAAGAGGCCATTTAAAATCTCCTTTCCCTTTTACAGATTAATAGCAGAAAGGAAGATTTAATGCCTTTTCAAACATTTTTAACAATTCATTAAAAAGAAAGTAATAAATCACACCAAGCTTTCGGCAAATGCCTGATTAAAAAAAAAAAGAGAAAACAAAAATTAACATGTTTTTTGCATTCTACAGGTTAGAGCACATTTTTGTCAGCCCTGTAATTTATGCACAATACACCATTTTCACTGAAGAGATGTATAAGCCTCTACAATGAGAAAGGTTGTGGACTGAGGAGTAGGAAGTCCTATCTACCTTTACAAAGCATTTCTGTGTACATTACATTTCTGTGTCCAATGCAGAGAGAGGCAGTATCCTTTGGAGCTACTAGGCATTATCTTAGGAATTACAGCAGACAAATATTGTTATGCACCTTGCCACTCATTGAACATGCAAGATATTCATAAGTGAAAAAAAATTATTTAGTACAGGCCTCTTGCTAGCTCTCCTTTCTCTGACTCAAAACAGAAAGGAGTCCTCAAGGAACTGTTGGCCACAAGAATAACGACCTCTGACTTGAAATGACCCATGCTTTAGCAGTGCCTGACTTTGGATGAACAAAAAAGAACAATAATTGCCCTACATTTCAAAAAGAGGGCAGTAGGCTAAAGGGATAATGCATTCATTTTTTGCCACCAGAAAATGTGACATGCAGTGAGACTTTATAAAGACAGAGTCACTTAGGTGAAGAGTCGCAGCCACTTTGGCTGTTCTTACACTGCTAATTTCATCAGGTTCATAAGTTCCATTAATTTCTCAGGTATGCTGGTCAAGGAAGAACCTCCAGATTTCTGCTGTTTTACAAAGAAGATTGAGGGGAAAAAACCCCAGTGTGTAATGTGGTTCACTCTGCATAAAAGCCACGTAGTATATGGTCTAACCGCTGCTACAGATAAGTCATTAATTATGTGCAAGGGCAAGATGTTTATGAGCTGAAGGATGTGCCTGGTAGCTGTGCATTCACAACCCCGTGTGAGTTTTCTGCACTCTCACACCTAACAGGAGTAACAGCAGCCAGGCAGCATGAAAAAACACAAATGGATTCGGAACCGCGCCAGCACTGAGCAGCAATCCCCAAACTTATAGCAGTCACCAAAAGTATAAAATATTTACATCACAAGGCCTTTTTGCAGCATGAAAACTCCCCTTTTTTGATGGTTTCCTACAGACCAAATAGAAGGCAATACCCCCTGCCAGGTCTGTTTGTATATATGATTTGAGAGACAGTTACCATAGAAACACCCTGGTGGTGGATACACAATTTTGCTAATTTGGATCCATCGAGCGGCTGAGTCTCCACACCCTATATAAAACCCCCAATGCACTGGAAAAGCATGCTTTGGCTCTGCACAGCTAATTAAAGGCTCAGCCATTTCTTCTTCTTTCCCTTCTCCATCTGTGCGCGCGACAGTAAAAACCTATCATCTCTCAGCCCGGAGTGCCAAAATGGTGCCTGGAATAAAATACTACCCCTATGAAAAGAGAAATTGTGAAAATAGAAACACCTCCTTCGTAGACGTTATTTATGTTTCAGAGAGAGTCAAAGGAAAGGGTTCCTTGGCTGCCTTCTGCAACAAACTAAGCTAAAAATTGGCACGAAAGGTACCAATAGGCAACATCAAAATACTCCAGCTTCTCCTCCTTTCCTGAAACAGGACAGATGTTGGCCCTCCGGCCAGGTGCGGAGGTTTTAACTGCATATTTAATCATCACAACATATTTAGGCAAGCAAACAGTAACCTTATTAAAAAAGGATTAAAACCTGGAAGTCCACGTGGATGGTGACCACGAGGTGGCCAGCAAGGCGTGGGAGCTGACAGAAGGCACAGTACGTAGCTGAGTCCCTATCAGAGGCAGCCGGAAGAGCTTTTGAGCTCAACATCTCAATCAGTAGAGAGAACCCAACAGCAGATGAAACCCATTTCACAAATATATGGTAACGCACAACAGAAAGAACGATCCAAAACATGCTCCTGTATTTTTAGGGTTTAAATTAACGACATCAACTTAAATAAGTGCCATCATTATGAACAGTTCATCTCTTAAGAGCGGCCTCAACTAACAAGCAAAACATGAATATGCAAAAAGAATGGGACAGCGATAAACACAGAAACAGCCATCATCCTATCAGTGCAATTAAAAAAGCAGCATGCTCAAATTGAGGAAAGGAAATGCTATCTTTATCAAAAAACAACAACAAACAACTCATGAAACTTAACTGTTGCAAAGCATTGGTATGGCCAAGCCCTCTGTGGGACGTAAAATTAATAAACTGGATACACATATGAATCAAAACAACTACCATTCACTTAGCAGGAGACAGTAAAGCCTTTCACAGGTTGAAGAGAGGTAAAGCCTTGAAGAGCCTGCCATTTCCTGAACAGGAGAGTAGGCAGAAACCTCTGTACCTGAAGCATACTCTGCTATTGCCCCTTTGGGAATCCCAGTGAATTCTCTGGAGCACACAGCAGTGGCCACACTTGGAGACAAGGTACCAGATAAACTGGCAAGATATCACATCCATATAAGTCAATGCCTTCATGATCAGGATTTTCTGTGTGCCAGAAAGGCATTTTTTCTACATGGATAGTAACATTTTTGTTGTTCAAGTCTCTTTTTAAAAAAACCCAAACGATAATTTCTACTAGCAAACAAGATTTCTGTGATAGGAGGGTGCTACTTCAGAAAACAAAATCCTATGACACCTCAGCATCCTTAATTAAACCCCTGCCTGTTCTCAGCACCAGAACCAGGCCAGGGGAAGTGCAGACTAATGGGCAGAGTGGGCATTATGCACCGCTCTCCTCCCTCCAAGTCCACAGCCTTCAGCAGGTGGCCAACCTGAAAAGCCAAAAGGCAGAGAAGAATGAATGCAGGCTAGGGCTCTTTCCACTTCCCCAGACAAATGGAATCCATATTTTTATTAAAACAGAAAACTGTAGGAAGATCATTAGTTTCACATTTCACATGCAGATCCAAAACAAACAGAAAGGGAAGGCAACTGTATAAAAAAAAAAAAAAAGGCTAACACAAAAGCAGTGCAGGTGTTAGCGCAAGCTATGTCCCTGACAAAAAGAGTAACTGCAGGGCACTTTAAGGAGCTTTCTAACACATGGAAGTGATAAGCTAGCAGAGAGTATCTCTAACCTGCTAATTCTTTCTAGGAGAAGGTCCCAGGAAAATAATAAAAAGAGGTGATATGAACCCGCACCCGTAGATCAAGCCAGAAGCATTTATCTTAGAGCATTCAAATATCTGCAAATAAATTATAAGCCACAAGTAGAAGTATACCTGCAAGCAGGTGTCTTGAGTAAGTCTGGAATTTGCCTACAGGAGAATTCTGGGGCTGCAGAATAACAATTCTTTGAGGGAAGGAAAAGGCTTTATTTAATCCTGAAGCTTGTGACTATCTTGAAAACTGTACAGAAAAGTGTATGAGGCTGTGTTTTCTTCCCAGGAGGTACTGCATTTCATTCCCCTTCACCTGTCTTACACTGCCTTCCTTCTAGAGCATTTGTTAAAGGCTGCATTACTAGCTGCTAGCAGGAAAGCCTCCCTTGCCCCTTTCTTAGGGATCAAGGTGTTAGAAGTTGGACAGCTGTTGTGGTACGAAAAATAACAACTATAACGATGTTTTTTGAAGTTTAAGCTTCATGAAAGCAGAATTGACTTTTTCTTGTGCATCCAGACACAGCTCAAGGTGAGGGTTCCCACACTGCAAACAGAAGTCAGCAACAACTGCTTGCCCCTACCAGTGGAATTCAGCAGGACAGCGTGTTTTCTCCTGGGGCCCTACCTCTTCTCGCATCCCACCTGACTCCCTGCTCCAGGTCTGTCCTGAGTGAAGTTGGCACACAGAAGACACAACACCATGGGTACTGCTGATAAAGAAAAGAACAGTGCACAGCCATTTTCAGGGGGGTTCCCTCAGAAAGTTGCAGTTACTGTCCTCTCTCCTTCAAGTATCCAGAGCTGCATATAGAAAACTTCATCATCTTTGTCGAGATCAATTTGTTAAAAAAATTGTTTTAAAGCTTCTTAACTAGCTATAGAAAAAACACAGCTCAGAGTCAGAAGATTCCCACTGTTAAAAAAAAAAAGAATAATACACAGTGAGCATTGCATTCAGGCTTATTAATTTTTCACATATATGCTGAATATCTCTACCCTTTTACTTTTGTTTTTAACCCTTGTTTTTCTGAGTTCTGAACAATAAGCCTCCTAAACATTTCAATTATCATTAAGATCAGAAAGAAAATTAGAACTGTGTGCTGCCCACTAAATAAGTAGCAATAGTATAATTTTTTCAAGGCTGATATGATTTTAACTACACATTTGTGAATCCAGGGCAAAACACTGCTGACTCCATTGGAGTCATACCTGACTTATTTAAAATTATGGGAGATCAGGAAAAGCTTATGAAGATAGGAGTCATGGGACTCCTAACCTTTTCACTTATTCACCGTGTATGCTCAGAAAAGTCACTTGAGCTTGCGCATTGTGGTTTCCTACTCATAAAAAATAGCACGATACTAACATTGTATTTTATATGTCTGACATGCACTGTAAGACAGGAGCCACCCCAGGAAGGCTGCAGAGTGAGGCTTGTGCTCTGCCATCACCCAAGTGCTTTGAAAATGCCACCCAGTTTCTGCTTTTAGCCTTAAAGTCTGTGTATAAACATGACACACAGAACTGCTGCATTGCTTAGTACATTTTTCAATAGTCTTGTGATCATCTGTTAAAGGACTTGATTCAGATGCTGGTTTGACCTCTGTTCTCAAAGCTCTTCTTTTGTCTGTGAGCGTTTCTAATCACATGGGTTGAGATTCAGCATGCCAAAAAGAGCCGTGGTATAACGGAATTTGCCCTTTAACCTTCAGGTCTCCCCTCTGCTGAGACACAGTTGGTTTTTGTTTTCAATTAAGTGAAAACTGAAGAAAAACGGAGAGGTAAAAGTGGATTTGTTCCCCACCCTGGTCTCAATGTTTCATACGCAGGTGAAGCATCAACATTCACCCATTTATTTTTTGCATTTCAACAGCTTGCCTGCTTCTGGAAATTTAAGAACACAATTTGACTCGCTAACACTTTCTTTAGCTGTTAAAACAGTTGGGGTGATGTAAGGCAGTGAATTGGATGTTCCATGTGAAATGGCCGAAGTTGATCGATGGGATCTTCTTAATTCCTTACTGCTGTGATATCCTCATTATCCCATCCTCAAAGACCTCCAGCATTTCCACAGAAGGCATGTTTTCCTTCATCCAGCTTTTTTATGTTTTGCATCAAAAGGTAAAAATTAAAAATTCTACCAGTGTCCATGATTCAAAAGAATTTTCCTGATGTTTTCCTTACGTATACAAAGAAGGATATATTTTGCTTTCCTGGTTTTGCAATGAAAGTTGAAACAGTGATTTTGCGTTATTATAACACTCATCATTTCTCCCTCTAATTTGGATGGTTTTTAATAAAGCTCCATTGATTCCACTGAAAGAAATCCCTCCTGGCAAAAGCAGAACACACACGCTGATTGCTAAATATGCAGCAATTATCATATTCAGCAGCGCACTTTAATATCTTATTTATAGATGTATCTATCTATAATTTGCTTTAATTAAGTTGCATTGATTTTAATGGCAGGAGCCGTCCTCAAAGAAGAGTCTAATGCTATATGAGCCCATCGGTACTGCTCTGCCATTGTTTGGATGTAAGACAGCACCTTTAATATTTCTTTTTGATATTCTTAGTGGTGCTTTTGTTCGCTAAGTGGCTGCAATGGCAAACCAAGATGTGCCACAGGAACTCTCAAAACTACCTCCACCTTTGAAGAAAGTTACAAGTTACAAGTTCCCAGTTACAAACTTGCTCATAGGACACTTCCCAAGAATAAGGAAGGAAGCAGCATCTTCCCAGCAGGTCCGGTGACATCTTGTGTTCCTGTTCCTGCTCCATTTTACAGATGTCTCCGGAGTGTAATTGTTAGAGATTCTCAAATCATGGTCCAATGTCTTCAAGTTTGTTTTGGGTAGTGTGGCAACTAAGTAAAACTTTTTTATTTTCATGTCAACAGAAAATACAGGGTGAATAATTTGGGAAGGTGAATCAGTAGACAGCTATAGTTGCCTGTTCGCAGCCCAATCACAAAGTCACAGTCTTGCAGACTCCTAAAGTTCTGTTTTCTGGGCTCAGTCCCAGGGATTGTTGAACTTTCTTTTTGTTAAGCACACACTCACTTTAAGCATTTTATACTAATCTGGTTTAGAGATTATTCCAAAGAACACTTGATGCTATTAGAACTGTGACTGAGTTTGTCAAAATACATCTTGAAGAACAAAAGGAAGGTATTGCTCACTAGGAGAGTCTCACAGCCTTGGTTTCTGCTGGGTGCCACCACATACCTTGGCCCTGATTCAGGAAAGCATGCTAAATACTGATGAGGGGGGTTTGTTTTAATTTCAATAGCATTTGATTCCTTTTGGAGGCATTCCCAAAGCTAACATACACCTGCATCTCTTGGTGGCTCTATTTCTTTTCTGGGTCAAAATACACAGGGAAAAACACTTGCATCTTTGTATCCCGAACATGTCTTTACACAACTAAACACAGCATTCTAGTGATGATGATTTTGGCATCTCCATCCCTAAAGTAACTCAATAAGATATTACTGGTTCATATCATTTGAGACTCTGTTTCAGAGACTACCGAGGTAGCTTTATGACATTACTTATGCAGATCTTAACGTCTCAATCACTGTTAGTATTTTTTTAAAGTGAAAAATAAGTGCTGGCTTTTTAAATCACTGCCTTTTGGAATATATCAGCACTAATTTTATAAGAATTGTTCACGCTAAAATGCAAGGGCATGATCTCAAAGGAAAAGCGCCAAAGTAGCTATGCAAGTACACTTTCAGCTTCTGGTCATCATTTTTCATTCACTGATTATTGCTCAAGTGTTGATTAATAGTTATGCTCATGCTGCTAGAATGCATTTCCCTTGCATGAGAAAAACATCCTTGTCCAAAGGAAAAAAGAGATAGTAATCAAACCATCCTTCCTCTTCCCCATAAGATACACAGACACACACTCCAGAGTCACTGATGATCTGTGTCTTGCTGGTGAGTAGGTGTGAAAATTTTCACTTAGAATATCAGCTGTATGCGATCAGAACACTACTGGGTTGGTCGGACTGCAATGCCATTAAACGCTCCTCTTGTGACTGTCTCTCTATACACCTATACACACTCGTGCACACACAGATGTACGTACTTAGAGTCACTGTGCAGTGAACACCAGGAACACTGAAAACAGCAGTGTTCCATGCTGGAATTAAGCAAGGCTGATTATCTCAGGATTTACTTTTCCTCCTCAGAAATGCCCTACCTCTTGTTCAAGGAGGTGAAACTAATGGTTTAGATTTAGAGGGAGCGGAAAATTCTCTATAAAGGCAATAGACTGAGGGAAATACAAACACAGATGGGAAGTTTAAAAGGGAAACAGGCTGTTCCCATAACAGTTTAAAAACATGGCAATTGCCTTAGCTTAGTACAAAACAAGCTCTCAGCATTTGCTGTATCTTGCAACATGAAGGAGAGAAAAACAGCAAAGATGGAGGTGAAGCCAAAACTGCAAATTGTTTTTGTGCAGCCCCACAAAAATAATACTCCGGTTTTTGAACCCTCACTTCACGATCCCCTGATCCCTGGTGCTGGAGGACTATGGTTTCCTGTGACCATGCAAAATGAGATCATTTCCTGGCCTGTGTCTGTCTCTGTGGGTGGCTTCTTTTTGCATTAGTCGTATAATATGTTTTGGTTAATTCTATCTCTTAATTGTCTTTAATGAGCACCAGATTTGCGACACCCTCACTTGCGAACCTATTCTCCAAGCAGAGGCAAACAGAGGCCCTCAAACTGAGAGAAAACCTTAAAAGCAGCAAACCAAAAAACCCACAGCACCCATCAGCATTGATTCTTTGCAACTACAAGGAGGCATTTCAATTGCTCTTCCCCTGAACCAAGCCAATGTAATTAATCTCTTCCCAGCCACTAAAGAGAATAACTTAACCTGTCACGGAGATACATTTGTGGTGCAATATACAGCATACATACGTGTGACTACATTTCTAAAGCAGGTCTCCTGTAGTTGTTCTACAATACTGTGCATAATTCCTCCCCCCGCCATAAAACCAGTCCTCTGCCTTAGCCTGTTTGAAAGTAAGCTGCTTCTTGTTCCTCCCAGTCTTGCATTCTTTGCTTCTCTCCTCACTGTAATTAGTTTACAAGACTATTTATCCAGATGATTACTGCTTTTAAATGACAGTCGTCTTTTCTTTTGCTCCAGTTCATTGTTGTGCATCATTTTGTCTTGCTATCTGAATACCCAGTTCTCTAAAGCATTTTCTCATTATGTTATCTCCTGATATAAGGCATTTTGAAATACTTCATGAGAGACACTGCATGAAGTAAATTGAATTGAATTTTCTCTCAAAGTCACCGGCTTTCAGCATCTTTCTCTAGCTAAGTCAGCAGAGTTCTTGGCACCAATGCCAGGGTGTAATGGCCATGCTTTGCAGCCCAGCTATGAGCTTGTGTTCTTTTTAGGGAAAATGAAATGGCAGCGTCAGTACCTGGAAAGCAAACAGGGTACAGATCAATATTTCCATTTATGATGAGGATGGCAAAACGAGGATGTTTGGTGTATTTTTGAGGGTTTTAATGCACACCTTGAGATAATGCTATTTTGCTGTGTCTGTCTACATCTGGACTTGGTACTGAATGTGCATGCAGGGGGTATATGCACGTGTATGTCAGGGAAGAAAAGAGGGAGGGAAGAGGGAAATAGCAGGGCATGGAACTAAATTGCAGAGCAAGTAGTGGAAATAGACAGTGAAAAGCTTCCTGCAGGCAGGCAACTTCACAGGGGAGAGTGAGCCTTTCATTGTCTATAAAATCATGCCTTGCTGGAGGTCCTGAAGAGTAGAAGGGGTAGCACCTAGAGGCAGTAAATCTCTCACTGTTGTATTATTGCATTCTATGCATTTAGCTACTGTATAAATCAGCATGCTGCTTCAAGAAAAGAAAAGGAGGAAGAAGGGGGAAAATGCCCAAAGGGAAGAGGAGGAAGATGGCAATAAAATTGGAAAACAACCCCCTGCTACAGCTCTCCCCAAGAATACTTCACATCAAAGAAAAACTGCAAAGTAAATTGTCATGGAGTTAAAACCTCAACTCCTTCCATTGTGATTTGACACCACTATGGAACAGCACCTCTAGAATTTGAATGGTTAGTCTGTAGCACAGGCTATTAAATCCACCTTAATCCTGTTAAACATAGATGCCAATAAAGAGAGGTGCTCTTTCAATGGCATTGTGACAAAAGCTCTCCACACTGCAAATTCAATATGGTTAACAAAAAAAAAAAAAAAAAAATCCCAAACCTGGATTAATACTGAGCAAACAACAACATCAGCATAAGCAGGCTTAGAGAGAGGAATTGCTGTCCATATGCTGTGGCATCAGGTTCCTGCGGATCTTCAGATACCAGTCTGTAAATGTTACAGACATTGTTTCTCCTGCTTGCAACTGCTGTTGGGTGGCGACCTTCTTTGCTTGCTGATACCAATTTAGCAGTTGGTACAGTTTTTCTGTGATTTGGTACTGTCTGTTGTTTGCTGGTACCAGATGGATACCAGATGGGTAACTGTGGGCAATGGTTCCTCTGTGTTCCAGTCCCAAAAATCATTGCCTATAGGGTCAGTCTTGTCAGTTGACTCCTAAATGGCACTTCAAAGCAGCATTCTGAAAAACCTCAACATCTGTTCCTTACTCCTAATGACCTTAAAAAAATGTTGCAGACATACTTTCCTTTAGCCAGGAGTTACTGTGCATCTGCAGGAAAAACACAACCTTACAGATGCTTGCAGCCATCAAACTCACTCCTCACTAATGGCAGTTCCAAAGCCACCACCTCAACTCTGAAAGTCAGCGCTGACTGTGAAGTATAATCAATATATTCTTTTCTGTGGTACCTCCACAATATTGGAGTTCAGAGATATTTCAAGGCATTTTTCAAAACAGGACTTTCAGCGGTGAAGTGGAAGAACAAGAAAATAACAAAAAAAGTGCCTTTGAAAGGCAGCAGGGATACCTGAGGGCTAAGTGTAAAACACGGAGGGAAAGCAAGGAAAGAGAAAGTGATGGAAGAGATCTGTTAAGTATTAATTTGTGATCGGTCTTTCAAAATGTTGACCTAGTTGTCAAACCATAGACAGGAGCTGAAAGGTCAGTTAATGGTGCTGAATACTGCCTATTGCAGTTCCCTCCTATGTTATTCCACATGACCGCTTCTGTTTCTAGGAAAGCAAAAAAAGTTTATTTAGGACAGTACAGGAGCAATTTGGTAAATTCTCTGTATGTGCTACAGCAGAATGCTGTCTACAGAAAAACATAGCTGACATCAAAGCATGTTCCCCACCCCCTGCCTTGCTTCATGGAGAAGTTATGATAAACAGGTTATGTGTTCCCTAAGGTTACCATGGAAACTCATTCTTTTCAGGCCATCATTTGCAAAGGTAAAATTTGCATTAAAATGTAATGGAATTTGATTTTGTGCATGTGTGTGTGAAACTCAAGTGGGGTCATGCTACCACGCAGTATAGCTATTATTTCAAACCCGGGAGAGTACGCTTAAGAGAGAGATCTATTAATCCATGTAAACACCTCAGTGACCAAATTACAGTTTAATTGCTAACTTGACAGGTATCTTCCTAGTAAATTAAGAGAAATACATTGAAAATTAGCTTAAAACGCAGATGTAAATGTTCATACTGATCCACTGGTGGGTACCACTAGATAGCATTTTGCTAAATTCCCCTATAATCATTCCACAGGAAAGATTGAATTTAGATTGTCAGAATGGCTTTGTTTTGATGACGGCAGACCAGGGATGGAAGGCACAGGCATGTATTTCAAATTATAAATTTTGATCATATCTTGAAGGAGTTATCATCAAATTATGACATGTAGAATATAATTTGATATAAACCACTCTTACTACAATACAAGAAACCCTTGAATCTCCTCAGAATACAAATTCAAGTGACTCACACTGGTTTGAGTCACATCGTAACTTCAAAGTCAAAATTTCACTCTAGGTATCTCCTACTCTGACTTTTCTTGGAATACCTGGTGGTGTAAATCATAAACCTAGGCCAGGTTCCTTGAGAGCCACTGCCATTACTTGTTGCCATGTGCAGCACTGATATTCCTAACACAGAAATGCATTATTTGCCATAGTAATTTTGACAATCATTATTCCAGCCCAGCAAGAAAACAGGTCCATAGATTAAACCCAGAAAAATCTTACACTTGGTGACCAGACTGGATTTTAGAAGACATACCAGTATTTGTCCCCTTGCTCAGCTGTATGCATTTACAATTTACGTGCTGAATTCGATATACTGCTTTAAGAACTCTGTGCTACTCTGGGACACTGGATTATTCACATATCCTCTGTCTTGAACAGCAGGACCCCCTTGGAGGCAGCAGGGCCAGAACTCATATTTCTGCTTGCAAGGGGGACATTCCAATATCACCTGGATTACAGAAGACTCAATATCTCCTATGATAGAGGACTTATGACATACAGTTCAGCTGGAATGACTCTACTTAATACTGGACAACATGACACTTAACACAGCAGTCAGGCTACCTGATGAGGAAAAAGCAGCAAAACCACAGACGCCAGTGTGTGTTCTCTTGCTTTCTTAGCATTTAGTGTCAAAAACACTTGTTTAGTCTCAAAAAAACTTGATTAGTGACTCAAAAACATACAAAAAAAGTAAATCAAAACCAATCCTTCAGATTAGTTTGCATGGTGCCATTCTGCACTGGGAAATTTCTGCTTACATATTCAATTTACTAAACAAAGCAAGAACATTAAAGAAGTTTTCAAAAAAAACCCAACTCAAACAAAGATTAAATTGATTACTAACTTTTGCAGAACTTCTCAGAACTCAGCACATTCGATAGAAGGAATGTAGTCCAGTCAGATTCCGTATTGAGCAAGAAAGAATACACTAATGCTTCTTTTTCCCAGGGTTTTTTAAGAGCCAGACTTAGGGCTGAAAGTTGAAGAGAGCTGGCCTCGAGCAGAACAGTCAAACTTATGTACAGCACAGCCTTACAGGGTAAATGGAGTTCTCTTTTTCTGTATTTTGTACTTTATTTTAATGCAGTCTAGATATTAGATTAGCATCTGCACTACGGACCTTAGACTGGGAAGTAATAAAGTTATCCACCCAATCTCTCCATGTCTGAGTCACCGACTTTCTTTTTCATTTTAAATAATTATAACAATGTCGCCTGTTTGTTGAGAAAAATAGAGCCTTTATATATTCATAGATAATTGCTAATACCCAGCACCCAGCAATACATTCTAATTACTTTTCACACCTTGGCTGTGAAGAAATCTTGAACTTTTTAGTGTTTTTTAACTGCAAGACAACAATGTAGCCAGAGCATTGACACCCTGACAGTTGAAACTGTGTCCAGTATGGAATTTAACAAGCATTTCTGCTATGCCTTTTGCAGTGAGGAATTTTAGAAAAACTCAAGAAGACCCAAAGCCTCCACCTCAGATCTTGTGCTGCAATAATGAGAATTGCTGCACAGATATACAACAGAAGAACTCAATCCAGAAATCAAAAGTAATCAAAAGTCCATTATTTCAGTTGGCTTCTGTCACATAGTTAACTATAACAAATACAAGATCTGTGCTCTGTAACAGCCTCAATGACATAGTTGTATTACTTGACCCAGCTTCTTTCAAGCTCGACCCTGTTCTGCACACACTGGGCAATCGTTGCTGTTTGCCTCACTGAGGTCGTTCTGCTTTCCCTGATGTTAAATGGACAAATTTTGCAGTCCTTTGTCCAAACCACTCTCTATTTTAGCGGGATGCTATCCCTAGCAGGCGGAGCTGGACAGTGACCAGCATCTTTAGGAAAGGGGGTGCTGACTGGGACAGCAGTAGCCAGAAAACTCTTTGGATCATTGGTATTTTTTAGGGAAGAGATTTCTTTTTAATCAGCAACACAATGAACATGAACATGACCTACGGAGATTAAACTGTAAGAACTGAAAAGAGAAGTCAACTGTGTCAGCATCTATTTGGTAACTACACCAGATACCTGGTAGTAAAGGCCAAAACTTGTGCCTAAGCAAGGGTGAGGTTTGAGACCTGATTCAATAAATACCTAAACCTATGCTTAGTTTCAGACATGAATTTCAATGGCATTACGGACCTGTCTTGTGATTAAAAAAAATGAGTGTTGTAGTAACTGGGCCCCTTTCCAGAAGTTGAAGCAGGCCTCTTAGTAATGGCCTGAGGAAGAAGAGGTCAATTTTAAAAGGAAATCTACTTTCCCCCCTCCCTTGTAGTCGGACCCATGAGCAGCTGTGTTTGATTCTATGGTACGTGGAGCACTGAGTTGCTAGGGGTCAGGATCAAGTTGTCACGGAGAAGTACGTATCACTGAGCCTAAGTAAGGGAAGGCTCGGAGAGCAAATACTGGCTTTAGCAACCCCAAGAGCGAGGCCTCGGTGTTAAAAACTCAGTCCTCTTCCAGCTTCCCCATGTGATGCTGGCCTGAGATTTGACAGTGTGCACACATGCTCAGGGCATGTGGCCACACAGCCCCTGTCTACAGTGATCAACAAGTAGGCAGAAACCTGTTAAAGCCTATACTGGCAGAAGCTTGCCAAAACTGAAGCAAATTACAAAGAGCCGGCTACTGTGCTACTCTGAACTGCAGTCAAGCCAGATTGCAGTCTAGCTCCAAAGAGGCTGTTTCTGTGCCCTTTCAGCTGTGCCCCGGAGCATGAAGGCTGCAGAGCTGAGGGCTGACTACATGCACAAACACAGTAACTGTTCAGCATACCAATATTCATATTCAACATGTCATGATCTCTGTGATGCCCCACTCAAGTTCTCTGCTTGGGCAACATCAGAAGTACCTATCCTAACTGCAAAAGATATGATTGCAGTCACGTGTGTTAATTTGGAATCTCTCAGTGTTGTGAGCCTGCAAGGATGGCTACAGCCCGGCAGCACTGCATGTTTTTCTCTGATTTCCTTCAACTATTTGTAAGAAATAAGAGAAATGCCTAATGTTTGTCCTCCTCAGAATCACCCCCCCCGAACCGGAAAACAACAAAAAGCAGCTGTTTGATCGGGCACCTTGTGGAATAGATGGCATGATATATTTCTGGAATTCACATAATATTGTAGGGTATAAACAGTACCAGTAGGGTTTGCTAAGATGACATATGGCACCAGAACTGTCTCCCCTGGTAAATAAGAGCATGTACATGGTGTATCCATGAAGACACGAGCATTTCAGGCTCCCCTCTGGTTCAGATAATCTGTGCCAAACCCAACCTTTGTGTAAGTAGGAATGACTCCAAACAAGTTATAGGAGTCACTCTTTATTACTAGTATTAATGGAAGTGAATTTGGCTCTCCTTGCATGTGCCATTTGGAATAGTTTATTTTTCACATGAGGTTTGGCAGGGATTTTTCCCAAATAAATTCCCCCCAAAACTACCCCCAAAAGCTGGCCTGTACGTTTCAAATCACTCTGCTTAGTTTGGACAGCTCTGTAGAATACACCCCAATCTGAAATCTTCATTATGCAGAGATAAGTAGTGACCATAAAAAGTTCTTGACTGATAAGTTAATCATACATGCTAATAAAGTGTTTTGCATACTCTCTTAATTAATATTTTAACAACAACAACTTCTGATCCATGTTTTTCAAAGCAGCTATACTTTAAATAAGTTATTGCCCTTTTTTCTTTTTTATTTAGTGTTTTCTACTAATAGTCTATGGACTCAAAGTCTGGAATTTGCATCAGTTTCTGCTATATGGTTTCACATAGTACATAAAATTGTCAGCTTCTCCCATTGCGCTAGAAGACAGGAATGTTACTATTCTAGAAGTTGGAATTCTGGTTTCTAACCATGGTCCAACACAAACGTTTGTGTGTTTTGGGAACCTAACCTATTTGAAATGCAACATCCTGAACCTGGAATTAATTGATCATGAAAAGTACAAACAGCTCCTTATTCATCCTGAAGCAAGCGCAGAACCTTTTGACACATTATGGAAAAATAATGCAGTTATTAATGCTCCTTTCTTTGTTCTGGTTGATTTTTAGGCTTGGAACCCTGCCAGGCACACAATAAAGTACTTGGCCTTTAACACAGACAGGCATGATTCTTCTTTCATACTCTCAACATGGAACTGACAAAACTCAGTACATTACGGATTTGTTTCAATGGAAATGTTCTCAGCTAGTATCCAGACACAGGTTTTCTTGTATCTTTAGGTTACTTACAAGCCTGCAAATCTGACCTGCAAATAAGGAAGTGGCTTTTAGAACCAGTTAACAGAAGGTTTGGTACAGTGAAGCAGATGTGGGCACTAACAGGTGAAGAACGGTTTGCAGTGTGGCTGGTATTACATACAATCCTTGAATGTACATTAAAAAGATAAAGTTTCAAGGATTTACTGCCCCCCTGAAGGAAAGAATTGATGTTTTAAGTAACTGGATTTGTACAAAGTCTGTAAGACAATCCAAGTAAATCCTCAAATAGATGATTAATTCCTCGTTATTTAAATGCCCTTAAATACAAGTGCAGATGCTAACTGCACAGCTTTGTCTTGACAGCTCCTTAGCTATTTCTTATGATCTGCTATTAGGCTGTGACTCTAAAGCCCTGAAAAAGAGCGTCTGAGAAAAAGCCTTCCAACTCCTAGAGAGCCTAAGTTCTTGAAGCTTACTGCTTACATAGTTCTCTCAGGGTCTGCCTGATACTGCAGCTATGACAGTAGTACATAAACATCCTCTGCCTCATTCAGTAGACCCAGATTAGGTTTGTGTTAGATAGGTTCACGAGTACTTTGAATATCTCATGTCCCACTAAGACATGAGCATGTGTTCACATGCCTAAACTCTTTTTTGAGCTGATACATCACAATACACTCTAGCTGTCAGAAAATTTTAGGCTAATCTCACATTACACTGACAACAATAGGCATTTATTTTCCTAGACAATATTTATACTTATCATCAGCCTGTCCTTTGGTTAACCAGCTGAGGTTTACTTTAAGCCTTGTGATCCACCCTACAGAATTTGGTTTATCATTTATCCTGGTTGTAAACCCAAAAAGAGAGGGTGGGAAAACGGGGGCAGGGGGCAAATCCAAAGGATGCAAAACTCAACAACAAATGGAAGCACAATGGAACTGGAAAACAATTTCAAAGGATCTGGCTTTATAGCACAGACAGTGCTATATACATGAGTCTGTTTATGGAGACACACTAAACTGAATTATTCAGTTCCTTACAAAAAGAAAAAGAACAGACTGTGGGGAAGAGAGAGCAGAATGAAGGCGCAAGAGAGCAAAAATTCATACAGCAACAGATGAGAAGAACAGAGAAGAATTGGAAAATGGATGCAGGGGGGAGGAATGGATGAGAGAATAGCAGGCCTATTTAAAATGAATTTTTGACCTTATTTTTAAAACATTTATGGATCCCAATTGCCTGTCATGAGATCATTTCCCCCTACAATGCTAGCTTTTCAGTCGGCTCTGCACTTTAACTTGATTTATCCCGCTTAAAAAAAGTAGATTGTTAGAAATACCCCTTCTATTAGAAATTCTGTCCCATTACAGTGTCAGCTAAAGGCCACTTGTCAATGTCAGCTTTATCAGATAGAAACTTGCCTCATGAGTTTTCAGATACTATTTTGGACAACAAGACCCAGGGTCCATTTTTGAGGCCACTGATTTGCGATGGGATAGTGTCTTCTCAAATTATCCTCTGCTTTTCCCAACTTATCTGCATGTTTCATGAGATGGTGGGAAGTGATTACAGCAGCTGCTGTACATTAGAGAGACATCTTGTAGAAAAGTTGGCTTAGGTAAAACAGTTGACTGAGAAAAGCAAGGAAAGAACTAATCGAGTCTGAAAAATACATAGAGAGACTCAGTATCTCTTTTCCAGCTGCAGCTTCCCTGGTGCCATAACCTCCTGTGGGAAGGAAGAAAACTTATACCAGAAGGTTTTCCTCCTCCTCAGCTGTCTGTTTAGTCTTTAAAGAAAGACCTGACATCCTGAAGATTAGAGAAAGTTTTTGTTTATTCACAATTATGCAATTAGTCATCTTCACTGATGAGTAAAGGTAGAAAAAAATCAGCTGTTGTTCAGTCTGTGTTACCACAGTACTGCTGAGGGTCAGCAGCCTGAGGTGGGAATGATGGCTTTGCTTAAAAAATATCTGGAGGACTCCTGTGGTAAGGTATTTTGAGACACTTGTTTTCTTTTTAGTATTGTGATTCTATTTTTGTTCCTTCTTTTCTGTCTGAATAGATTGATGCAACATAGGTATTTTAACAAATTTCAGCCATGAGTCAAAAGAGAGCAAGCTGTGGCTGCAATATTTTCCAGACTAAAAGACAGTGCCTATGAAAACAAGGCTGGATGGATCAATGGGTGATATTGTTGCAGAGAAGAGACCAGAAGTCTTGGAAATTTATAAACCACTTCAGCAAGAAGAACTGTTGCAGCAACAAACTTCAGAGTATTAAAGCCCTCAAGGTAAACTCTGATTTTTTGAGCCGACTGACATTCCTCACAACAAAACCATTCAAAAATATTCTGCATTGGAAGGACAAAACACAACAATCCTGGTGCCACTATTATTAATCATTTCAAGATCGAGATACTTACAGCGCCCTTTCAGGTGCTCTGATTAAGGACAACGTGCCTCACAGGAAAAGCAAAGCTTTGGAAATCAGTAATCTCTGGGCATTACACCTAATAGGAAAGGCTTAGAAAGGATTACCTAGAAGAAACCTTTGTGAATCTTGTGAAACTACACTGGACCATAAATCTCAGCCTCATCTAAGGATCAATAAAGCTTTATCAGTTTCAGATAAGAAGTAGAAATCCTCAGATTGCTGAAGAGGTACCATTGACCCAGACTGAGGGCTGTCAGGACCCTTATCACAACATAGAATTGCAACAGAAAGACATATTTGATGCATATTCTGATTTTAGTTTACAAAAGCAATTCAGAAAAAGAATAGCAGCTACATTGGCTCCCAAATTTGGTTCACAAAATTTAAGGCAGTAGACTACAGTTAACTGCTCCAAGGAAAGAATTATTTTGCAGAAGATGACAGTTTTGGTAATTGAATCAGAGTAATATATACAACAACAGTTTTGGAGTTAATGAACAAATATATATGATAATTTATGTAAAAACACCCCTTTCAACTCCATATCTCTCTGTGATTGCAGTAAAGTCTAGTCTTGCTTAGGATTTTTTGGACTATAACCTCAATCATTGCAGATTTCACTTCAGCATTCACACTGATAGTTTGGAGACATTAAACCCAATGATGTTAGTTCAAACTTCACACGTATATAGATTCTTGAGATTTTAATGTAATTCTGTGTCTTTTTAAACTAAAATTTCAAATTTAGCATAAACTGCATTTTATCAAAGTTATATTTTTGAATGCTGGTTGACTATAATTACCCTTAAAAAGACAGAGTCCAACTCTGAAACCTGCTCAGGCAGAGCTCTTGAGTACCCATAGACTATAGCTGTTGCATTTATTTAACACATTCAAAAATCTGGAACTGTTGATTTAATCTCTGATTCTACCATGGATTATAGGTTACTCTTCAGTAGAGGGGTAGATAGTATGTCTTTGTGTAGTGTGAGTCCTAGATATAAAACAGGGAATACAACATGCCTGTAACATAACATTGGTAGAATATTTTAAGATAGTATTGGTAGAATATTTTAAGAACTTTCGATGGGAGAGGAGCAAATTATTACATTTAAAAGTTACAGAGGCTGTATCATGGCCCGAGTGCTACCGTCCAGTAGGCAGAAGGAAGGGCAGGAGCAGACATGCCTCTATTTCTCCCTCTCACTTTGCAACTAAGCACAGAGAGAGTCTGCTCTTCTAACACTCTTGTAAACCCAGAGAATCACAGGATGAACTGCAAGAGTATCATAAATCCGGCTGAAAAGCCCTGATGCTACCACTTGTGACACAGTTTGGCAGTGACTCTGTCTCTTGGGGCTAAAGAGAGGAAACCTGGGCCTAAATCAAACACAGCGAACAGACAAGTTAATTTCAGCCAAGTTCTTGTTATTAACATTTTCTTTGGTGGGCTGGCATTAAGGATTTCTCCATTTCTATGGACTTCCCAAATTCAAGTTAAGCTGATACAGAATTTCTGGAAAACAAAACCAAATCTGCACCTTTCACTAACCCTGAATGTTGCAAAAGCACTTTGCATCACATTGTGGACCTACCCAACGCTGGTCATAGTCAGACAGCTGCGTTCTTCCTTCGTCGTCCTCGTAGAAAGGTAAACCTTCTCGCCTGGCCTGGTGGTACTCCTTCCGTAACCTCTGGATACGATCAGCATTCCCACTACCTGTACAGCCACTGAGAAAGAAAAACAAGCAGTAAATTAAATAAAACTCCTATGAACACACATATCTAATACCAAGTAAACACACGGAATTGCCAGACCTGAGACAAATGGATTATGTTTGATTCACCTGACTTGCATGGTGTCCACTGTATCACCCTTATTTTTGCTTTCTTGTATTAATAAAGCTGCTAATTGTGAACTTGATCCCTGTTTTTAAAAAAGTCTGTCCTTGTCCAAAGAACTTAACAATTCCAGTACAAGACAAGAGACAACAGATGGATGGAGACAGATGGGGGAGCACAAGAAAACTTTTAACATTCCTATGGGCAGCTATAAATGGCTATCATATTTTAATAATAATAATGATGATGATGATAAGCTGACAAAAAAAAAGTTTCCTTTTGCTCCCACACTAAATGTGGAATTTCCCTAAAATTACATTTGTTCAAGGTAAAGAATAAACTATTATTCACAGAGCAGCACAGAAAGAAGTTTTATGTTATAAAAAACCAAACTCCCTCCCAATTATATAAGAACTCAAACATCAGCCATGAAAATACAGAGGAGGCAAGAGAGATGGGAAAGCGCACTATTAAATCCTGACATCACCTTTTTAAAGTGGTAATTAAACAGTAATCCACTTAGTAATCCACAAAGACTCACTTGTATGCTGAACTGCGTACACTGCAACCTGCCATGGTAAAACTAGTGGAGTTCCTTAGTTTACCAAGTTAAACACACGCCTTTCTGTGGGTTTTGACCCTGGTGAGCCTTCTAAAACCTTACAGCGGGATTTGTACAACTGTGGAATTTCAAGCTATAACCTGGAAATACTAAATAAAATCCTGAAAATGGCTAAGAATTAAAAAAAAAATCGATCATATTTAAAATTAATAAATTAAGTTTTCTGCAGCTATTTCCAGCCCTGCTCTAGTCGGCACTGGGGTGAATACTGACTGTATGGCTCAGCAGCATTTACTGGCATTCATGGGGAATTATCATACAATAATTTGTGGCTGCTCCTAAACTCAAACCATTGTTATTGCAGCACATCATCATATATTCTCTTAATCTACAACCCTAACTTTGTCTCACCAACAGTGGACTACAGAGACAGAGATTTATTCATGTAAGCACAGACTCAGTGGAGCAGCTTGATACACTGCACTCCCCTATGAGTATGCCAGAATCTAGGGAAGCCTTTTATAGGATTTGCCTAGCAAACTGAATTTGGGTAGCACATACAAAATATTGGACATAAACCTATCAGTTCAATAGTAATTAGTTTCTAATTTTCTATCAGCAATCTAGATCACTTGCAAATTAATTGCCAATGGAGGAAAATTCCATGTAGGCTGCAAATGCAACTGAATATGCAGTCAGGATTGGAAATGTTTACTTGCAGCATGGATATGTTTCCATGAAAAATCAAATTACTTTTCTTTCCTAGATCCTAAGTTAACCATCCACTCTACTCTATGAAGTCCCAGAGGTTTCAAGCTTCTCTGGCTGACTTACCCAAGTCTTCCAGAGCATATGAAATTTTTCTCATGGTCTGCCAAGACAGTGCAGAAAGCTTGCACAAACTCTGTGGACTACTGAGGGGGAAAAAAAAGCGTATTCCTTTTTCCCCTTTATTTGTTCCACAGATAAATGCCTCCGCTCCTTGCATGAATTCTTGTCAAACAGCGGGGAACCATTTCCAGTTTGCAGAACACTGAGGTGCAGCTAATGGGGACTATCACTTAGAACAGTGAAGCTTGGTCCACAGCTCATGAGCAGTACAACACTGGTGAAATCCCCTGACTTTACTTGTGAGTACAGATAAAGCATTTAATTAGGGCTGCTAACGTACAGATAAGGCCCAAAGTATTGTCCCAGATGCTTTGCCAACATCATTGCCCAAAGCAGCACTAGCTAACAGGGAAACGCTGAAATACAGGCAACAGGTCTAGTTTGATTCCAGCCCATCTGACTCCCTGCAGCTCTCTGCAAACTGTATTAGCACCTGCCACCAGTGCCCTAATGGCCATATATCTTGTCTGAAGAGGTAACCTGAAAATACCACTCAGGTTGTTTTTTTCCCCCCTTTTAATATGAAGTCCGAGATTAATATATAGTAAGAGACAGTAACAGCAGACTGTGCTCCATCGACTGCAGATCTGCTGTAGGTGAAATTCTTTCAGCTCAAACCCATTGAGCCAGCAAGTAGAAGTGGTGCTGCAGAGTTCAAGTTGATGATATATATTACAAGACAGGGTCTGACATATTGTGCTTTGGCAAACCTTTGCCACATTGTATTAAAGTACAAACTCTAACCATGAGAATGAGTAGGAGCGTTTGAATGAAAGATAGCAGCACATGCAAAGTTATCCATCTGGATTAGTGTGAAAAAACAAGCATAATCTCCGCGGAAACTAGCATCTCCGTGAAGTCTGATTTCCTGTGCTTCTCTCCTGTGGGTTCTCTGGTGTCCGATAATGGTTCACACTGCAGCGCTTCACCCCAGCAAGAGCATTCATCTGGGCCTCCCTGGCAGGCTGCTTATTGCCATAAAACTTAGTGTGCTTGTATCTCTTGAGCATCAAGCCACCAGTCAAGTCTATTTAAAGACAGCCAGCAGGTTCAGAATTTGTTAGAAAGGTGGGGTGAACAGGTTGGAAGAGGGCCGGTCGGTACATCCGCTTCACTTTTTCAGGATACAGTTAAAGCTCCGCAGGTTTTTTTATTTTTTTCTTTTCTCCACCACAGTTTATGTAAAAGACATTGGCTTTTGAAAGAGCTGCATTCTAGCTTACCATGAAAATTTTACCCACTCCTGGGTAAAGTGAGATAAATATGATGCCCTGTGCAATGCTCATGAAACAGTTCTGAATTTCAAGTTGGCTCCTGACAATTATGTGAATATATGAACCACATTCAAACTCACCAGATGAATTCAATCAGCACTGTGCAAATATCGCATACATAATCTATTAGTTTACCCCAAAGAAACTGAAGCATTGAATTCAAACAGAATGAAGTCATCAGTAATAAAAAAAAGAAACTGATAAGGCAATATTAAAAAAACCCCAACACAATATTCCAAGATTTGCAGAGAAGATCATACATTGACTGTAAACTATTCTCCCATCTGCCTATAAATACATAATTAAAAAATATTGGTTTGATCAGATAGCAGTTCTCAGACAGGGAAACAGCAGATGAATACCAGTTCAAATGTTTCAGATACATGACTATTTATACTGAAAAGGAACCTGAACTTACAGAGGAAATATAAAAACAATACTCCAATCAAAGTCAGTTTATATTAAGGACACTTACTGTGGCTTTTCAGCAATCCTAGTAAACACACCAGATAGGTTTCTTTTACAGTAGCTTTACATTTAATGCAGTGCTCCCTCCTTGAGGAGATATAAATATTACAGTTCTCATCATATCTAGGATTTTGTGCACACTCACTTCCCTGACAAGGCTCCACAGCTGTGCTATACACTCTTCAGAGAACCTTGCAACCACACATACATGATCCCCTCCACCGTCACCTGTTCCCAGGATCTAACATTTAATCTACCCATGGACTTCTCTGTTTCACGACAAGACTGTAAGAGAACCATCCACTCTGCATTCTGCAATTGATTTCAGAACAATTTCCTAAAGTTGTGCTACATGTAAGAAGACTGATTCGGAAACAGCTGACACTGGGAAGTTTTAAAATAATGTCTAGGTGAGGGAATAAATCTCCGAGAAACCTCAAAAAGAGTTTAGCCAAGAGTCAGGTGCTGATTTCAAACAACAGTAACAAACCTTGTCCAAAATCCCAAGCCATAAACAATATTAAGAGAAGTTCAACAGTTCTTCAAAAATAAGCTGCACACACTGTAAGGTTTTGTTTGTTTGTTTGTTTTAAATGTGACGTGAACATTGAAAAGAGGAAAAAGCGCATTCCTATCAGCCATTCTGTAGTTTTGTTAGATACAGACCTTAAACCTAAAACGTTCTTCTCACCGGGGAGAAAGATAAAAAAAGTCTCAGTGATCATTCTGACCCACGCTGCTGGGGCTGTACACCAGAAATCAGCATCCTCTGCCCTGTGCCTGCACCTGCCAGGAGCACTATGCAGGTTCCACCTTGCCCACTGCGAATGCAAAGGGACCTGCCACAAAACGGCCACTCAAGTGGTACAGTTCGAACAGCCAATCCAAGACAAAAAGGAAACCATAACGTGGCACAGACTTAGCTTCGAGCTATCTCTAACATTGTGCAAAATATGACAGTGAAATTTCGTCCCATCATCTCTAAAAAGATAGATGAACAAGCACCACAGCAATAACATTTTATATCTAATACAAAGACAAGTTATTTTTTCAAGGAATCAAACCACCATAATCAGTGTTTAATACGTATGGCTCAGGTCTTGCACAATAAAATCTCCCCTCTGTTCTTTCTCTGAGTTGCTAATCAGGATTTCCATCATTCAGGTTAAAATGACAATTTTAAATTAGTGACTTCTTGCTGCAGCTTTCTTGATAACACAAAATTAAAAACAAGTGTTGCACATACACAGTAAGATGAACCACTTAAAGCTGTATATAAATATACATTTAAGGAGGCAACAGACATTTTTTTTCCAGTAGTTTTCCTAAACACATTAATATTGCTTTTTGCCAGCCACTTTTATCACCGAGCTGACTGTCAGCCCCTAAGCAAACATCTGGTGCTTCCAAGTTAAAACAAAATGAGTAAAAAAAAAAAAAAAGGAAAGAAAAGAAAAATTCTTCTTTTTGAGAATTTTCCAGTAACAAACAAATCCAAGACAAAACATGATTCACAGACTCTAGAAAATGGACAATCTTCCATTCACAATCTGGTGTAAAACAAAACTAATTTTACATACTGAAAGGAACACAGTGGTCTACAAAGATGTACAGTATAAAGGAGTCCAACAGAGAATGTAAGAATGTCTTTCACTTAGGATAAAACTTTCATTTTGAAGTTATAACAAATAAATATTCAAGTAAGTTACTCTTTCAGTTCCAGCCCTTGTCCTTCTACCCCGATGTATTACATTGCTCATGAGGATATTTCTGCAACCTCATTAGTAAGAGGGAATAAAAAGAAAGGTGGGAAGTGATAGAAAGAAAATCAATTATAAGAACATAATTCTACAATATTTCAGCTTTCATCTTTGTCACCACCAAGAGAAAGAGACTTTAGAGAGAAATGAACATTTGCTGTTTTCATATGCACTTGAGTAAAGGAATGGTATTGTAATGAAAGAAATACCTTGCTGACATCACTGATACTGCCTTGCAGGTTCCAGATTCACTGTTTGATATTCAGTCAAAGCCAGCCTGAGTTTTGGCTACACTCGATTTGGACACCTGTGCAAAGTGACTGGTAGGACGACTTTGAGCCCTGTTCCATTTAGACATGACTATCTGAGAAGGTCTGTATAGATGGGCTGACGCAAGAAGCATTAGACGGATGTGTTTCTCTCTATGTACATAAAATACATATAAATAAACTGGAGAAAAACAAATGACACTGAAGAAGCTATTTATGCTTATTTGAGTTTATTTGAACCTGCATATTCAAGTCCCTGAATCTTAATCTGCTTTAGAATATTTTAAAAAATCATAAATGTGTTTCAGTGGTACATAAGCTGTCACCTTTCAATTCTTTAGGCTAACATAAAAGCAGGACAACCACTTCTGTCCAAAAGGTCAAAGCCTCCTAGGGCAGCACATGACCACCATTTGTCTGGATGTAAATTGAGCCCTTTTGACCCTGTAGCATCACTACTGACCTCTTGACATTAGGAGCTTAGTGGAAAGAGAGAAGATGATATTCTCAGGTTCCTACAGACTCATTAGGAGGAAAGAAGGAAAGAGAACCTTGCATGATATGAATTAGCAGTGTCATTAACCTTTTCTTTTCCCAAATAGCCCATAATATGTTTATAGTAGCCTCAAAAGAACCATTTGAAGATTGAGACCAACCGATTTGTATCACTTTCAGTTTTTCCAAACTGTTTATAAAATATCTCTCAGTGGCTTGACACAAAGCATCCTTTTATGTTTCCCTCCCTTCACATGACACACACCACCTTTTCCTGTTTGTCATGGCAGATGGCCTAGACATTCAAATGAGCATCATCTTTTCAAACCAGGCCACTTCTCATCTCCATTACTCTCCTTTGTAACTTATAGTTGACTACAGCTGGCCAGAAATAACAGGAGGTATACCCTAATTTGTTGTTTTATGGAAACAAAACTGGCACGCTGAGGCTTGACTTCTCTGTAAGCAGATATGGTATGTGCTCCTCTTAACAGAAACAGGTTATTTGCAATCAAGTAAAAAGGAAAGAAAAGAAGGCAGACATTCTCTTGTTTGTAGCCAAATTGTCATCTTTCTTTTAAAGAAGAGACTTTTTTCCTTTTTTCTTCTGAGTGTATTGTGTGCCTCATCAAAGAAGGCAATCACCAGATTTTAACTAATAAAAAAAAAAAGATGCCTGTACAGTTCAGGCTGGTTAATGGCCATGTCTGTTCCTGGCACGGGACCAGTTTACTGCTGTCTTGTTGATCTGAGATGTGCACTTGTCTCTGAAGGGCTAGGAAAGCAGGGAGATTAGGGACTCAGCTGCTGACAACAACCAAACTCTCTATAAACAATACACAATGAAAATAATGAAAACCAGATTTTCCTGGTATTTTCAGTAGCCTCTAGACAATGCAACAGTTTCTGGTTTCTTCACTAAAGATGATATCAATTATGCCTTTTATCCATCATGCAGAAGTCACGTGTGAGGCATAATTGAAGGCCTTCTCTCCAAGGTAATTTCATCTGGATTTACACGGCAAAGTACTTAAATTGCCTTTTTTGGCACTTTGTATTACAACACAGCTTGGGAGGGGTTATTTTACTTTACTGATGTGAAGCAGCTGGCATATTTACAATAGATAGGTCACATCAACACAGAGCAGATTTTCAACCCTCCAAACCCCATTTGCAGCAGCTTTAACAATTCAGCAAAGCAAAAGCTGAATGCTAAACTCTTGTATAGAAATGTAACTCTATTTCTTAGCGGCTATCACACCTGCCTGCAACTGGCAGCTAGATTTTTTCACTTAGAGGCTATTTCTTTTTGCAATAAGTTTATTCAACTTATCGCTAAAGCTGAAACAATAAGTACTTTATTATAAGTACTAATAATACAGACTTCCAATGAATTAGCCACTCAACAGTCCCTCAGGAATTCTCTTTACCACACACAAAGCAAAAGCAGGAGGGAGAGAAGGTGACAATTCTGTGCAGTCTTAATTTCTGCGCTCCCTTGTGAGAGAAGAATCAAGGGTCTAAGAATTTGCTCACAGTAGCTGCTTCTGCCCATGTTCTAAAACAGATTTTTTGAAAACTACAAAGCCCAGAGCAACTATCCGTTTTTTTCCCAGAAATTACCTCTTCGAGTTTCACACTAGAGACTATATCATCCTGCTCTTTGTTCACACATGCCACTCTATGCCATCGTTGAAGTGGAGGCAACTAATCCTCTGTGTGGATGGTTTTTTTAATACCCGGCCTAGGTAGAAAACTCAACCTCAACTAAAAAAAAAAAAGTAAAAAAAAAGTCTCTGTGTCTATAATTCTGTGACAGATATAGCTTACATTAGAAAAAAAAAAAAGATTCACACCATATGCAAAGCATCAGAGAAAAGCACAGATCTCTGAGCCAAAACACATCCAATGATGAAGTTGGCTTTTTTTGGGTGTTTTTAATGAATGGTCACTACGAGGATAACATTAATCCAGCAACAGGACTTTTACGGGAAAAAAATACAAATGTAATTTATCTTTTTTAACTGTCAGCTGCATTTCCAAAGCTTTAAAGTCTGTAGCTTCCAGCGGCCTTTTGTCTTTCTGCCATGGCAGGAATATCTTGGACAGCTGTAAGAGCTTTGTAAGCTATCTTTCTCAAAATCCATTAGCTAATTCAAGGAACCTAATTAGAGCTGCCATTTTGATGGAGCATATTGAATGCTCTGTATAAACTAGTAACACCATCAATGTTTATTAAAAATTGCAAGAACCAAAGCTCTCAGTTCCATATAAATATTAATGGACTGATACACAATACTTATTGAAATATAGATGGCATTCTGACCACAGAAATACACACAGGTATACTTACAACCCAGTGTGATGCATTTATGCACAAAGGCTGAGGTACAGAAGCAAAACCTAGGGACAATTTTACACAAACTGTCGAAAATTGACCAGCTTCCATTTACACTATCCTTACGTGCATTAAGGGAAGCAAAGCACACTAAAGATGATTTGTTTCTTGTGTTTTTCCTGAGCAGTGTGCTGACAATTTGGAGTGCATTTTGAGCTTACCTCAAGAATGCACTCCAGCTGGAACCATTTTATAACTCCTCTTAAACCAGCCACTCCAATCACTGTACTTTGTAGACATCTACACATATTCCAGTACTATACTGTTTAAGGGTATCCAAAGATTCAAAGGGAATTTGTGCTGTAGAGTTAAACCTCAAATTTTGCTGTAGACAGCAACAAAATCGGTGAAAGGAGCCAGACATCTGGAGCAATGCTCTCCTACTTTCTGCTGTGTAAAAGCCCAACTATAATGAAAAAACAAGTCGCAGACAATGATACAACACATGAAATACTGACCATTCGAAGAACATATCAGAGACCTAATTAGGTTAGGCTGTACAAGTATATGCCTTTGGCCGCAGAAATAAAAAGTTTTCTGGCTACTTCACAGCTTTGTTTTTAACTTGATACTTCATAAATGGAACTGCAGAAAACCTCATATGTTACCATTTCAATCTGATGTACACTTCCATACGTATCTAACAGTGCCTGGATTCTATTTATATGTACAACTAAACATACGTGCATAGAAAAATCATCAGATTTGCTACAGAAAGACAGCAGATGTTCTTATTAAGCCACTGGCACATGCAAGGTGAAGTGTGTAAGCCTTATACGGAAAGCATTTAATGTTCCAGCTACAAGCTAAAGAAAACCAAAGACAACAAATGAAATTATTTCTAACACACTTTACTAGTGGGGAAAGCAAGGCACAGCAAAATGGAAGCACCGCTGAGGGAGCTCGACTGACTTATAACACACGGGGCTTCTCACAGAGGGGTACAATCCATACGCACTCTTCAGAACATCCTATCTCCAATATAACGATCCGAAGCTCACTTATGCAGAATACATACTAAAATGACACATGAAACATTCAACAGATGTGCAAGAGGAATGGCTTAATCGTATTTTCTGCATTGTAACAGTGCAAGGGGCTAAAAATTTTATGACAATCCTACCAAGGGGACAACCCTGAAGGTAAACTCATTTTGGTTCTCTGACAGGGCAGTATTTCCAAACTCCAACTGAGATTTGAGCAGTTTCATACAAACAGACTCAAAAATCAAAACATCAGTTACTACTAGCTTCTCTCAGGAATTATATATGGCAAATTTAGCTTGTAGTTACTGCTCAACAAAAACCCTGCCAGATGCTGAAGTGGTAGATGGATTTTTGCAAAGTTCTGCTGCCTTCGAGGCTAACCCTGTCTTCCCTTCCAGCTCCCTCCCTCCTTGGGCACCTCTGCCTGGTGCAGCTGGGCTCCTCAAAGCACAGTTGTTTTGTTCACGCTTGCAAAGACTGGGGAGCGCACATTCCTTCAACTAGCTTTCATCACAAGCTCCCCATCGACAGAATTAAACACTTTATAACCAAACTGCATTTCAGGGAAGTATTTCTGAACTCAGGGGCCTAAAGTAAGCAGTATAACTTTACTGCTTGGTATTATGTGGCCAATGGAAGCTCCTGGACTTCCAAACATGCACTGTTTTCCTAGCTCCTTCTTCTTATAGCTGCAGCTCCATTCAATTTCTGATGGGAAATTACTCCCACTTTTCCACTTGCAGAAGACAGGGCTGAATTTCAAGTGTTTAAGACTGAGGGTAAGCACTACTCTCTATTAGTAGAAAAAAAAAAAAGTTAAATTAAAATGGAAAAAATGAAGTAATGGAACCTTCAAACTACAAAGAACCATTTCTTGGCATACCTTGCCTGGGAAAAGAAGAGCGAGCCTGTCTCTGGGTGTTTGGCTGGGAAGTACCAGAAATGCTAAGGCAAGTGTTCTGGTTCAGGCCCATCTGTGTCTCTACACAATGATTCTCATATGGTTTCAACTCCCATGTTTGGAGACACACCTTACAAGTCCTTTCACATCTGTTTTTGTCTTGCTGCCTCAATTCCTGGTTCTCATCCTGACATAAGCTTTTCCTTTCATACCTTTCAGCCAAGGATGCCGATTTCCTCCACCTTTTATTGGCTTTCCGTACAAGCAAGTCTCTGTCCCGCAGGCAGCTCTCCTTTCAGCAGTCCTTGAGTCCCATCTCCCAGGAGCACTTCCCAAAGCAGCCTGCCGGTGAGGATGTGGCTTCAGGTGGCATGGGACACCCAACAGCACTTCCTCCACTCTGCACTGGTTCAAATGAGCGTGCCCATGTCCGGCACATTAACAGACATCAAACTTGCAGCACTAGTAAACTTCTCTCTGCTCTGAGGCACTCACAATAACATCCACAACTATGGCCTGTCCTAGCAACCCCCTTTATTCTCTAGCTGCTCCAGCCTCTCCTCTGTTCTTATTTTTGTCTTTTCCCTTCACGGCATTTTTTAGTGTTTTACATTTGAACCAGCTCGCCTTTTTCCTCCGTGGAAAGGAGGGTATAAGGATATGGGAACACTGATCGTGACACCTCATCCTTCATTCCTGAAACAGGAGTCTCTTTGGTTCCTGTAGCCTGGAGAACCTATTGCTGGAAAAACATGTATAAGCTCTGGCAGTTCAGGACAAGCACTTTTGCTGAAGTCAGCAGCCAAGTTTCTATCATGTGTGTGGGAAGTACTCTAAATCTTATAACTTAGTCAAATTGTCACTGTTCAAGGGGTGGCAAAAGGCACAGTCTGGAGTAAGACTAGGCTGCGTTCCCTTCCAAAATACAAAGATCCCATTCCAGTGTATGGAAAGATTACAGATTCTTGTAAAAGAATATATGCTGCTTCTTTTTACTTTTTGCACACACAAAACAACACCTTGTTTTCTCCTTCCAGGCCCCCTCAAAACAGCTGTCACGATGTTTCACAAAAATTCAGCTTCAGCGCTCCTCCAAATAGGCATTTTCAACCCAAATGGTTGAAGATTGCCTATGAAGAGGTAGAAATACAGTTTCCCAATGGAAGTTAAGCCAGCGACTCCCCTCACCCAACAGGCATAGCCTGGGTTTCTGTGGCTGTGCCCCTCCCTGCCCTACAGGACTGCACGCTCCACGGCCCAGCGGCTGGCTGCATGTTCCTGAAGGCAGCATACAGCTGGCTGGCTCCTGGCATCTGCGGGACCAGCACTCCTTAACAACCACCACAACACCTTTGAGGGTACAGCCTGGTAAGCACAGACTACTCCTGCATGTGCTCCAGACTAAGCTGTAGTCAGCTTAATTAGAAACTTAATTGATGAGTGCTACTTCCTTCACTTGTCCATTAAGATAAGTACAGCACATGGACATTTCAACCCATCAAAGAAGAGAAAACGCATTAATTTTAGTTTTCTTAGAGCTGTTAATAAATCTGACACTGTCTGGCAGTTTTCTTCATTTCCTACCATTTGACAGATACTGTGATCACAAGTTACAGAAGATGTTTTTCCTCTGAAATTATCACTCTGGTAATACAAGCCAGAAGGAAACTTTATCAAGATACCAAGAAGCTGGGTATCAGTTTTATTTTTAACTTCATGTGGCTGGTTTGTGAATATCTCAATGTGATAAAAAAATAAATTCCATCCGGTACTATTAAAAATCACATACACACAGAGACACATTACAAATGACTGTATTACAGCAAATAATCACACCATGTATTTATCAGTAAAAGCCAGTATTCCTCTCATATAATCAGCCTGGCTCTACTTAGACCCCTTTACTGTAAGAGCTCCTGCAACTGTTTTCTTCCTCTTTCTCTCTCTCAAATTGACATTTGTATGGAATCAAGAAAAATCTTCCTTAATAATTTTTCATTACTAATGGCTTTTTTTGGTATGTGTATTTGAGAGGAGGGAAGGCAAAGGGCAGGAAAAAGGAGCTTTAAGTGCTCTGCAAATTATCCTCCTGAATCTGGGCCTCATAAATCCTATCAAATGTTATATTTCATCAATAGGCTGGAAAAGCTTTTTTCTCTGTAATGATGAAGCCTGGGTTTAAAATTTATAGTTTCATTTTAGAAATGGACTATAAAAAGAGTCTGACTTGGCTGTCCATCAACTGTAGCTGACATTAGCAAGTTAGGTGTGGACTTTCAAAGTGTTATATGTATTTTTTATTTATTATACATGTACATACATACATATAGAAATATATAAGGACGTGTATATCACTGTGGGTTTGTGCGTGCATAAATTCACAGCTGGCTTTTAAAAAATTTTGTCTAAAAACCCCATTTTCTTTCAATGCAAGAGGACCTGAGATATTCAGCAGATTAGATTGCGAAGTGATAAAAGCGTCCAGACCAGAGTCGGCTCAAAGATCTGCAGCAACACAAGCAAATTGCATTTTGCTGCCCAAATGATCGAGATAAAGTAGTTTAATTTGTTCTCATTCGTGAGGTGGCAAAATGCAATTCAGCAATGGCAGAGCAAGGTTCAGAGGGAGGCAGAGAAGATTTCAATAGGCTGTGGGGAGAAAAAGGGAGGAGGGCAGGCAAAGACCAAAAGGTTTTAGGTGGGGGAAGACAATTAGCAGAGGATTGATAGACTGGGGCAGAGGGAGTGCAGAACTTCTGCACCTCTCATGCATGGAAAGGAAGGAAAGGAGACAGCCTCCCCTGTCTTCGTGCAACTCTCTACCTCTACTCCCTTTCCACAAACCTTGGAAACAATTCTGACTTCCCAAAGCTCCTACTTGCTCTCCTGCACTCCCCATAGTGGAAGAGTGCCGAGGTCATGGCTCCCATTCCTGTTGCTGCCACCACTGATGGGAGCCATGTGGGTGCACGGCTGTCCTCTAAGAGCCCCAGAGCTTCCCCTGGCAGCCACAACAGCAGCTTCCTCAGATGGAGGAGGAGGCAGTCTGTGCATGCTGCCAAAACACCCACTCCTCTCCCCCTTCACCACCACAGTCAGAGGTCTGCAGCCAGTGACTACTACTCAGTTCCCCCTATGCTTAAAAACAGCCTTAAAGATAACGTTTCTAACAGAAGCATCACTGTTCCCCCAAATCCTCATACTTATAAAAGGAAACCATGCTTAAAATAAAAACCAGATAAATAAAGTGACATAGGTGCAGTCAGAGAAAGTGAAGTTCCAGTCTGAATGAAGGAGACTCCATCTCTCTCCATCTGCTACTAAAAAATGTAATTTTGTAACTCAAAGAATTAATGATGGATTATGTGAAAACAGCAAATCAGATCATTTGTTGAAGCATTATAAGAACTAAACAGAAGAACAGTTAATCTAAATCACATGTGGGACGGTTATTATTGCGTGTTGCCATCATTGCTGCTGTGTCTGGCTGTAATATTGGTTTTGGTGGCAACACACAGAAAAACCTGAACGTCCTGTTCCTCATTATAAAACGAGAAGAAATCTCACCCTGGGGAACATGGTCAAAGCTGACAAGCGAGTGCTACAGAAAAGACTGGGCGGAGGGAGCGGTTAATGGCAAAGGTATTCTGAGTCAAGACCAAGAAAACAAATACCTTCTTCTGTTGCCTCTATTTGGTAACATGAACAAGACGAATGAATAAAAGAACCCACAATCGATGCTTAGGGCATGTGTATACTGCGGCTTCAGCTCACTCCTGAAACTCCCTGTTGGGAGGATGTTTGCCGAGGTGCCTGTCACTGGCCCTGCTGGGGACAGTGGATGGAGGCACTGCAGCAGGGGCAGTACAGAACTCCCCTGCAGCTCCTCGAATGCACCCACTGCAGGGGCTCTGCCCACTGTGGACAGGACCTGGCTATGTTCACTGCGGTCAGCGACGGCACAGGCAAGGGATAACCACTCATTTGGTATTACCCAGCAGGGAAGCAGGTAGGGGAAGTATCACCCACCCCTATTTTGCAAATCAAGATGTGTTCTGCTTCTAGTGCTAAGATTCCACCATAAGTATACAAAATACATAGTGCTTACACCAACTGATGAAAATGAGGGGAGCTGAAACTGCCTGTACTTCCAAAAAAAGGTTTTGGATTACTGAAGGGTAACTTTATCAAACCTTGGCACATCTCTGGAATTCTATGGTTTTTACTGAAAGGTGGCATATAAGAGTGTCATATGAGCGAAGTTACTTAATAAAAGAGAATCTTGAACTCTTTCAGATTCATACAAGTTAAACCCATTTAACAGTGACATTGAGGACACTAAACCAATATCGACATGGTAGCATTTTCAAACACAACTGCACTCATCCAACGGCACATCAAGAATATTTCTAGCAGCATATTTTTTCCATAATTTTCCTGTACGTTTCTCCTTGAAGGTTTCTAAGTAACCAAGCAATTCAACTTCTTCTGCAACTCTTGGAGTTTATCAAACCTGAATTAACTCTTCTACACACAAACATCTTTCTGCCAGTCTGCAAAGAGAAGCTCCTGCCACTGTTCAAATCCTTAATTTTTTCCTTTTAAAATCTTTTAATCTACTTTTCCCCTCCCCCCAAGGATGCTTTGTTTAGTGTTGTTATTCCTTCTTTCCTTGTCTCCTTATTTCCTCACTTCTTCCCTGAGACTCTCCTTTTTTCTTTCTTTCTTTTTTTTTTTTGTATTTTCCTTGAGCTCTTACGAAACCCTGACCTGTTTACAGATAACAACTCACAGAGCTTAAGGGCTAATGTTTTACCCTCTACTCACCATTCTGTATCTGGCTGCAGTCATCAGTGACTAGAATTCATCATCATCAATGGATTTTCAGTGACATGCACTGTATTTGCTCAGATAATGGCCCCACATATTGCCTTTGAAATGAGGGTGTGACCACTACTTAGGGATATTCTCAAGAGTCAGTAATTGGCATTGCTGCGGGACATGTTTGCTTCATGTTTTGAAGGCAGACCTGCAGAAAAGCAAGCTTTGAAGTTTTGGGTTTTTATGGATGGTACTGTGCTCTCAGAAGGACACACCAATATTAACCTAAACACATCACCTTTGCACTGGAGCAGGTCACTTGCAAGCTGGTTTGGACCACAGGGGAAGAACTGGCATATGCTGCCTCTGAAAGGTCAGACAAATGCATGAGGGTACAAATTTTTTCAAATTCTGTAGTGAGGGCCAGACTAAACAATGTAGCCTGGGGTGGCCTCACTCCAGCTTCTGACAGGGATTTTCCTTGCCTCCCCATAATTTTGAGATGGCCTTCAAATCTTTAAGATCGCCTCAGGAACATCATCATCATGGCTAGGCTTTGCGAATGGAGATTTGGGAAGGACTCTACCCAAGCCTCAGGAACACCTGCAGACAAAATACACTGCAACATCTCCACCAGAGGTACAACTCTCTTTGCAATAGGCTCTGCAGAGATGTGTAATGAAAAGACAGTTCTGTTCCTGTACACAGCACAGCAATAGAAACACTAAAAGCGGGTGGGAGAGCACAACATAGCATGGAAACAACACTGGTCCGCAGGATGCCTGACAGTGACACTTGGAAGGAGGCAAATGTAACATGCCTGCACAGGCTGCAAAGACAATTTCAGAGTCTGTGAGCCTCAACGCTGTTTAAAGTCACTACAGACAGAATACCTATTTTAATTTAGAAGAACAAACCACGTGATAGAGCTGCTGGACAAACACAACTAAGCTTTTTGGTGTCAGGTAACTGTAAAAAGTATGCAGAAAATACCTGAGAGAATGCAGCCTACAAAATTACTACTGTAGGATATTACAGTGTAGGATAAACATCCCTTCACTTCTCTAGTCCTCAGCTTTATAAGGTTGCCAACCAAGCACAAATGTGGATCACAGCCTCCATTCCTGGAACAGCAGATAGATGGTATGCTGTACCCAGTCCAGCCCTGTACACTTGTCCCACCAAGAGAGGAAAGCAAACCAACCCACCAAGAGTGGGAGGAGAAAAGATTGCTTCTGTCTGCTATATATTTTCTGCAAATGTCAAAGTTTAAAACCCCATGGATGTGCTCTATCACTAACTTAAGCACACTGACCATAAGATTTTTCCTTCACTCATTTTTCTGCATTCAAGTATATCCTCTATTAATGCACAAAATCACCCTTCCCCTCTCCTCTCCCCAATCTAATTCACTACTCCCCATGGGATAGCCATTAAAATTGATTCATGAATATACTACATTTACAGGCAAAAGCAGGAACAGAGAAACCCCCTCCCCACCATGTCACTCTCCAGAAAGGAGTTTGAGACACACTGAACAAAGAACTCTCAAATCTTCTGGCATACAGCTTAGAAATCAGAATGTGATTTCCAGTCTTTATCTCTTGTTTCATTACAGACAATATGGTCCTTAAAACAGGCAATTTGCTTTGACCAGTAACGTTCAAGGCTTTAGCTTTTAGTTTTGTTTTTCTGTAGATTCCACACTGCATCAAGCACCTTCTCTTCCTCCTCCCAGTCCTGCCTCCCAGCCCCAGCTGCAGCAGTGAAGACACTTAAAGAATTCGGGCAGCTGGAGAAAATGTAAGACCCCAGCTCTTGGGCCTCATCTGTGTTTCACTCCTTTCACTCCTGAACATACATCTGGATTTGACAAAGTCATGCTTATCAGATAGATCAGCAGATAGTCTCCTATCTGTGCTGTGGTGCAGAATTAGGTCAGAAGAGCATTCTGCCAGCTTGTGTTTTGCTGTTTAATCCTACATAAGTAGTTGTGGAGACAGCAGTAAAAGACAACTTATCACACTAACCAAATTCTTCACCCCCTAATCCTGGTCAATTTTCCAACCTTGTGAGGAAAATGAAATAAAAATCACACATTACTACACTTGAACTGCACATTCCAATGGCATAAAATTATGAGAATACAAGCGACGCCAGGAGGCAAGTGTATTTTATGAAAATATATCATGTTTGAAGGCAAATTGAATGTTAAATAAAGGCTGAAGAAAAGTAGTTCTCCACTTTTAAGCTGTCTTCTTCTGTGATGTCATAGCTGGGTCTTCCAGCCAGCCTCACCAGATGGCCACTTTGGCCACTATCAGAATAGCAGTCTGGAAACAAGTGTCTTACAGCCCCGCCTCAGCATCTTGGCTGGAATATACTCTGAGGCAGCAGTTCTGTACTCACAGCTCAGAGATATTCCCAGTGCACTTGCTTAAGAATTCTTGAAATTTCTGGGGAGATTAAAGCCAAACGTTTGGTCCAGTAGAGGTCAATGAAAATAACGGAATATTGGTTACCAGCGTTTAAATGTTAATCATCATTATTCCCACTAAAACCTCATTACACTAAAAAGAGCCCTTCCCCACACCAACATACAGGATGAAGATCTGCTCAAAAACAGTATATACAAAAGAAAGAAATTTTCTCTTAAGCAGTGGGGAAGTTCAGCTGCTGAGGATTCCAGCAGCTACAAACAATTTTTGTTTCATGGAAGCCGTACAATGGTTCCTCCTCTTACATACAACTGTGCAAATCGGTGTGTTAGTGATGCTTTTGCAAAGAGGGTTTGACAACAATAGAGAGTCCCCAGCCTGCTAAATAAGAAGTGACAACTCCATTTGAAAGCTGTCTCTGGATGTGTTTTATGTGCAGAAATTATCTGTGACAGTTCAGATCAAAATAGAGTTTTCATTTCATGTGGGAGGTAAATGGACGATAGAATAGGTTACTTTAAATGCTGCAGTCTAGTCCAATTAATGTTTCAGACTTTTCCATGTTCTGTGTTCTAAACTTCAGGGTAAAAAAAAAAAGTAAAACTCATTTTGTCAATGGCATGATGCAAAGAACAGACCAAAAGGTAATAAAAGTGGTTAACAAAAACAGTCATGCAGAAGTACGACAGAAAAGATCAAGTTACAGTAACCTGCCTGTGAAACTAATAAGTATAAAACAGAAAAGAAAATATCACTTCATTCTTTCAGGGAGAACCAGGCAGGCAAATCAATTCCGATTTCCCATCTCAATCAACAGAGATTTTGCCAATTACTTTGGTGGAAACAGGCCTTGCATATCAGTCATCTTTCTGAGCAGCAGACACAAATCCACATGCTTTTCACACTGTGCAACATAAATTTACAATTTCTAGCTTATGTAACTATACAAATGGTACTTTAAAAAAAAAAAAAGTCAGATCCTAGTTGTTCACGTTTGTTACCTGTAAATCAATCAGTTGTTTCCTGACCCATTTTAAAGAACTGGTCTGGAACCGCTGCTGTGTTACTCAAGCACAGCAGTGGCTCCGATGGGAGCTGTGCTGACACAGTGCCTGTAGCCCTCTAACAATCTTTTTCAAAGTCACCGTGGAAGCCAGTAGTTCATGCATAGCTTTTAAAATGTAAGTAAAAAGTACTGATAGTAGAAAAGGTATGGACCCATGTGTGAGTGATCTCATCCCAAACAAGGGCCCACGAACCTTACATAATATGTTTTGTTTATGCCACACTTTAAACAATGCATATTTTAATCTTTTCTGAGAAACAGCATTTTTCTTGGCATGATTTTCCATTTCCACCCACTTGAAAGAGCAGGTGTCTTTGTGCATCATTGCTCAATCCTGGGAATAAAGAAAACATTTTCAAAACATGTTAAAAATCTTTTGCTAAAGTCAATGGACATTAATTTAAGGTTCCATAGGCATTACAGAAGAACAGACTATTATAAATGCACTGAGCTAGTAGAAACACTGAGACAAATAGTTCAGAAGATATGAGACCTCAATATCTTGACTAGCCAAAGACTGAACACTGGGGATCTTATTCCTCGGAGGGAAGTTTTAACACAAAAGAGAAATTAACATCTATCTAGGGTCTTGAAAAGAAAAACAACAGAACAATGAAGCTGCCCTGACATCTGGTATATTTGCCACAGCTAATAGTAATGAGATAGCAGGCAGAGTGCAGAATAACTGCAAAAAGGTATGACAGAATTCTGTTATTCCAGAAGCCACACAGACATGTAAAAAATACCAGTACTCAGACTAATGAGTCTAAATGTTGGGAGGAATTCTCAAGCACTTATCATGTTTCGATTGATGATCTGTTTGTAGCAGTATTCAAAGAAAGAGGATGAGACTTCTGCCTATTCAGTTTTGGAGCCTGAACATGTCACTAAGTGCAAGAGACTCTTCAAGCTCGGTAGTAAGGAGGTCAAAGCATCACCACTGATGCAGACAGTGGTATTTACAGAGAAAAGGAGGAAAAGATCAATCCCTTCCCCCCAGTCCCCTTTACTCTCCCCCTCTCTGAAGCAGCTGCTGCTTAAACATTGCCATTGTATACAGAGGCACAAAATAATTGCCTCTTGGTTTGTTTGTGTGGTTGTTTTTTTCTCAAATCAGGGACAGCAGAAGATGTTAAAGGAAAAACTACCTTATTCAGGTGAAGGACTACAGACTGCTTGTCATTTGTGTACTACCAATCAATAACAATTAGGAACAGGTTTATTACTCTGAAGCTGTTCCCCAGTCCTCCTCCACAACCTCACACTCTCTTGCCGTGTTATGGAATATCTGCTGACATGTAGAGCAGGGACTGCAGCCACAGAAGGCCTCCTCTGTCATTATCTGAGAGCAGAGCAGAAGCAGTCCAGGTCCCCTGGTTTGCAGCACACTTACAGCACGCAAGTGCTCAATTAAAGCAATCCTTTTAGACAATTATTGAGCATTATGATGACTCAGGCACAGAAAATAGCTGCCCTCTCCCCATCTTGCCACAAGACTGACCGCATTTTGAAGAGGCTTCCATTCCTCTGAAGGTGCACTGCCGCTGCTTACTTTTCAATTGCCAGGCTACGCACAACACTTGCATTAGAAACATGTTCCATGCTTAAACTTACATGCCAGTCTCAAAATAATTGTTTTACATGCATTTATGTAAATACCGTAATGATCATTTATGGTTTATTCCCATTTACAAGGTAATAACCGTATCCAGGACCAAGTACGGATCTAAGCCTAAGGGCAGAAGTGTTTATAACAGATAAACTCCACAGCAGAAGGACATGTTCTAGCTAATACTGGTTTGAGAAGAAATGCCCCTAAGCCACTATTATGCTGAACAATTTTATTTAAGATTAAAATTAAGTGATTGAAGGAATTAAACTGTAAATATAGGTCAAAGACTGAATGATAAGATGTTGTTTGAAATTTTAAAACATTAGCTGTCCCTTTCTTGTTTCTCCTTACTGTTTCCAAGTCAGTGGAGGGAAGGGGCTAACAACCCCCAGCGTGCACGTTCAGTGGAGGGCTGTGACAATGCAAAACTGACACACTGACACACACCTGCTGGTACACAAGTAGGAAACTGGAGAGAAACAATAAGGGGAAAAATAAATTAAGAGAACATTTATTTCTCTACAAGACAGTTCTATTTATTTCAATTTTAGCACTTTCTAGAGGTATCTCACACTCACTCTTCTTGCATATTTTTTTATCACTAGCTGTTTCTTTGATTTTCTCCACTTCAGTTTTGGGGAAAAAAAAAAAAGGCAGCTATCTGTTTTGCAGGCAACCGAAGAGAATAAAATCTATCATGCAATCACCCTCCACTGCTTTCTAAAAATGGTCTCCAGACATCAAGGACAAGTTAGTGATAAAAAGAGATAACTAGCATGGTTATCTGAAGCAACATCGTTTTCTCATGCCCCTCTATCCTAATGAAAGACCTCACTTTCTCTAAGATGCAGGCCACAATGTAGTTTAAGACAAGTTGTTTCTTTCATTTTCTGTAAGAGTCTAACACCACTCTCCACAAAACAGTCACAATTCTCTTAGACCATCCCAAGATCAATACTGGTACCTTGATCAATGTCAACAAATGCTCTGCTGTGGCATGACCTGCCAGAGAAACTGCTCCTCAGACAGAGTACATGTGGACTCCAGATGGTGCCAGGTCTCCTCACGGGAACGTAAGGACACTCACAGAGGTTCAGAGTATATACCAACTTAACTACATCAGAAGACTTGAGCTGATGAAACAATAAACTATTTCTTGGCTTACTGTGACCCCTTGGATTACTGGCTGTGCCAGTGGACTTGTGATCATGGATTGAAAAATAGCACGCTTTAGAGTTTGTCATCGACTCTACGCTCTGCACAGCTGTCAGACAAGAATCACAATTATTCTCTTTTTATTCAGCATCCTGTTGCCTATTAAGCCATTTCCATCACATCTCATCAGTCCTCCCAATATTTTTGCTAGCACAATATTGAGTGATTTTCAGCTTTTCAAAAAGCATCAGTTCTTACAGTTTTCTGCAACTCAAAAGATCTGATTCATGCTTTTGCCTATACTTTCTGTCAACAATGCTGTCTACTAAGTGCTTGGGCAACTTTTTGCCTCTGGCTTCCTGACACAGGCAAGGAACAAGGCTGTGGATAATTTTTAGGAGCAGTTGTTTTATCCTGCTACTAGATGCTTGAAACTTCCATGAGAAGGTTCCCACTGACTCATTCTGAAGTCAGATCTGCGGGTCCCTTAGACCTTTAATATCTTATTACGCTGGGACTAGGAGTAAAATCTTAAAGAGCTGCCAGTGTAAACTCCAGGTTAACTGGGACTGCAGAAAAATCAGTGTATAGTGAGAATTCCCTATATCTTACGGATGTGCAGAGATGACAGTTTCCACTGCAAGGTTTCCACTCCAAAGTTAAGCTGTGTGAGTACCACACAGAGCTAAGTACTTTGCCTGGACATGAGCAGTCATACTGGAAAACCCTACTAGAGCCACTGCATTGTTCCTGCTGGAGCATAACCTGGCAGAGTAGGTTGGTCTGAGGTGTGCCCCATGGTTCTCAGGCTTCTCAACTGCTTTAAGCGGTTTTCCTGGTGATCTCAGAAAACCAACTGAGTTTAGTTTCTGATATATTTTGAGAATATACGATAAGTTGTGGGATGCTGCTTGAAGACTCCTAGGACCCCATTATGCTCCTCTCTGCTTTAATGAGGAAGAGGGCTGGGGATTGCTTTACCTGTAACTTGGAGGAATCTGTCAGCACAGGTTCCACTGACCTTAGATAACCTCAAAGAGAAGCGAAGATGCTGAAAAAAATTCTCATTCATAGCTCCTATCACTCTATGCACATTTTCCCTGTCACATCTAGGAGTTTTTATTCCATCCTTACTGGACAGGTATCACTACTCTCAACTGAAGCTAATTAGCGTTTTGAAGCAGTCCAGTGATAAATCTTTTTTCTTCCTCTTCCAAACTTAAACTCTTTGTCCACAGTTTCAGACTTAGGGGAAATGATTCTTTGTGTCCCACTAAACATTGACTATTTATTTAAGAATAGTTTAATAACTAATTTGTTCAACAAAGTGAATAGTCAAAACAGAACTTGCCATGAACTCATGCCCATCACCTGGAGTCTGAACATACAGATGTAATACACATGAACTGGACTGTGCCCCTCATGCCCAAATCTTCCCCTTCCAAAAAACAGAGATTCATAATATTCACAGACTTAGAAGTCTAGCACAACAAAACCCCACGCCCTCATATTTGTGTCAGTTTTACTAAACCAAGATTATCTCTACAATGAAAGAATCCCTCTTTCCTATTTAACTAGCAGTAGCTAGAAAAAACCTTAGGAGAGGATTTTTTTGAAAAGTCACTTGGAAAGAGTGTGAGCTCCCTGGGGTCAGCAACCTAGATTCGACTTACAGTGGGCTGCACAGCAAAGTTTGCACAAGGCCAAGTCACCAGGGTTTTTTCTGAATGCCTTACATATCCAGAAGCTAGGAGATCATATGGCAAAATGACTATGTCGAGAAGCTGGGGGAGAAAACAGGAGATGGTTAATAAAAAGATTGGGAACTGGGATGAGCGAAAGGGAAAACAAAAGAAAAACAAACAGTTTCTTGGCAAAGGACTTGCTGGAAGGACAAGCCTCACAACTGCGAGCAGCATAATGACCTTCTGCTTGTTTCTCTTCAGTCAGGGAAATGGGATTAGGTTCACATTCATCATTTAACCAGAACTGCAGTACAGAATAAACTTGACTGAAACATATTACTTTTTTTTCTCTTAGCTAGAGCAACTCAGCAAGGCTAATGATGGGGCCGAAGAGACTCGTTCTGACAGAAGACAACCTGGAGCAATGAAAAGCTGGGTATTTTGAAAATCCTAAAGTGCATGCAGTAGAACAGACTACTGGAGAGTAGTGGGAAAACAGAACCACATTAGACTTAATCACATCCTTTACACTTTAATTAAAATAAGATTTAGCAATTTTATTTAAGATTACCAAATTCTCAGAGGAAATGCATTTCTCTGTCTGTACTGCTACCAGACAACTGTTAACTAGGAAGAAGAAAACACAGTACACAATGCTACATCCATCCATCCATACTGTGTATCCACTAAGGTAGACCTCTTCCTTCCAGGAAAACATCTAGTTACGTTGCTTGCCTACTAAATGGAAATACCAAATGCTATTAGGGATTGCACTTTTAGTATGGAAGTGAGTGGCCTATAAACAGTATTTTAACAGCTTCTCTTTTGAACAACTCAGTTTAATTAATCTTCAGCCATTAACCATTCATTTAAAATGCCACTTACAAAATCTTAATTTTGCACATTATCAGCTGGTTCACAAATAGCTATCTATGAACAGAAGTGTAACGATCTTCCTCTCTCTTTCTTGGAACTTACCAGCCTTATAGTCAATTCTGGCTTCTTAATTAACCACATACACGTATTAGCATTTAAAATTAAATGGTGTTTTGTTAAAAAAATCATTCTGCAGAGAAAAGTTAATACACATTCTGCTGCTGGTTAAAAAAGCAAGTATGAGGTTTTGGTCAAACAACATCCTGCATAAGATGGAATTTAGCACTTATTGCTCACACTAGGAAACACTCTACGGCAGAAACACATGCAAGGCCATATGATTTCATTCCAGCTGCATGGACGATATCATTTTGTCTTTATTTGTACATTTAACAGGCTGACAACACCATCTGCATTTCCCTCTGTATTCTCTGGTATGGTCTCATCTTCCAGTAACAGACCTGGCTTTCTCTCCAGGGACCTATCTTTTGCATTTGTATCCAAACGGCTGAAAGAATAGGACATTACCAATAAATATGCAGAATTAATGTAAAATAATTCCATACAGTAATATATCACATAAGAAAAGACAGGGCTAGAGGGTTAAAAACCCAAGACAAACCTGAATGCTTAACACAGCTGCCAAAACTCAGGCTCACCAGCATCTGCAGCAGGACAGTCACAAGGGAGTTGTGGGAGTGCAGTATATAAAATTTTACACATCTGTCAATAAGTGAGGTGATCCAAATGCAAACCCTAGCAGGCAGGATGCACGCAGGCAGATTTGTGACTATTCCTGACAGAATTTATTTCTGCTGAAGAATGCATGGCCTCGCACAAGCATGCACATATTACATGGCAGCAGCAGCAGTTTGACAACTTCCTTCTGCTTAGACATGCTCTAAAGCGCTCAGGGTCACCTGAGTCCCATGAAATTTGGGGGTTCCATGAGAAGTGGAATAATAGGGCTCAGGTCCCAAAGTTGGAAGGTCTGGATGAGGCGTTCCTGGGAAGCAGCACAGTGAATTCTAACTGTAAAGTAGTTTTGCTTGAATGCTATCAGGAAATTTCCCCCCCATCTTGGGAAATAAACCCAAGGCTTGTTTAAACATGTCCCAGGCGGTCCAGTTATGCAGTGTTACCCCCAGTGAGCACAGGGAGTATGCAGCACCCATTTATCCTTTCTGAGGCAGAAAACTGCTGGTAGAATTAGGATAAAAAACCACACTACAACTGTAGCTCCAAATGGCACAACCTACATTCCCGTGGAACTGGTGGCCAAAGGGGTTTCTGGGCTGCCCTGCTTCCATGAGCAGGACAGCTCTACTGAGAGCACCCAGAAATCACCGAACCTCTCCTATACTTGCCAATGCCAATCCGAATGTAGCTGTTGTGAGAAATCTGTCAGCCAGGATGGGCAGTAAGTTGACAAACATTAAGCTTCCGGGTTTAACGTTATGGGGAACAGTGACCAGAATGCAGCCAAAGGTTCAGAAGGCCCTGTGGTATGTTTCAGAAAGAATAAATTCCAGAGCAATCTGAGGAGAGTTTCAGGGACGTAGAGCAGTATAGGACAGGGAAGCAGCATAGATGATTTTAGGACACCAACTGGAAGAGGCTATATGGTAAGAGACAGCACACACCTTGTCACAATTGTCACGCTTTGTAAATCCAACGCATGGCCATAATTCTCTTTCCACAGTAATGCAAGGCACAGTGGCAATGGGCACGTAGACATTACACAGCCTCATTCAAACCTTGCCTCCATGATATCCATCTTAAAGAATAATCACTCCTGAGTAAAGGACCATCCACTCCTACAGCAGTGCATCGCTTTTACGCTAGTCAGTGACAAAAGGTGTTGCAAAGGGATGCACAATGAGCAGTGCCCACAGTACTCTGAATGGAGAACAAGAAAACTTCAGTTTCTGACTTCTGAGATGCACAGAGCTAAGTAACATATCTGGGTAACCCTAGTTTGCTCTTTTTGAATAAATCCTTTCCTGTGCGGCTCTGGATTCCTATGGCCTCGGATTGAGCAGGATGGGAATGGCCTACACGTGTCTAAAAGACAAGCATTTAGTACTTCAGTAAAAAAGGCTCCCTTTGCTAAATTTCGAAACTCCAGGCCCTTCTTACTCTCCTCTGAGGCTTACAGAGAGCTTATATTTGCCATTTGATTCCTCAGGACACGCACAGCAATGTTACCCTTTTGAAGGACAGGCAGACTGCTCGGTCTTGCCCCTCTCTCTCATGACTCTGGCTAATTCTGAGGACAGGGTGTGATGGATATAGTCAGGGTTTCATTTTCCATTTTCAACTTTGTATGCTGCTAGACTGAGCATTCCGAAAGAGTGCAAGCTGCCATAAGGAAGCTTGCACCCAGGAAAGAAGATCCATTTTTCAATTAATTAATTAACATTGTAGAAATTAAGATCTTGCACAGTGGGACCCAACACAGCATCTTCAAAAACAACAAAAAAAAGCTGCATCAGACTGGGGCTGTGGGCTTTAATCCTGTGTAATAAAACAGTGACGGTTTTTTATTAGTTTTTTTTTTTTTTAACTGCAGCAAGATACAGCTCTGAATCTATTCTTGCTAAACAAAGAAAAACTGTATTCGTTTTTGTTAGACCAGCACTTTGAAATTCCCCAAGATAAGACACATAAATAAATGAAGAATCATACTTGGCAATGAGTTTGGCATCAGACTTTCAGCGTTTCATAGTTCTGGGCTGAGAAAATAAGTTGAGCAAAGTCTCTAGAACCTTTCCAGAGATGTACTCGGAGTGTTTGGATATACTTGACAGCACCATCTTCACAGGAGGAAAAAAGAGGAAATTGTTTATTCGAAATGTGAGAAAGGGTTGCACCGTGTGACATGCCTGACATTTAAGTGATAATAGTGTTGTGCATCTGCTCTTTTGGCTTTGGTCCGACACCTAGGCTCTGCCATGGTGCAACTTAGCACTGTCACGGCACAGCCTTGATGACTAAACTCAGCGATGTGACTTGCCACCCGCTCAGGAACATATGGGCCACAGATCACACAGCCTCTGCCACAGGCTGGGAAACGTACAGCGTCTCAGGCAAAGACCCTGCGAGTTCCCCAGCTGCACAAGGTGGCTGTGCAGGCTGCACCATCCTAAGGGATGCCATTTGCATTACAGAAAATTGCGGCTAATTAGAAATAAACAGAAAAATGCTTGATTTACAAAGAAATGTGTGATCTTGCCAGCTAATTTTTTTTCCACTCCAACTTAACATTCACAGAACACACTGATCATGTTAATGCTTTTGCTATATTCATTAATAAGGACAATTTACATTTATATAGCACCTCTCTTAGTTAAGAATTCCAAAGCTTTCAGCAAAATATACACAAAAAATTACTTCTATTTCACTGAATATAGTCATCGTTGGAATGAAAATCAACAATTGTGAAGCAGTGCAGAAGAACGTTACACAACAGTTGCAAAAAAGACACAAAGCAAACCCCCCAAAAACCCAAAGCAAAAAGCCCCTGGGATGCCAGATGTAAGTGGAAGTAAATGGGACGTTAGTACACAAACAGCAGTGTGAAGCAGGTCTCCGTGTGCCCCGAGGAGCAGTGCTGGAGGCAGCAAACATACTTCATAATGATTACAGCAACAGACTTCACGCCTGTGCAGCCTATTGCTTTTCTGCACAGGGAGGGGCATTCTCACTTTAAACTGTGAATTTACTGTGCAGAATGAACCAGGAACACTGGATGGATTCTGGTGATGAGAAAAGGGGAAGTAAGTGCGTGCAAACTGTGAACAGCTCCTATCTGACCACTGAGCTTCACATTTTACAAATAGCCTCCAACTTCTAAAAGGCATTAATTTTGCTAATACATTAGTCTGCAAAAATAATATAAAACAAAAATTAACTTCTTGTTTCAAATGATAAGTTTTAATTCTCTATCATAATGGCACATAACTGGAATTCTCAGACCAAAATGAAGTAATCTATTCTGTGTTCAAATCTTCCTTCTACCTCTAGCCCCATATACTTTAGTCACTGATCAAGTCTCCACGCACTATATTAGAACTTGAGAGTCAGGGGTGGAAGGAAAAGCCATCCATCTAAAGTAAAATTAATAGCAAAACTTGGAGAGAAGGCATGCATGCATTAGCAAGACCAAAGCATAAGCATTTACATGACAAATATGTTGATAAATGTTCATCCCTACAAACACAAAATAACTACAGTTTGGCTTATAAGCATCCATTATAGCCCTTTCCCATCATTTTGAGGCAGACAAGGTAGTTTTCATAACTGACCCTTGGAAGCAGGTTGTTTTTTTCAATTAACATGTTATCCAGGGATTTTTTTCCCCACATCTCTTTCTCCTTTCAATACTCTCTCTCTAGCACAGAAAGATTTCCTTGCCTGAAGTTGCCACTTTATTCAACAACTGTTGGCTGAGACCTCACGACCCACTGCATAAATTCACATAGAATTATTCATGTTCGGCACATTTCTGCTGGTGAATAACAACACCATTTTGTCTCTCAGACAAAGAAAATATTTAAAAAAAGAACAAAGGCAGCCTAATAAGAATTCCACATTTCCTATTTTTTTCCTAATCTGGTTAAGCTGCCTCTACAAGCCTGAGAAATTCAACAAAGCAAAGTTGTTGGGGACTGTCAGTCTTTCAGTACAGAATCAACACAGACGGAACTGGCTCTCAGTGTGATTCTGATCATGGGCTCAGCTATGAGGTAACTTTTCTTGCCTGTAAGATGTTTTCATTTTAGTTTTTCACTGAGTTATTGTGTAATCATGCAATTACAGCTAAATCAACACTGAAATCCAGGATCTGAACACTGAATCCAAACTCGTTTGGGACCTCAGTCTTGTCCCCATAGCAAGTCAAGAGTTCATTCAATGTAATCAACCCACAATACAACTGATCCAGTAAATGAGGCCAGAAACTGAAATTATGAAACAACTTTTATAACGATGTCTTACTCCAGCAGTTACTACTGTATGTATTTATATTTGAAAGAAACACAAACCTGAATTTGGACTCCCACCCGCTGGAAATTCTCAGATCTTGGTTTACTGAGTTAGTACAAACTCAGTTTCTGACCCCTTTACTACAACTTTTGTGTGACTGCAATAACAATTGCGCCAAGACTTTTCCAGGAAGAGAAACCTACTAGCTGGCAAAAAGCTAGGATCACTACCTCTTACTTCAAGCAGTAGGGGAAGAGTTAATAACATGGAGGAAAGAAAAAAGCACTGTCATTATGTTTGGAAAGAACTCTACCATACTGGATTTAGGTGAAAAAGAGAGAGATACTTGGCCCATTCCCTACTATAAACTTAGATTTATGTCAGAAGTGTTTTATTACTATTTATAACAATGACTCAGTAGACATTTTTAAAGTACTGTGACGCCACAAACTGGAAACACTCCTGTATCTGTGCTGACATATTTCTCCAAAATTAACGAGTGTGGTATTACATAGCGCAGATTGAGGCTACGGGGAGACACTACAGACTGTAACATGAACTCAAAGCATGCACAATTCCTTAAGGTCCCCACGTCTGTCCCCTGTCAGCTCTTCTTTTCACATGGACTTGTATATCTCGCCCACACTCTCATAAGTTGGTTTGAAAAAGCAAACACTGATATATTAATGCCATAATAGTAATGAAGTCTCATGTTCTTTTAGCCCCAAATTCCAGAAGCAACCAATTTTAAAATCATCATAACGGTGTGTACATCATCAACTCAAAGGAATTTCTGTTTTCCTTTTAACCCAGGAAAAAACTTGACCATCTTTCTTTAATGCTGGAAGCTTGACAGTAAGGATTAAAAATTGTTCTTTCCCTCCCACTTAGTTATTGGAAAGGCCATGAAAGGCAATCAGTCTTGTGAAGCCACACTTCACAGCCCGCATAAAAATGCCATGATTCCCAGTCCTCTCCCCAAACTAATTGAAAGTGTGTAATATCACACAGCTGGGGAAAACTAAGCCATAAACATATGCAATATATAATACTCTCATACAAAACCTGTTACTAATAGACACTTGATGATCAGCAGGATCGACAGGGATCTTGAAAACTGAGATTATTTTTGCTGCAGGGTAAGAACTTTTCCCAATTGAAAGAGGAAAAAACACTCTCTCAGCAGTGCAGGAATTGGACTGGAGTCAGTTCACTCATTCTGTTTGTGAAATATGGACTTTTCTTTAATGATTTCTGTTTGACTGCTGCCTTGCTCAGATGCTCTGGGGTTACCGCTGCAGCAAATCATGGTTTTGGTTAAGAGAAAATCCATGGCTTTCTAGTCAGTAAATACAGGGGTTTGGGGCATCTGAACAGTCCCATGTCTGACTCCCCCGCCCCTGCCTAGGCCCAGGCTCCCTCCCCACTAAGCTATCATTTTACGTAAGGCCAGGTGGCAATATTACCTGTCACCAGAAATCTGGGGGTAGTGCTGCTTGTTTATTTTTGCATACAGTCCTTCCAAGTGTTCCCTCTCCATTGGTGCTGAAGGAGAATCACGTGGATATACAAAGGTTTCTGCTGCTGCTGGTGATGATGGCCTGTAGATGTTTGCTGATGGATAAGCCTCTCGGAAGTGGTTTACTCTAGCATAATTTGGATCCACCTCATCATCATCAATGTCAGGTCCTCCAGGACCAGTAGAATAATCACTCAGACCTCTCAGCTGCTTTTGTCGTAATTCCTGATGCTTTGCACCAATCCTAACAATGAAAAACAAAGAACAAATATAGAGTTGGATCTGCTTCAACAGCAACCATCACACGAATTTGAAATACCAACCCTGAACCCAACTGTTTAGAGCTTTCAGTACACCATGAAACTGATGCCAGACAGAATGGCGCACATAGCAATTTTGTTCTTTATCTCTGGCAATCACCTTCGTGATGAAGGTTGGTCATCATTCTGATGGAAAAAAATCAATGCTGAATATAGTGTGGCTTTTCACAAGTGAGTATGCATGAACACAGATAGGTTTAATTCCGCACCTACCTTTCGCTCTGCAGTTGAATATACCTAACCCAATCCTAAAACTTCTTATCTAAATTAGCCAGTAAAATTGTTAGTGCCCCTTGGTTACTTGACCCACCTAGATTTTCCTAAATACATTAACTTGTGAAAAGTAGATTAAATGTGAACGTAAATGGAGAGATGGCACAGTCGTCTCAAATCAAAGGACCAAAATTAATTTGCTGAAGATTTAATTTTTCAAAAATTTTATTTTGGCTACATAAATGTGGAAATCATGTCTTATTATATAGGGGATAGAGACAAAGTAAAACAGCAAAGAAATTAATAGAAACTCGACAGAAATGAATTGGTACATATAAGTGAATTAAAGACTGTTACTGGCAGTATTCCACTGTGATAAAGCCTTAAGTGGTATTACAAAATGCTGCTGCTAATCAGGGCCATTGTGCAATCTCCTTGGAATAGTAAAACATATTCAGGTAAATTTCAACCCAAAATGATATTCAATGATCCAACATTCATGCTGGAGGAAAAAAAAAAGTACAGCAAGGCTTTGTGAGCTCTTCTGTTAACTACTCAGCTACTCTTCAACACAGTGTAATTAAATGCTCTGAGATGGATCTGGCAGAATGCTGACCACAATATGCAATAAATAGCATTTACAGAGGACAACAGAGCATGGAGGAAGACATAAAGAACAGAAGAAACACACAGAGATGCAATGCCTGACAGAAGTCAACATTTGCTGTTGACTGTATCTAGAAGTACAACAGCAGCGCAGAAAGAACAGTGTAATTTGTACCATAGGAGTGTAAGTGAAAAGGGTCTAGCAGACTTGGTCACCCCAGTAAAGCTCAATGGCCTCAGGACTCTGCATACTGAAAAATGAAGATGTTCTGGAGAAAGTCTTTAAAAGGCATGGAGAAAAAGGTTCCCTAAAGAAACAGATGAGCACACTGGGAGCCTCCATCTGACAGACAGGAGCTATTAAGTGCAGAATGTGATTCATACTGCTTATTTTGTTTCATTAGAATTGTATCATCAAAATAAATGCTAATACTTTTCAAATCATTTGTAGATAAAAAGGTTCACAAATAACTCCAGTGAGAACAACATGCCGTTCTACACATATACTTGAGTATATCAATGTGTATCACACATGCTTTCCAGTTACACATCTCCATTAACTGTGCTATGACTTATCTAGAGGTGATGCTAGTTTTTAACACTTAAAATGTAATCATACTTTACAGTGGGATGAGCCTGCATATATAATACAGTCCTTGACAGTCAGGGGGGTCCTCACTATCCAGTCTGCCTTCCTCCAGTAAAGCAGATGACCCTTCTCTCTTGCACTCTAACACTGTGCCCCACCTTAAGTACTGCTTTGGGTGCCTCAGAGTAAAAAGGACATCAAAGTATTACAGTGTGTCTGGAGGAGAGAAAGCAAGATGATGAAAGGCCTTGAGGGCAAGAGCTAGGAGGGGCAGCTGAGGTCACTTGGCTTGTTTACCTTGGAGAAGAGAAGGCTGAGGAGTGACCTCACCATAGTCTACAACTTCCTTGTGGGTAGTGGCAACCAAGGGAGACATACTGATCTCTTCTCTCTGGAGACGAGCGATAGGACATGGGGAAATGGCATGAAGCTGCATCAGGGGTGGTTAAGATTGGACATCAGAAAAAGATTCTCAGTGAGAGGGTGGTTGGTCACTGGAATACGCTCCCCAGGGGAGCAGTCACAGCAGCAAGCCTGCTGGAATTCAAGAAGTGTCTGGATGATGTTCTTCAGTCATGCCATATGGTTTTGTTTTAGGTTTTGTTTTGTTTCCTGTGAGGAGCAGGAAGTTGGACTCAATGATCCTTATTGGCCCCTTCCAACTTGAGATATTCCATGATTCTAGCAAATATTGTGCTATAAGAACCAGGTGAGAGAATAATATCTTCCTAACACGTCATTCCAGGCCAGTTAGTTAATTTTGTTTCATTAAGACAACATTAAAAATACTCACGAAGTCTTACTACAGTGGTAGTACAGATGAAAGGATAATAAGAAGAAATATGCTACAATCTGTCTATATCCTTAACACCTACACTGAGGCTTCCTAGAGAATTTCTTCTTTATTCTTTTTGGAGCTTCTCTTCCCTGCACAATCACTTCTTCCTCCTGTAATCTTCACTCCACTCCTCTTTTGCTTCAGGTTTTCATGCCACACATATTCCCTATTTTGCCCTGAACAGTGGCTCAGGTTGCGAAGGCACTATCCTCTCGTACTACAAGAACAGGGCTGGATTTCCGTTGCAAAAAAAGCCTTAGACAGCAGTGAAGTACATAGTGATGTCTACATTGATGTTTTCCATCTTTTATACATACAGGTACTTCAAGAGAAAACCTCTTGCAGAAGGATTGATATTTTACATGTCACACATGGGATTATGTCAGAAATGTAAAAACAAAGGCACCATCTTTGTTTAGAACAAATGACGGAAGAACTGTTGGCTCCTGCACCCAGAGCCCAGTACAAACCAAACTGTCAGTTTGGTAGTGGTCCTTGCCCCTGATTACCCTGCTGCTCTTCTACTAAAATGTGTGAAGCACTTGGAGACTGTTGCTGTGTTCCAGATTAACTCTGAAAAAGCATCCAATATTCTTAAAACCTGGGAAACTAACCCTCAGTTAGTGACCAAAAAAACCTAAACACACAATTTGGTGCAGATACAAGTCTTAGGGCGCACGTGGGTACATATACACATGCTACACAGGCAGAAAAATGGGAGGATACCGCATTTCAAGGAATGGTTTCATCACATGTCAGTGCAGAAGGCATAGCACACAGTCCTGAGACAAGTCACAGCAGTTTCTCAGAAAATAATAAGCCCTAATGTTCTTTGGACCCGTGCATCACCCATTCCCTAGATATTAGGAACCCTTTGAAAGCAAGAGTAGTGCAGCACAGCAGCATCACATGAATCTTGCTTTCATGTCTGACAGTAAGAGTAATTTGTCCTGCTATCAATACTGGTATATTCTACTCAACAAAAGCTGGAATTAGGTCACCACAATTTTCCTTTGTTCCTGTGAATAAGCCTAGCTTCTTCAACTTCTCCTTCTGAATGCAACCTTCAATTGCTGTCAGTATTATAAGTCAAATCTTCTCAAGAACAATTATTTCCATTCTATAGACTAGTCAATATCAGGTTATGTGAAATTCTTCATGATCAATGTTTCATCTTTTCAATACATCTATTATAATTGCATTAATATTTCTTGTTTTCCTTTTACTCTTCCCCACAAATGTATACAATTTGCTTGATAACCTCTTTTTCAGTTCAACCCAAATGTTCAAACATAGCGAAACAAACTATCAGATGGCTGCTTTTTCTTTCTTTCTATTTACCTGCTCTTCCATGCCTTCTTGTATGTTTTTCACCTTTGAAATTTCTTCACAGTATGTGAAGTTTTAAATTTCCTCACTGTATTTCAGCATCCTGTTTTCACATAGTTTAAAATCAATTTTTTCCATAGCACATCCCAGTAAGTGCCCAGGCATTCTTTACTGAGAAAAAAATAAAAAAAAAAAGAAGAAAGTGCTTATCCTTCCATCACTCCTATAATGCTATGCCAACTCTACTAAGCAGGGTACTTCTGCTATATCCCACTCTAGTCATTCACCATTTCTGCACCTCCCTCTGCAGCTCTCCTTATCCGAAACAGCAAAATCTTTACTCCCCATCACAAAAAAAAAAAAAAAAACCAAACCCAAAAAACCCTTCCAAATGAACATAGCTATAACTGCAAACAGTTCACTGAACAATTGCAATAATAGAGCCCCAGCACAGGATAGGTCTGGTTAAACAACTGGTGCAAATTTGTGACTAAAGATAAAATGTCACTCAGCACCATGATGCTGGCAGTGAAACCAGAGACGAGGAGGGGTACAGTTCACCATCTGAACAATTTAGTGTGGCACTGAAGTTCTACAAACTTCCTGACGAGGGAAAGGGAAAAGAAAAAACAAACAGAATAAAGGGAAGTTCGATATATTTCCTTTTGAGTATCCCATATCAATCCTGCTTGCTCTCTTCCGCCACCTGAACACTGTGCTCTCCAGTTAACTCACTGCACAACTGCACCAACTTCCCTTAGCTGTATTTCTGTAAAAACAGAGCTTTGGCACAGAAGCAGCCAGAGGACAGGCAACAGAAGTGCTGTACCAAAAAAGGCCTTTTTTTTTTTTTTCCTTGTGATCTACCTTATTCTCAATAGCATCCAAACACATATCCTACCTAACCTTTCTCTACAACAAATAATTTAAGAAAAAAAAATAGTTTGATAAAATATACAACCTCAGTAGAACTACATACAGGCAACATTTTCAAAACATGTTGCATTTGTAGAAGTCAAATGAAGACAGGATATATATACCTACTGTAATTCTGGAAGTGGGACGTGGTATTTTGCAAACACTTCTCTACAGCTCACGTACTGTTCAGTAGCACACCCCCAGAGCTATAAATCAAGGAACGCTCTCATTTATCCTTCAAACAATCTTCCCATCTGACGTAGCTACACAAATCATACATGGTGACTTCTACATGCACATGAGAAGATGCATAAACCGAGAGTGCAGCAGCTATGGAAGGGTTAACAGCCCAACCCGCTCCTTCCAGCTGCAGCTCAGACACACACGATTGAGTTACTGTGGCTTAACAAGTTATTGTGTTTCTGCTGAGCTACTGTCAATGACCACATATGTATTCACCGCCTGTGACAAACACAATGTAAAACGCTTTAGTCTGACATCAGTGACAGAGACACTGACAGGCAAAAGCTGGATTAGAAGACTGCAGCATACACAGAGTGAAGCAGCTGTAGGAAGGGATGTGGATTACCTCAAGAAAACTCCAGAAGAGCTGAGCAGAAGTGACTTTTGGAGAAGACCCAGAAACGCTTTTGCGAATGGAATGAGAGGACTAGGAAAAGCTGTAAGAGATACTTCTCATCTCTTAGCCCAGCAGTTGGAAGCTGGGTGGGTGGGCGGGTTGCTAGTGGGTAACAAGAAAACGCTGAAACTTCTAAAACTCTTTAAAAATTAAAACACAGCACTTAACGTTACCAGCTCAGAGAAGGCCAGGGTCATTAAAAGCTGTGGAACCCAAAGATGGCCTTCAATGGCAAACAAACAGCAAGACACTGGCTGCAGCCCAACCTGCAGTTCTGGGGGCCCAACCAGCCCTAGCTCAGAAGGAGCTTTGCACAGTGAGTCACAGGCTAATAAGCTCTCACCTTGGATCAGGACAAAACTTGAAGATGCATGTCCTCCTGGCTATGCCACCCCCAAGCAGGGAACAGGGTGCCTGCTGCCCCACAGGAGACAAGAGAAGCAAATCAGTGGCACCAACAGCTCTAAGATCTGACCACAGTGCAAACCCTGCACATGGCAAGCCTGGCCCAGGAGAGACCATGGGCTGCCTTACTCGGAGAGCTGCAAGGCTGCACTTCACATCGGAACAGTTTAGTATAGGGACAACCAACCAAAATAGGCCCGCAACAAAAAGCAACGTCTTTCCTGAGGTGTTTGAATTCTTCCCTTGCACTCCCCATAAACTCTAGATTATCCTGCTTCTTCTGACTTGCCGGGGAAACAGTAAAAATGATGCAACTTTTTCTTTTTTTAAATTTACTACGCATTGACCATGTGCTTAGCACTGAGCAGAACACAAAGAATGACATGCTTTGAGCCCCACGGTGTCTATCTAAGTAGTCAAACACAGGATGGAAAATGCAGTTGCTAACCAAACCGTTGTATTTCACAAAAGGACCTCGTTTATTCTTCAGATGAATACAGCAACATTTCTGGTGTGGTGGATTAAAAGTAACAGACTTCGTGCAGGCACAAACGGGTACATGAATGAGCAAGATGCTGGCTAAGCCAGTGAAAGATATTCCTGAGGGAAAAGTATGAATAACAAGCAAAGACAAAATGTGTAACAGAAACAGGGCCATAGGTCTTTTAGGATAATTTCTATTTTGTTTGCAAGCAGAGTAGCAGAATAAAAGCAGGTAAGCGAGAGTGCACACAATCAGTTTGAGGTATACCTAAACTTGAGAGAGGACCTGATCCTTTAAGTCTTTTGAGATGACTGAGATATTAAACATTCTTCACTGAGTTGGTTGTTCCTTGAAGACTGCAGAATAAAAGCTGCTTCATTGCTTTTTTTCCCACTAATGTGACTCTCCCTGAGATCTACATACCGCAATGATTACTCAATTTACATCTGATTTACTATCTGCTTTTGTGTCTCATTTACCTAATTCACACACATATTGAGTAACTGGTTGTCTAGAGGATAGCAGCTTATTTCTGTAGGAGGTCACTTAGATTTCCATTGGGTTTAATGTTTTAATTCCTTTTTAGCTGCTAGCAAAATATATTTTGGTAACTAAAATCTTGTGTTTTTTTCATTCATTTACATAATAGTGGACTGAATACATTTTGCCTTCAGGTATTCATAAGCCATAATCACTGATGGAAATGGGCAAATTTCAGTTGAATATCTTAGGAGATAATTTCAGTACAGTGCTTTTAATTTTTTTTATTTTATAATCGTTTTTCAGACAGACATGGTCTATAATGACATTAACAATCCTATTCAAACCTGCATCTTTTACCAGGAAAAGACTCGTTTTTCTTTTTTTAAGCATCATCACCTAACAAAACTCTAGAGGCAGGGAAGTCTCATGGCTAAAAAAAAAAAAAATAACAAAAATCCATCTCTTGCCAGTAAATGGAGACATCTGATATGGACTTATCAAGAATCAAACAATATCTAATTCAGTATTATCTTTCATGGTATTCTACTGGAGGCATAGTTATCAGAAACATCTTCCCCATAAGCTATGCAAGTGTTTCTTCATTCCAGCTCATTCTATTGTGCTGGATTTGAACATCTCCTCCATAATTAGTATCTGTAATTGTAAACAAGAACAGAAACAGTCTCAGAAAAAAAAAGGCAAGCCACAAAATCAAGCGAGTAAGAGACTAACTCAGGGTAACAAGATAGATCTTGTAACCACATTAACTGCCCCAACAATAGAAAACCACAAGGACATAAAATATTGCCTGTTCTAGATAACTACCCCACACCTGTAAATACTGAACTGACCAGAGAAGCTGCCTTTGGAGGGTTTTAAGCAAAAAAAGGAAGGACAGAAAAGCTTAAGAAGAAGATAGAGCTACGCTGACCTTAAAATTTAAGATTATGACAAACGGAAGATGAAACACAGCCCTTTCATACCACAAAGTGAGGAGTGTGAGCTTTGGATATTCTTCCATTTATTTCAGAGGTGACAAGGAGTGATTACGAACTTACACAGGATCCTGCCCTCTAAAGAAAATCCTGGCTCTAATGAGGTCAGTGTGTTTTCCCCCACCCTGTGAACTTCAACAAGAACAGGATTTTACCTTTGCTGTTAAATCAGAAAAAGTTTTTCTGCCTCTCTTTTGTCCACATTAGTTGTACAGTGGGTGAAATGCAGCAGATTACAGAAAGCCAACTATCAGAAAAGACAAGTATATTATAGCCTGTATTTTACTGCATTATGTAATTTTCTTTACTCACAACTACCCTAGAGTTATTATTTTGAAGTGATAATATCAGTAAAATTTAGGTTGTAAGGAACCCTCTGAAGGTCATCCTGCTCAACCTCCTGCAGAAAGCAAGGCTGAGTGCACAGATCAGGTTGCTCAGTCTCCTGTCAACAGGATGTTCATTGTTTTGTGACATGTGGATTAGAGAGTGGAAACATTCCAAGTTTGTCAAAATTATTCTTACTTCTTTCACCTGAGATGTTCTGATGCCTTTAAGAGCTCCTCCTGCAAAATGGCCTTAGAGTCTGCAGGAACTTTGCAGCCTACAGGTAAATTGCAGACGCAATTCTTAGTGCTGATTTAAAGGAATTCTCAGGCTGCTGCCATTTGTACTTTTCTGTTAAAAAGATAAATAAAGTGCTGTGCATATCATACCTGAGTCCTTTTTGTGAACATTAGCTCATTCTGGAACAAATTATCATGAAAAGAGCATCAAATTAACAGAATACTCTTGGAAAGTAAGACTTAACTTCGCTTATATTTTAGTAATTGAGAATGTAATGTCAGGAATGCACACAATAACAATTGCAGTTAAAGCCATGTATTGCCCTCTACAAGCTCTCCAGCCGAGACATCAAACAAACTATTTCAGAGAAGTTCATCAGATCAACAGCGAACAAGTATAAAGTAACCACAGTATACCTGTGGAAAAACTATGGGGAGAAAGAGACATCCGTCTATGAACTTACTCACTGCCAGTGACTAGCTCAGTTCCAGCAATTGCTGTAGTAGGTAGCAGTCAAAACCACTGAGGATTGTTAACACCGTCCTGAGAAAAATACCAGAGACGCTGTAATGACCACGGGAAGGCACGACACTGATTTGACAGCTCATGGAAACCCAACATTCACAACCATATGCAGTAACATAGCTCAGGACAGACCCAGGCAGACCCGCAGCTACTGAGTCCCTGGGGCTGCCTCCTTTAGTAAGTGGGTATTCTTGGAACATTTCCTACACAGATACTCATAGCTCCACTTGCTAGTGAGGCCTCATGAGTTTGCATCTGCAAACTCATCTGTATCTGCATAACCATCCCTGCAACTGCATAAACATGCCTTCACTTGAATGAAATCCTAGTAGCAGAAGGAACAAGCCTAGCTTCATATGATATGATATGATTCCATGCACATTTCTTTATTCTACACTTACAACACTGAACCTGGAACCTATTGAACAGAATCTTTCTGTACAAGAACAGGAACAGTCTCCATCTGTTAGTCTGGGATTCACAGGTTGTTTCTAATTAACAGTCCTTGATTAGAAATCAAAATTCAGCTTTGACTGAGCAGTCAAAGCTCTAAGACTTTCAGGTATTTTGGTTTAAGATCACTATGGAGATTTACACACGCAAACAGATTTCCTGCCTGTCTATCCCCATGAGTCGCCTTCTCATTTTTATCCTGTAGTAACTAAGGGAGTCTGAGAACAGGAATTCTGTGCTGTGGCACTACTTCAAAGTGCATGCCAAAGATTTATGATAGACTGTCATAAATCTCAAATGGAAGAGCAAGGAATGAAATGCAGCTTCCAAGTAATTCTTATGCCCTTATTGATTTCGGAGTGGGCAAGAGCTGACCTACATTCAGTACTGCATCAAAGAAATCCCCAGGCCAGAATAGTCTGTCTCCTAGAAAGCACTCTATTAACTCTGGTTGGCCAGTACCCTGGCCAGTTTCTCTTTATTAGCCTGGCCAGTACAAGTTTCTAACAGCAGCATTTCTGGTTCAAGAAACAAAAAAAACACCAAGTAATAAAACTCTGTTATATACAGAAAAGAACCACATGTTGGCCCATTTAAGCAAGCAAGAGCCAGGCCATTGCTCCTGAGCTGCTCTGACTTTTTAGGTGGCCAGATGGCACAGCTTGTGAAAACAGGCTCCAGAGCAAACCAGTGCCTTAATTAAGGCCAAACCAAGGACAGTAAATGGCTTGAATGAGAATTTGTGTGCCTACATTTGAAGGCACAGCAATGACCCCTAGAAAGTGCTATTTCCCTCAATCTGCGACACCTGGAATAGTACTGTGATAGTTAAAGAAAAAGGCCAATTCCATGTGCCATTCTGCTATCAGTTCTTAATGTTCTTAACCTGGGACAACCTGGGATCAACTACAGACCCAATAATGTCCAAAACAGTGTCCAAAAATGCCCTCCAGCAGTAGAAAAGCAGTTAAAAAATTGCTATTTGGGTCTAAATGCTACAATGAAACCTGTGAAAGGTCGGTAAGACCCATCTACCTCAGCTACTTATAACCAAACATCAATCTCCCAGTGTTCCATGGTAGGCTTTTATTACATGTTCTGGTATGCAGAACAGCAGCAGATCTAAAATGAGAATCATTCAGAATCAATGGGTTGGGATTAATCTGTCCTCCTGTCCAGTGCAAGCACTGCCACAGTAATAAACAGAAATCTGATAACTTCATACTGTCAGCACAAAATGAAATTATGACCTTGACCTGTGCAACAGCATCCAGTAATTTTTTCATAACTTCAACATACCATACTACACAGCTATGATCTAATAAGAATCTAAAAGTAATTAACTGGAATTTTTGAAAACTGAAGCCTTAATCAAATATGTATTCTTATCAGGGTTGCAAGCCAGCAATAAATTGGGACATTTAAAAAACTGGGATCCAATCCAATCCGTGATCTGATCAGGGTTCAATGGTTATAATAAATTGGGAGTATTAAAACTGGGATCATATCCAACACTTTATTTTGTCTAAACCACAGGACCTAGCTGTGCTGCAAAGTCAGGAATACTCAATGAACAGATATACCATGTTGGATTAACCCTTAATAAATAATGATGCACAAGCTCAGGAGTCCCAAAAACATGTGGTTTAGCACAGAGCTTAATGGTGAGAATAGCAATTACCAACATTTACCAGAGATCAATGTGAACTATAAACAGCCATAATAATGCTTTCAGACTTGGCAAGTGGAATACACAGGAACAAAAGCTACATGGTGTTGGCAACAGTGCGTGCATTTATGAGCATGCTCCAAGATGTACTATGCATTTAAAAAAATCATAGTTTGATTTTTGCAACAGTCTGAATTTCAACTTCTGATTCAAATCAATTTGGCTTTTCTACCATTATGCCATGCATGCAGCTATTGTTTTCATTTTGATTTCCAGTAACATACGAATTGTTTGTAATTAAATATATCAAAACAAATACTGACAGAAAAGGAATGAAGTTTCACTCCCAAGTACTCTCTACTATGTAAGTAGACTCTAAATGTTTTTATTTCTGTTAGATGCATTCCCTTCATGCAGGGATCTTGCAGCTGCAAAATTAAACCTCTGTTTGCCAAATATAAAAAACATATGTATTGATTTTTTAACTATGGGAACAGGCAACAAGCATCAGAGCTGATAAGACAAGAGAGAAATACTCTTCAATTGCTGGAAGGTTTCTGAAAAGTAAAGGAAATTCAGTCTTCAGTATAAAAACTGAAACCATTTAATTTTACACAAATTTGAGATACCCTGTAACTTTAGCATTCAGTTCAGACATTCAGAAAGCAAGGGCCAGAAGTTTCTTCTGTTTCTCTAACACTGTACTGAAACCTCAATACTATTAAAAAAAGATTCCTCAGTTAATTCCAATGAGGACTACAAAACCAAGACTGTTTAAACCAAACAACATACTACTCCCACAAAAAAAGTGCAGAGGATTATTTTTTACGTAGGCTGTCTCCTTACTAATCAACTCTCATGCCACTTTTAAAAATCATATAATTTTCAACGAGGCACTTAAATTTTGTAAATTTTATTCTAAGTCAAATAAGCAGTCGATTCTACTGGAAGAGAGACTTAGAGTCTTAGTAGGAATATTCCAGTAAAATAATACAAAACAAACAGGGAAAAATAATTTTCTTTCAATTGATAGACACTTTACTTGCATTTGATAGGCAAACAAATTATTATGTGTAAAACTCAAGTGTCTAATATATTTATCCAGTTTGTTTTCCAACGATTTTCAAAAGTTAGAAAATCAAATTACAACCCCAAATAAGTGGGAAAAAGATGGAAGAAGGGATGAAGAGAAATCTTTTTGAGGGGAGGAAGAAACAAGACCTCTTCTAGTATTGAATAATGTAGCAAATGTGCTGTTGTTAAAATGATAAATTCCGAGTAATTTACACGGAACACACTAAAAATACAGATTTGAGTCAGCTTGATCAAAATAACCCTCAGATATAGCATTTGCTTTTTCCTTTTATGGGCAGATTCTCGACCTTTGGAGCACATGCTTTATTACAGCCAAACTCTTTGAAGCATGAACAAAATGATGAGTTTATTTAAAATAGGGCCTCAGTCCAATGACGCACGTGACTTGTGTCAGGAAGGACAAAACACAGCCTCGGAGAGCTGTATAACCAGTTAAGTCAATACTCCTGAACCATCATGAACTTCCATCTTTTTACGGTCAGGTTTCAGTGACATTGTATTGCTGTGGCACAACGAAAACTAAGGGAGGGAGAAGAAAAAACTAAGAGGGAGAAGAAGAAAATAATCTAGAGGAGGTGCCGAATTCATATTCAATAGGACACAGATAAGGCTGTTACTAAAGAAGGAATGCCTAACATCTTAAGTTCCTCTTCACCACTTGAAGCTTGTAGAAGTAGCAGTCCTATAATAAAATACTGGCTTTGAAAAGAAAAGAGGCTTGAGGCTGAGGTCTGGAATAAATTCTTAGCCTGACAGGGACTTTTCAGGAACCTGCACACGCAGCTGCACTGCCTGCATGTCCGATTCCCACCCACAGGGCACTTTTTTTTCCTGCCAGATTTTCTCTTTTCCACCTCAACTGTAAGTGCTCAGGGTCATGCCCAAGCTTCCCTAACAGCAACGAACACAGTGAGACCCTGATCTTGGTGGGGATTGCTAGGGAATATAAGCAGTAAAAAAAATAATGATGTCAGCATTTCAGTGCAGGATGTGGAGCTGCTTCAGAGAACTGCAGCTACAAGACAGCACAGAGAGTTGTACTGAAAACTGAGACTAGGACAATGTGGAATGGAAATAGAAATTACTAGGCTAGCGAAATACTAAATTTATTTTCACTTTTTGAGGGTAAAATCTGAAACTTGGCTGTCCATAAAAGGAGTTCCCAGGCCCTTTTATGCTGAGGACGAATGTGCAAGCAAGTCCAATCCTTTTGGGAATCATCTGCACTACAGAGCGAGCACTGTATACTCTGTCTGCATACGCCTACTAGCTCTAACACATTCTGGATGTGCCAGACTTGTTGCACATGCACTGTTCAATTCCGTCTCTGTGCAAGCAGGAAATCCAACCTGTTCCAAGCACGATGGACTTACACTCATGCAGCACACCTATGTAAGATCTGATGTTTCCTGTCAGGGCCAGAGTCCCTGAGTTTGTACCACACAGCCAGCCCATAACTGTGCGGTGAACACATTTGACATTTCTGCACGTCAAGATTTCTGCTTGTCAAGATTTCTGGAAGAAGGCTGCAGCCTTTACAGAAAGCCTATCTCTGAAATTTGTGAAGTATTATTGCACCTATCCACTACCAATCAAAAAACTTTGCAAAACTGTGAGAGATGGCTCACTCCTGTAAACTGAATATGCACTTCCTACTGAAAAATATTTTTCAGCTGAGATCTTGGAACAGTGTTCTGTTTTTTTGGAGAGCTGCCAAGCATATATTGCATGCAAAACCAACATCCAAACCCATGTGAGTTCCACAGCTGCTAAGACGCTGAAAAGCACTTGATCATTAATCTTGTCACACCCAGCCCAAAAATCAACTACTCCAAACACTTCCACTAGTGTCCAAAAAGGACAACACAGCCTGTGAAAAAAAATAAAAATGGTGAGATGGAAAATCATAGTATCATTTAGTATGACAGATCCTGAAATATTTAGGCAGTCAGCATTGAAGAAAACTGTTTGGGCAAAAAGCCTGACTTCAGGACTGTAATAATTGGATTGAGGATCTGAACGAGAACTTATACAGCTAGTCTTGGAAAAGTAAAATTAGGTGTGTGTTAATTCTAGAAAGGTTAAAGCAATTTCTATTTTGTTGAAGTTGTTAAATACAGGATTTGATCAGAGGTATCACGGGACAAAACTTTCTACATTTCTGTAGTCTGTTCTACTATTACACCTCTAGTAGTTTTAACATATGCTCATTTCACTCTCAAGGAGAACAGATTTGAAAACATGACTGTGTTCTACTAAGCTTCAGTGAAGCTTAGTTTCATAAATATGAGACCAAGTATGCAGGATTGCAGCTAGTGAAGTCATAGAAACAGATGATCTATGGTGTGGATGTGCCACAGGATTTTCTTTGCCAATATGTGCATTAAAACCTTGGACTTGAATTATAGAACTACTAAATTATAGAATTACTAAATCTTGGGACAGAGCTATAAAACTTGTCTTACTGAGCATCATGACTAGGTGAACAATCAACAACTAAGCAAAAGGACTGAATTACCTTCAAGTCAGGACATGTTTCCTTAGTGATTTTAATCAATTTTACGAACAGTTCTTACCCACATATGAGAAGTAGCTTCTTTATATAATTTTCCTCTGAAAAAATAAAGTCTCTTCTGTTTTATGATCAACTCAAAGAGGGTTCAATAGTCAGCCTGTAAGTGGTCTTATATGAGCAAACATACAGAGCCATGCTCTTACTTCATTAGGAAGTTGAAGCAAATTGCTTGATTTTACAGCATATGTTGCATTCCTTTGAGAATAACATCGAGAAAATTTCTTCACTCTTCTTCTGTTATTTTGTTTTGGGTTTTTTTTACTTTTATTTTTAAATTTGAATCCTCCAAACATATAAGATGTATTACCTGATATAAAAGGGTGATATTTCTATTCTTGTGCCTTACAGCAGAAGAATCAAATAAGTGAGTTAAAAATATCACCTTGGTTCATCCACTTCTCAACACACCTGCTGTTCTCCATTTCAGTCACAAACTCTTCCAGGTCAAAACTGAAATCATTACTAGAGAAACCAGAATGATGAAGACATTGAGCTGCCAGTTTCTAATGCAGCCGTACCAAGTTACTGTCAATCAGTGACTGTAATTAAAAAAAAAGCATGCAATGCTAAAGAAATATTAAGAACAATTATCTTGTGTCCAATTGGAATGTTAGACCCCTAGACAGAAGGGTTCATTCCTTGCAGCCTGCCAACATTTTAGTAAATGACACTGGCCCTTTAACAGATGGGATACATGCTTCTTAGCTTGCCAGGATCCTAATAAAAGACACTGGCTTCTTTAAAATGAAGGACACATACCTCTCAAATTGCCAGTATCCAAATTGGGAGTCAGCAGTTTAAAATAAAGGCACTCATCAATCTGGCAAAATCAAGGACACGGCACAGAAATTTTAAAACAAATGGTACAAAGTTTTTCCTGACACTACTTAACTTAGATGAACTAAATACTTAAAACACTGGCTAAGCATATCCAGTAGCAGCACTACAGCAACTAGATACCTTACTGGCTTTTAAAATAGAAAAATAGTAAAAATTAGCAACAGACTTCAAGAGTTTAGATTTACTTCTTTCCCCCACCAAACCCATTAGTTCCCACTTAATACTTATACTTATACTTAATACTTTCCATGTGGAAACACTCTGCCTGCCCAAAAGGAACCACATCTGCCTCCATTTCCTCTGCCGGTGAAGGAAAGAGACCTCTCAAAGTTTTCCCTTTGCCCTAGCAATGCATATTACCACAACTTGGAAAGTTCTACAGCAACTGTAGACACCTCTGAGAGCCAGCGAGTATGGCCTCTTTCACTTTTCTAAAAGCAGCCACCAAATGGAAACAAAGACCTTTTTCAGCATATCATGAAGTACTTCTGGATGAGCTGGAGAAAGGGAGAGAGGAGTTTTCTGAACCTTGTTGTCATTAACAAACCGTTCCCAGTTTCTGAAAGGTAGATGTGGGGAAAAACAGAAAACTAAATTCTCTTTGACTGGAAAGATAAAGAAGTTGCTAAGACTGGGCATAAAAAAAGGTGCATTTTATGAACAAGACATACTCCCAGGGCCTTACTTCAGAAATACAGCAACTCACAGCTGGCACACACCCACCTTCTTGCCTTGCCCATCTCGCCCACACCACTGTCAGCAGACTCCTGCTCCTTCAGACTCAACCACTCGGATCCGCTTTCTTTCAGGTGTCCCTTGCCATACTCCGCACTTGCTGCACAAATATTTCTGCAACATTGGCTTACCAGCAAATTGCTGTGCAGAAAAGAACAAACCTAAGTACAAAAACTACCATTTGATGGCGCTGCCAGCTGAAGCCAAAGAGGTCTGAATTGCTGGACAACATGGCAGAGGCTGTTAGGAGAGAAGGCAGGAGGTTCCTGCTGCAGAGAAGTAGAGGAGAAAATTGCTAAGTCAGATGGCCTTGGGAATGGGTAGAGGGGAAAGAGGTGTTGAAGGAACTGATCTTCACCAACTTAGCAGAAGTTGGGATCTGAATGCTACAGTGAAGTGCACAGAAACTGCAGGAGAACAAGCTCCTGTTGCACTGAGCCTAACGCTCTGGATTGCCTGGACCCGACTGCCAGCAGGCATGCTCTGGAACATCTCCAGACAGGCTGGCTGGCTGGCTGTTAATTCATGCAATCACTTGCTCTGAAGTCTTTCACTCGATGAACAAAGATGCTGCTGCCATTTACTCACCTTTCACGTTCATTTTTCATTTTCTCCAGCTCCTCCTCTTTAAGCATGCCTTGCTTTGGATTCCCCTTCTGATCTGCTTTCCCACTTCTATCTTCTTTTTTCTTTCCAAATCTGTTAAAGATATCAAGGAAGGAGTCATGAGGACATAATTACTAGAAGAAAAGCCAGTACTCATCTACCCTACATCACAGAAATTTTAAGACAATCAAAACACTGGTTTTTAATCTTAGTCGCTCATAAATTTCCCACACTGCAAAATAAGTTATCAGTATTACCTGGGCCATATGCAAGAGAAAGGACTGATTACCAATTGATTTGGACCCTGTACTTTTGAAAGCAATTTCTTGAAACAAAGTTGCAAAGTCCCACCAAACCTGAAATGCAAGGCATTGCAGGGCTGGAATATTAATATGGCACATATTAAAGTGGCTGAAGGTTCTTTTTGCCACAAGACAGCTCTCCGAAAGTAATCTGCAGTGGCTGTTGTGTCAGCACCCAGACTGGACCACATGTTCTGCTCTTAACAGTAACTACTGTTTCTCATTCATGATTGGCCCTAATTTTTAGATTTGTTCTTTGCTTAAATGAAGATACATTCAGAAAGAATAAAATCTATGTTCCAAGAGTACAAAACTAGACAGTTCATAAGAGCTCTTTTTTAAACTTCTAGGGCTTTCTTTCTGCCTAGTAATATACTATCATGCAATATTTATGCTGTGAAAGTCCTCCAGAGGCCTCAGTGGCCTCAGGGCTTCCACTGTTGTTTTATACACTGTACAAATATGCATAACAAGTCTGCTTTACACAGCCTATAAGGGGTGGCTGAACTGGGGAGCTGCATTTAATTTCTGATGAAGCCAGACAGAATACTGGGGTCAAATTTGCTCAGTAAGTATAGACCAAAAGGTACATAAAGCTTCCCTCCTCTGCCCCAGTTTGAAATTCTCAGTTCCACAAGTAAGGAAATGATCAGTCTGTGTCTTCCCCTGCAAATTAACGTATCCTTGCATGCCTGACAATAATGTTAAGAAAGAAAAGTAATTATTTTTTAATTAAAAATACTATATTGCAAACTAATTACTCTGACTCAAAACTGCAACCTCTTCTGTGAAACTCTGCAGCATTGCCTTGGTGATTTTTTTTATTTTTCTGGTCAGCCCAAACTGCCTCAAGTGGAATAGCTGAACTACTGTGCATATACTTAAGCTGTAAATCATCAACTTTAGGTTTCTCCGCTGATGAAAGCAGAAATTTTGCAAATACCAAGTCAGGCTCATAAGCTAATGAGCCCGATGTTTTGTGAATTTAATTAATAATTCTGAGCTCGTGGTCAAACAAACTTATCGGGAATTTTGCAGCAGGTCTCCCAGACATTAGGAACTTGGTTAGAAAGGGAATGAAGGCTGTGAGAGACAGATGTGGTAGCATGTGGTGCTAATAAAAAGGGCAAATACTACAGGAGATAGATGGTGTCTTGTATTCTTTGAGGGATCCTTTGCCCAAAACATACATACATCTCATCTACAAACAATCTTCAGTTCTTTTCTTATGGTCCCCACTCCTTTCAGTGCTTCCAGAAATACGGCACATACTTTGCACGCTTTTGTTTTTCCTGAGTGTAGAGCAACACATCAATTTCACTGCTACTTTCTGAGTTCTAGTGGTTCCAAGAGACTGTGGAGTCACAAACCCCATCCGAAGGTGGTGGCAGCAGTGAAGGCAGCAGACAGGAGATCCCAGAGAGAGAGGTTGAACGTACACAGTGAGAGGGGCTCATAGCTATGAAATGACCCAGGTGAAAAAGAAAAGCTACATAAAACTGCATATATTGCTGTCTACGGCGAGGCCAGGCAGCCAAACAGTAAGTTGCCTGGGGATAGGCACCAGCAGCCTGCTCCTGGAACAGCCCTGCTTTCTGACTCCGGCACAGGTGGGGAAGGTCTCGTGGCAGTTTTCTCAAGAGGCTGTATTAGCACTCGCATCTTGGTCATAGTCCAACTCTGGCACTTTGTTTGTATTCAGGCTGGCTGGTTTTCTCCCAGAGTTTCAATTATGGGTTTGTGGAGTCTCATATTCGACCATACCATGTATTGATTTTGAAAACATTATTCTCGGGCATTTTGTATTGCTGCAGGGAGTTGAAGTTGGATATGTTGCATACTCAAGAGAAATGTAAAAAAAAAAACCAAAAAATCTTTAATGTACATTCCTTTCAAGTCTAGATATTATTTCTTGCTTACTAGGGAAATACATTTTAAACAAAATAAAGTGACAATTTTGATTGCAGTAACTGCCAGCATGACAACTTCCAGCAAAAACAGTGCTGTTTGCTGGTAGAGCTGCTCTTGTCATAAAATTGGCACATTCCAGTGTAATTATAAACTAGCAATAGTGAGTTGGTCTTGATGAAAACAACTTTTGTTGTTGTGCTGCATCAAAAGCAGCGTGGGCAGCAGGTTGAGGGAGGTGATTTTGCCCTTTGGCACTTGTGGGACCCCATCTTGAGTACTGCATCCAGCTCTGGGGTCCTCCAACATACGAACCTGTTGGAGGGAGTCCAGAGCTGGGACACAAAGACGATCAGAGGGCTGGAGCACCGTTCCTACCAAGCCAGATGGAGAGAGCTGGTGTTGTTCAGCCTAGAGAAGAGAAGGCTCCAGGGCAGACCTTATAGCACCTTCCAGTACCTAAAGGGGGGCTACAAGAATGCTAGGGAGGGACTTTTCACAAGGGCAAGGAGTGACAGGATAAGGAGAAATGCCTTTGAAGTGAAAGAGGGTAGGTTTAGATTAGATATTAGGAAGAAATTCATCATTGTGAGGGTGGTAAGACATTGGTGGAAGTGTTCAAAACGAGAGTGGATGGGGCTCTGAGCACCCTGGTCAAGTGGAAAGTGTCCCTGCCCACATCAGGGGAGTTGGAACTGGGTGATCTTTAAGGTCCCCTCCAACCCAAACCATTATATGATTCTATGACTGTTTTTTTACTAATTTTGGCTTCAGATAGGATTTCAGCAGGCTTACAAGGTTTGACCTGTTATGCAGCATGTTGCTCAAGGCTAGGGAAACATTCAGATGCGAGTGGTTTCGGCCTCTTTTTGCACACTGCTATACCATAAAAATCCATTCTCTTATTATTATTGGTTTTCATTCCATTCTCTTACTATGCTTTTCAGTTCAACAAAATCTTGCACAAACATTAGAAAATAAAAGCAGCAAAAAGTTTAGCACTGTTAAGAAAAGTGATATAATGTAGACAACATGAAACCATGAAGAACTGAGCATCACCTCTGCCTGAATTTATACGCCCTGCCCTAAAATTTATAGTCTGCTCACTGATGCATTCTAATTACCACTGACTTCCAATGATAAAAGTAACTTCCACCCCACTGTAACGTTGCATGGGTTTGTGCACTACAGGCTTAATGGTTCTCTACTGCTTATAGGGACAACAACAACAAAAAGAAAGGTAGTAGGAGTACTTGCTGCCCAATTAGGTTTGATCATGTTGTCATTGATATCAGAGTGAGGCCCTACACTGATTTCAACAAGGACAGGATAAAATCTGTTGTCAAAATTATACTGTGGAATGAATCAAATCCATAGGAAAAATCTATGAAAATTGAATGGCTTTAGGATTGGAAATTTCCAATTCTCCAGGCAACAAATAATTGAACTGTGGTAAAATCTGCCTTCCGTATTAATACTATTGTCAGCAGAATAAAAACATTAATGAAAATATGTATGATATGTGAATTTTTAAAATGTCTGTTTTGCTATACTGTGCAGTCAAATTCTCCCGAACTTAATATCTGATGGATTTATTACTCTGAAAACCTTTTATAGCAAATGAAGAAATATAATTAGAAGACGTAAAAACAAATGATCAGCTGTATCCTCTCATTCTACATCCATCTATAATCAGTTTATGTCAAATGAAACCACTGGTAATCGTAATGACAGTAAGGAAATGTCTTCCCAGGTTGAGTGACTGCCCCAGCTCTCTGACTATCCACTGCAAATGCCTGGGAAGTGCTGTTAAAGATGTTACAGCCCTATTAACCTTAGTATAATTTTCAGTTGGAAAAGGTAATATTCCACCTACTCAGAGCATAGTCCTCCTGTAAATAAAAGCATAAAGGGATTTTCTTTATGTGATCAGACCTCTGAGCACTTCATCCTTGTGGGAAAAGCCCATATGCGACTGCTGAAAGCAAGCTGTGCAAAAGTGAGGCATTATCCCATTTCTATTAATTTCAAAGGGTGCCCCCTGCAAACAATTAAATTTTTCCCCTTAGAAACATTAAGGGAATAAAGTATCTGAATACCAAATATATGTTGTCTTCTTGCAGTATTTACAGCCATTCTACTGGCTATGGCATTAAAGCATATGCATGTTTCTTTCCAAGGATTCTAAGGGATAAAAATGAAAGCAAACCTACTACAGACCTGCTCTGGTATACTTGGGATAAATGTCTTGCATGCAAGACCTAAAACTGTGGTCATGGCAACACTTTGTTTCCATGTGGAGCCGGAGGCTTCCAGATCTCAAATGTGTTGATATTTGCTTCAAGGATTAAAAAGCAGGCAGGTCTGTAAAGTACCAGACCTCTAAGCAGGAGAAACATCTGGAGGGTGGAACCCCTAAGCAGCTTGCTGACTAAATTCAGCCATTTGGATTTCTTAGCTAATTCAGCTACCCCAGATCAGGAGGTGTCACTGCAGCTAACAGGGTACATAATGAAAGCACAAACATCTGTGGGAAAATAATTCAAGAGAGCCTATGACACAGTCAAGCAAGATGCCAAGCCTAACACTGTCATAAAATCTTTACATCTCCAGAAATTATCTGTAGAAAACCAGAGTGATTTGTAAAGTATGTATAAGAAAGGCTCTGACTCTTAGTCATTTCACAGCAAAACGGGGGAAAACGCTGAGATTATTAAAGCATGTCCCTTATGAAAGACTAGAAATAACCCTTGAAATTAAATTTAAATGTGAGTAAGAATGAATGAGTGAGAAAGCAAGATAAAGATACTAATAAGGTATGATTTTCAGGTCCACACAGGGACTATAAAAAGCTTATTAACTGCCACTACTACCGTGTGTTTTAAGTTATTTTATCACTCAGCTTTTATGGCAGAAGAAATACTCTAGAAGCAGCGCTGTGCTTTGATTAATCACTTTCATACATACACTTTTACAGAGTATTAAACATTGCCGTAAAGATCCTTAGTGAGTCAGACTCGTTGGTGATTACAGGCCAGGCTTATTTTACATTTATGTTAATAGCAGCATTAATGAAATACATCTTTCACATTTTAGTGTCTCTCTAAATACCTAAAAGGTTTGTTACTGAATGTTTACTTATTGGACAGAAGTATGCTACTGAGCATTACACCAGTGGGACCAAGAGCTTTGCAACGGCTGAAAATGCTACAGAAAGATTTAGCCCCAGAAACCCCGAGATGCCACACCCCCAGTGCAGCAAGACCTCCCCACGACAAAGCCTTGCCCAGGAGCAGGTTTCGACCCGATCTCCCTGCTTTGGCAGGATGAGAGCAAAGCCCTGCGAAGATGATGGACATGGGAGAGAGCCCTTCAGCCCCTTCTGCACCCTGCTCCTGGGTGGATAGTGCCTCCAGCTCTGGGGAAAGGGAGGGGAAGGGCTAAAACGGGAACACCACCACCACTACTGGGCTGGGCAGTGCTGTGTACAACACTAAAACTGTTGCGTAAGCTGGAAGGAGATTTGGAAAAGTAAAGAAAAAAAAAATCCCCTTTTAACTAGATTTGGTGAGGTTTGCTCGCAGGAAAGAGTTTCCCTGCCAGGTTGGTGCCTCCCTGTTTTCCCACGGCAACACAAGGAACAGCTTCTCGCAGTGAACAACAGGAAAGCTTTAGGCAACCAAAACCAGCTCACCTGAAAAGGGAAAAATGACCAAACCTCTGATTTATTACATCAGTGGAGGTGTACAATGGATTGTTCAAGTGTGCTGTTCTACAATTATTATTTGTGTTTCACAAATGTAGTCAAACTTCATGAATGTATCCTCATATCTAGTCATCTTCAAATTATTTCGGGAGCTAATCCACATTATTCTAATGCTGCAAATCAGAGTAAAACTGATTATGATCAGCAGGAAAATAGAAGGTTATGCAGAAATTGCAAATATAAAGAAATCCACCTTATTATGCTCCTCTTATGTCAAAATAAAGCAAACAAGTGCCATTTTTTAATTTAATTTAATTTATTTTGTTATTTACTGCTGGAGCTAGAATAAAATGACTGAGCTTCCAGAACCAGTCTAATGGGAGCAAAACTTATCTTTCTAAAACTCTGATTAAACAAAACCTCCCCCACCCGTTTATTTCTTTGATGCCCAAATTAGCATCTTTTCTGCAGCATGCTGAATTAATTAGTACAGTGACAAAGAATTAGTCCAGATAAGATCAAAGCTGAAACCATATTTATCTGGAATTTGAAATTAAGAGCAGAGAGCATTAACCCTCAGCACTTCAAGGAGCTTTCCACATGGCATACTTAGTAAGCCTTCCATGAGTTCATTCAAAATAAATCAACAGTGCAATTTTTTTCCCCACTGAAGTTTTGCTAAAAGGGAAATAAATTTGCCATGAAGTCTGCTACAATGCGGAACTGCCTTTAGTGCAGACCTTGTACATGCTACTCATTATGTAACTCATAGGCATCAGTAGAACAAAGCAAACAAAGCTGAGAAAAGACAGTTAATCACATTTGTATTAATGCTTGGATCATCACGTTGTTCACAGTTTTAAGGGCTAATGAAAGAATTCCCAGCACTGACTCTGAGAAGCTGCTTGCTGTAACACCTCACAGGTAAATAATCTATAATCTTAGTGGAGAGGGTCACACATAGAAATGAAATGTCAAACAGAAGCCCTAAATTACATAGAGAAGTTTACTCTGAGAGTATCAACCATGTGGACAGCAATAAAGAAAAATCTTCATTGCTGGTATCATTGCCCTGGATATTATCTGTGTTTCGGTATCAGATGAAAGACTGGAGGCTGTTTGCCAGGTGAAATACAACAGGTCAATCTTCTGCCTAGAAATTTTCGCAGAACAGAGGCAGTCTAAATAATTACCCCCAAATCTTCTTACCCATCTTCCCAAAGCCTTTGAGTCCCACAACCTTGTTTTTTAAATGTAGAACTTGCTCTTAATGTAGATAGAAGTATATATATACTATACATACATATATATATATATATTTACACACTACAACTTGTTCTGGTAATTAGGTACTAGGAAATTCTTACCAGTGGGGCAGTCCCATTCACCTGTACCATATATCAAATCTTACTTCTGCAGTATATAAAATGCTGTATATACAAAACCCAAGGAACCTGATGGTACCCTAAGACTTGGGGCACCTGAGTTAGAAGTGGTTGTTGCAAAACCACAAAGTCCATCTACTGAACCAACGGAATGGAATAACTCTCATCAACTACTATGTAAATACAGACAACAGAAGGCAGATGTCAAGAGTCATCCTTTATACCTCAAGGAACTTATTTTTAGACAACATGCTGAGGTAGTCTGAGTGTTGAAGCATTTATGAATTATTGTCTATTATTATCTGACCAGGAAAATCGTGATGTTGAATAGCAGCTGGGCATCTATTTCCATGAAATGGTGTTTTAATCTTCCAGTGACCATGTTGCTAGTCTTTCTGGTCACCAGGACAAGAATTCTGCATCCCACATCATAGATACAACAAAAGAAAAATCTGCAGTAAATGAGGACAGCTGTGATTTACAGCTTGATTAGACGGAGGAAAAAAATCGATTTATGGTCTGTCCAATGCAACAAGCCCTGCCTTTTTGTCCACCAGACTGTGGAATTACCCTCCAACCAAGTAAGAAATTACTCCCGTATATTCTTATTTGTCCCTACTTTCATACAGCATCAGTCATTTCCCCTCTTGCTTCCACCTTACAGGCAAATAATTTTTTCTGAAGTGAATACTAATTCTGTTCCAGACCATGCAGGGAAATATTGCTATACCTATTCCGTATGGAGTTTGCAAATGCCAACCTGCCAAGTCCAGAGGAACATGACAATCACACCCATGTCTTGGGCATGGTAACTCCATACTCAAAGCAAGGGAAAAGGACCAGATTATTAAGCCGTTGACTGCTTTCTTAATTTCCATTTTGTAGCAACCCATTTTCTCCTCTCTCCACAAAAAGAAAAGAAAAAGAGAGAAGTAGGCAGCTAGGGCAGCTACTAATTTTCCTGGAAATTTGTTATTCTCTGTCAGGCAGGAGAAAAAATAAATGCAGTTTCTGACTGAGAACCACTTGAAGGTCGTCTTTTCTGGGAAAAGACCAACTGAAAGGAGCTAAAAGGTAACTGAGTTCCAAACATGACGAGAACAGGCTGCTGAGTTTCTTCTTTTCTGTTTCATGTTTTCTCCTATGCTGTGTGTCTCTTTCCCCTATTACCAGCCACACGAACCCAGAATTCACTGAAGTATCAACTACATATATATGTGTAGTATATGTATGTATTATGCATGTTTATCAGGGGAAGGACTTTTCATTTTTCTCATAACTCTCATGGTATTTGGTGCTTTTTCTTAGTATTTCAGCTACTGATGAGTCTCCACTCGCACTACAAAACTTCTTGCTCAGCCCTCTCGGCTATGGAAAAACAACATACAACTGTGACATTATCAGAACTGCGGATACAAAACTCATGAGGCAAATTAAATATACGACATTTGCAAAACAAAACTGAAAACCTGCTACATTTGCACTCAGAGCCATGATATTTCGAGGTGTCAGACTTGCTAATCATCTCACCACTGCAGTGCTCACCTTCTGAACCAAATCACGTGCCTTCCTCCCCTTACATGCCACAGTGGGGATTTGTTGGGGCTTATCTGACTTTCATGAAGTGAAACTGCACATTGCAGGTTCCAACGAGATCGCCAAGGAAAAACATGACCCTTGAAAAACAGCAGGAATAGAGAGGACTCTTCTCCCTATGTTTTGATTGAGACAACACCCCATTCTTCATGAAGGCTCCATTCTCTATGGAATGTAGTGGCTCTAACGAGCAGTGAATGTTGAGCATGTATCATCGTATACATTCTAAAATGAAGAAACTGAGCCATGAAGAGCAAAACTTATTTGCCCAGTTTAAAAGGTCCTATTCTCTTTGTCTACTGATCACATCAGACTTATGATTACATTATCATTGCATATCTACCTGCCTCATTTTCCAACCAGATTGCTGTGATGCCTTTTCCCCTTGACTATGTCCCCCACACCTCCCCAAAATTCTCATTAATTTCCTTCTTCTTCCCTGACACGCTCGCTCTCCTCCTCCTGGCTCCACACTGCTTTCTTATGCCCTACTGCTGCACTGCTACAGAAATACCTCTGGATTTCTGCTGGAGACTGCACAAAAGGAATGTCTTGGGCACCAGAACTCTTGCCTCTGAGGAAAAATGTACAGTAAAGACATGCAGAGATCTCTACAGTAGCTGAGCTGCCAAAATGGCCTCGACTCCTTCTCAGTCGGATGTGTTAGTCTGTGTTTGAGCTCAAGCTCAGAGTATTTGAGAAACTCTGAACTAAGAGACAGTCCATAGTGAAGAGATGCTTTGCTTTTGAAGGGAGACTTATAAGAGGGAAAGGGATGGCTCTTAAATAGGAAAGGGAGATCGTAAAGGCAAAGAAAAGACCTATGATGACTTGTTTTTAGGTTTCACAATGGACTTCTAAAGTTAAAGCATCACAAATTCCACCTCTCTGCTTCTACTACAGCTGGCATTTTTACAAAGTAGTAACGTTCAAAACAGTGCCAAAGTAAGACAGGATTTACATATATACTGTATTTTGAAAGATGTGTTTTGGCATAACAAATAATAGATGTTTTTGCATTTTTAAACTGTCAAAATCAGTTCTTCTGATAAATAATACCTTCCCTCCCTGGCCTTGGCTATTGTACATTACTAATTAGACGTAGTAGTTTGTGGTTAACATCCTTCCCTACAACAGATTTATTATTAGCTTGTGTATTCTTTTCAGTAGAATTGTGCTAATGGTAAGGTCTGCTGGAGGCCAACTGCATGAAGCCACTGGGAGGAGAAATCTGTTTGCCTGTCAAAACAGTGGCTATCAATTAGAACTGTAAATGTGATTCCTTTAAGTGTCTTGGATGGTAGCAGAGAATTCCGGTGATGGATTAGGGGGATGAATCACTTTCATATTGAAATAAAGGAAGCTTTCAAACAAACAGCTATCTGCACGAAGCAAATTCACCACTATTTTTGAGCAAATCTAGCAGAACCTGTTTGACCTGCCAAAATTCCCCTCTGCTATTTTCCCAGAAATCCCAGCTTTTCAGCACTGTATGTGGCATACTGACAAAATTGATACTAGATTATTCTGTGGTTTTCTTAGGAAAACTTTGCTTAGGACAGCTACAGAAAAAACAGTGATGTTGCTGAAAGACACCATCCATAAAAAGGAAGCAGCGAGACCATGCAATTCCACTGTTCACTGATTCGGGATGCAGTCTTGGCACACAGATAGCAATTTCCCCTTTGATACAAGCACCCAGCTCTCATTAGCATCACTAAGAGTTGTATGGACACGCTGATGGGAATATGTTCCCCTGTATTTCACAGGAAATTAACACCCCTCACTTGGGGACTGAAGGAGGCACTGTCTGTCACTCTCAGGCATCCTCTCTGCCAGTTAATTAAGCAAAAACCTCTGCCACAACTCTCAAGAGGAAGCTCTTCCCAGTTCTCCTCGGTACAGCAAACCTGACACAAAGCAAAATGTCAGGAACAGGAGCTAGGAAAGGATGAGGTTCAGGGAAGACGAACTTCAGCCTGCATTTGCCAAGCTCTTCTGCCGTTAAGTTTTTGTGGATTTTGAAAATAGTTATTAGAAATCAAATTGATTAGTTATAGCTGAGTTTAAGCTTTAAGAATGATTTAAGAAAACATCCTCAGCTCTTTGTGGCTTTTGGTTACTGGTTATTTTCGGCAGGAGTAATCCTAGATAGCACATATAAAAGCCAGTCATCAAGACTGCAAACCCTTCAGGACTGCTATTTTCATGCCAAAAGAGTGACTAACCAATACAGGAAAAAGCAAAGGGCTCAACCACATTCACAAAACATGGCTCTGGAAGCTGAAGGACAGATGGGGAAGGTTTCACCTACTTATTAAACAACAGACCCATCAGGCTGAGAAACTAAACTGAAGGTATTAAAATTTTTTCTCGGTGCCACTTTATAAATAAAGAATAAATATCAGAACTGAGTGATGGAAAGTTTTAGTCAATTACATGAACTACAGAGTTCTGTCATATCTGTTTGCAAAAGTATTGCTTATAAACTATAAGCCAGAAAATGTCTTTGTCAGGTTTCAGTGAAAACCTGGCAATCGCTCCTGTTTCTTGAATCTTAAAAGAAGTAATTCTGGTGCAATCAGATAAAGAAATATATTTTACTGGACAAAGTCAGAGAAAACCATCAGAATGGTGTTGACAACCCCAAAATACTTTTACTTTGCTGGCTGTTACAACCACGTAGCTTGAAGTTGCACAAACACCATAAACAGCCCAGATTCCCCAAACTTTTTCCTTCTTGCGTATTTCTTGCCTGTCACACATTGACCTCCTACCACAGATGTTCATACCCTATTTTTAAAATAATTATTTGCTATTGGCGTTTGTAGTACTAGCCAGTTAATTTCTATGTGACAAGGAAGAGAAAAATCCATGCTTTCTTGTTCAGATACAGCAAAGCTTTGTTCACCACATAAACGCTTTGTCTTCTTTTCTCATTGCCCCCACAGCTCCGTGTCCTAAGGTTATATTCACTCATTCAGCTATTTGCAATACCAAACTACTGGTGCTAATTTTACCTAGCGACCAAAATGAGCACAGGTACCTTAAAGATTTTGAATGTTATCAGTCTTAGCTCAAAGAAGTTAGTCCAAAACAGAGCTTCATTACGAGGGTGATAAAACAAATGTTAAATTCAAAGCCCACAGCAGCATAGAAAGCTGAAGAATCCAGATGAAGTCTATCATTCATTTCATTAAAAGTTTTGTCACAAGAGCTGCTAGTATCACTGCATGAATAAAAACTAAATGGTGTTGATAAAAAACTACTCCAGGGTATATAGTCAGTCAATGAACTTAATTCTCTTTTGTCTCCAAACTGTGCTTGATACAATCACAACTGAATGTATGAGAGATTAGCCATCGTCCATCAAATAATTTGTAGAGAAAAACTCTGGCTTACAAGTTACCCATGAATTACTGAACACAATCAGTATTCATTACAATGAACATTCTGCTTATTCATCATTAACTGCAACTGATCACATGTACTGTTTCTGTTTCTTAACTTGATAAATCATTGTTTAAAAATTACCTTCACAAGCAGAGGGGAGGAGAAGCCACCCTGCACTTCTTGGAAAACATGTTTTGGCAATGGTCCCAAAAATTTACTGCATAAAGAATCCCACAACCATATGAACACAAATTTCACCACACGAGCGCTCACAGTTGATGCATTACATTTAGCTGAAAGTATTTAATCTGTAAAACAAACTAGAGACCTGACTGTGAAACAACTTGGGCATCTGCATTTCCATTTCTCTGGCTGCATCCTTGGTCTCCTCTCATAGGAAAGACTGAAAAGAGTGCTTAATTTATCAACTATATGTATCACTCATCATTTGATAATTCTATACCACTACTTCCTTTGATTTATTAGATACAACATTTAAAACAGATTTTTTTGTCATGATAATTGAGTTGCCTTTGTAGTCTCATACTATTGTTGTGTATCTAGACAACTGTACCAAAGATGTACAGAGTTTTAGATGAAGTTGCATTATTAATTTATAGTGCCATGATGATGTTATTTTGCCATGGTCTTATAACTAAAAAGCCAAGTTTTCTGGCCTCAATTTTGTTTTTCTTCTCATGTAGGCAAAAGGAAATCCTTTTTCCCCTTTCCCTCAAGTCCAACACTTTTCTGCCATTTTCTGTCTCACTTGTACATGGCTGTTCTCTTGTACCACTGTCTCTTTTCCAGCTGCTGCTGAACAGACAAGTATCACAAATATATAAATATAGTCCAGTGATCCTTGAAAAAAATAATCACAGGATACAGGAATATAAAGCAGAAATCATGGTCAAATCCAAGGTCCTGAATTTCAATAACTGGAAAGCTGTATATCTGAAAAAAACCTTCCTCCAAGTCCACTCACAATAGCTGGAATTAACGACGACATCTTTTGTACTATTAGACACACTTCCTCTAGCAACTAGCTGGCATATTCTCTAAATAAGCAGAGTTGTAAAAGCCAGCTAATGCCTCAGTACTTCTATTGGAAATCTTTAACCAAAATCGCTAGTGTTTAAGAGATTGGTTGAAATTTGGTTCCAAATAGGGTACTTTGTTGTTATGCAGAAGATAGAGAGAATTTAATCTAGTACTGTTCGAAACAAATGAAAAAGGAAGAGTAAAGACATGAAGATACCTAAAGGTTCTCATCTTGCTCAAGAAATATCCAGAAGGTGGAATGGAGAGTTTGAAAAACAAAATGCCTAGACAAGGGAAGAAACTAGACAATAGGTTTAGCTGCACTGAGGTGCAAAATATTTGCTTTTTGTTGATTTGAGTATAAAGGAACTCAGATGTGGTATTTAGGCTTAACCAAAAAAGACAAGGAAAACATACACGTTGCATGAACAAACATCAAATATCTGTGTGACTTCTGTTGCAGAGAAAGAATGTTGGCAAAAGAAAACACTAGTATTGAGATATATGCCCAATGTCACTAATGTCTCTGCACTAAATATCTTGACCTGCAAGTTGACCTTAGGTCTGTTAACTACATTTTAAAAAAGCATATTTAGTTGACACCACATTCCAGTTTGTCTTATTAGCACGCCTACTCAAAACCAAACATGCACAGAGACATGAACAACACCCTGCCTGGGAAATCCCTTCTCTGCTTTCCAGGAGTTACTCCCTGAATTTGAGCACGGTCTCGCAGACAAACTCAAGAGAAGCTTTCCTTGTCCTCATGGTTCCAGTCACAGGACGTGCTAAGAAATGTTCATTTTCCTGAGACAGGGCCAAAGGAGAAAGGCTTATTTCATTTTAGCCCATCTTTATAATTCCCCCAGGAGATGCAGTGTTTATCCTTTTATAGAACAGCTACTCAGAACAAATGCAAACACCGTGTTTGTACTGTGGTATTCAAGTTCTCACACCAGAGAAACTCCATGTCTCCTATCAAAAAAAGAAGGTATTTCTCAGATTAATTATTTTCCCAAATATCAAACACACGGAGCACTGGTTGAAAAATATGAAAAAACTGCAACTTTATCAAGATACAGAAAAGCCCTTCTGAAAGGAAATCCATTAAGATAAATCAAGAAAGGTCTCCCTTATCATCACTAAACAGTAACTTGAGCTCAGGATTAAACTTAGCCAGATCACTTGTGCCATTGATAACCTATTTTTTTTAACTAACCTGTATGATATCCACTGATGTTCCAGAAATAACGCATACTCTTAGATCCCTTCCCTCCTGAATCATTGCCCAATCCAAGAAGCTAGTGCATTCCTCTTTCTCTGAGCCTGATACCTAACCCCAAATCAGGACTCAAAAATAACTCTGAAATCTGTATTCACAAGATGAAGAATCATCAGTCCTGCTTAAATTCTTTTTATTACTGCTCTTCACCATTAGCCTCTGGGGCTTTCGATAGCCAGCAAGAAGCTCCATTCCTTGAGTTCTCCTTTCAGATCCAAATTACAATCTATTACCAAAACTGGCTCACCTTTGCCATGTCTCAGCCATGTCACTGCAACATATCTTTGTCCTCACGCAGCACCTATAGGAGTCAGCTGGCATACAATTGAGTTCATTCCTCATTCCTATTCCTGCCTGTGCCCTTCAGGCTATTGGCAGTTGTTTCAGGCTGGGAGCATGGCTGTCCACTGGAATGCTTTCCACTTGACACTTGCTTATGGTGCTAAGACCAGCTGGGATCCTCCACTTGGAGACTGACTGGGACAATTTCTTAATTGAGAGCCAACATCTGTGAAACACAATGAACTTGGAGAACTGTCAGGCTCAGACTTCAGACTGCAGTCAGAAGTTGATGTTGAAGTGATGCTCAGAGAAGAATATCCTTCAAAATTTTTCATTTACATTTTTTGTATGTGATAAAGGACAAAGTGGGGGAGAAAAGGGAGCTGATGAAGACTGATACTACAGTCAGAAAGCGTACAATAATGACTGTGAAGGGGTTCAAAGCTTTCCAAAGTTTTACAAGATGAGCTATATAACAAGGTAAGTGCTTTAAAACAGCACTAATTTGAAAAGCGCAAGCTATCCTCTTATTTCCTGGAAAGTCATCAAACGCTAAGACAGAAAAGAAGGATGAACTCAGTGGGATAGCTCATTGTTAAATAAGAACTAATCTGGTTTCTTTCATGAATTTGCCATCATGTAAACCATGTGATCTCTCCACTCTATCAACAAAGCAAAAGTTTAATCCATATGAATAAGTTAATGTATCAATTTCTACAACTCTCTGAAGCTCATTAAAGCCTGCAAAACTAAAAAATCCCTGACATTTTCAACAGGCTTTTGCCACTGGTGTGAAACACGCCCCTCTCCCCACCCTTTCTTAATTTTGCTTACATAGAATGATTTCCAGAAGCACAAAGTCTGGCCCCCCCAAAGCTAAAGAACCTGTCAGTTCTATCCTGCTGTCCCATGTGCTTTTTAAGGTTTCCCACCAAAGCAAAAATCTTTTTTTTTTCCTGAAGTGTCTTAGAGAAGTGATTATTTCAGCAAGAGTAGCACTTCTGAACTGAAATGGATAGGACCCTATAGCAACGGATTCCTTTGTACTTGGAAGGAAACCCCATCAGCAAAACAGCAAAAAAACCAAAAATGGATGGTAGAAACTTCTTAAGCTGCCTGGATCCTTACAACTCTTGATTTCTTCCCTTTCTGCCTGTCACCCTCCTCCAGAAAAAATTAAAAGCAAGACAAGGAAACACTGTTGCTGTGCACAAGGACATTCAGCAAGACTCCTGATCACCTGGAGAATGTGACAGGCCACAGGCTCAGGGGCGAGACAAAGCCCAGCACTGCAGCTGGAACGTGGCAGCAAAGGGGCTGCCAAGGAAGCAGTAGGCTGCAAACAGAATCCTTCCCACAGAAATTGTTCTTCTGGGCAAGGGCTGGAGGTCCTGAGGTAAAGCCAAGGCTGAGGTAACAAGCTGTATTAGCTACTAGGAGACTAACCAGTTTTCAGGTATGCTGCCTGAATACTGATACAGTTACCCACATCCCTCTGCCCAGCTATCAACAAAAGTCAGTATTGGCACAAGTGGAACTAAAATCAGAATACACAAGGCTGTTTTGATCTGACATGAACTGTACAGTAGAACTCGTTTTCTGCAATGAGCAAATTGGGCACAGCAAAGCTGAAGAAAAGTGAATATAATAAATACAGTCAGAATTTTTTTGGTCCCACCTACTTTTACTTCAAGAAATCCTTAGAACTTTTCAGTTGAACTCTTAAACCCCCGCCCACACATGCAAGACCATGTCTTGTTCAACACCACACTGAAAAAAGATGTTGCAAGGCTGCTGTCCAATTTTCTTTTTCAACATCCCTCTCCTAGCAGAATGTGTTCATAGTGGAAATGTCTCACTCTGCTTTTATTCAATGCCAAAAATGTACCCATACAAACCTAGAAGTCCATAATGCTTTGTTTGACAACAATGCAGAGCAGGCAGACTTGACCATATTTCATAACTCTAGCCTAGCAAATATTTTCTCCTGTTACTGACTCATTGATGGTGTAGAATTCTCAAGAGCTGCAGAGAATCAGCTGCAGTTGGATAGGGGGGGATCAGCACTAGCCACTGCTTGGGATCTCTCTCCCAGTGCTGTGCTAGGAACATATTAATATTACCCCCAGCTGCCTCAGATATGATTGTGCTTCGTCACTGACACAATTGCAAAAAAACCCCCATCCAGACCTTTCCCTTTCCTATAATCCCAGTATCTTCCCCTTTACATCTTGACTCTGCAGCCAGTAACACTGGTGAGTTTCTATTATTATTATTGAAGCTTGCATTAAGTACTTGACCTTCCCTTCAAAGGATTCCAATGATCACCTGCCTGACACATCTCTCAAGCCACTCAGCACAGCTCCAGCCAATACATGGCTCAGCACTCCAAAAATCAGGGCTGGCACAGCAGCACTTGCATCAGCAGGCACAGGAGGGCAGGGCTGCCAGCCAAGCACACTGTGGGCTACAGCCAGTGACCAGCACCATCGGCCCCCAACAGCAGAGCGTACACAGCACCTTGAACCAAGCGGTGCACTCGCTGCCCAGCTGCAAATGTGTCCTTCCTCCACTCCCTTCTGAAGCAAAAACAAGCCAACTAGCCCAAAGCAGGCTCTGGGGGGATTACAACTAGGAAGTCACCACTTAAAAGCGTCAGAAATAAGCAAAACATCTATTTTTCAAAACACTATTATTATCTCTCAGGTAGTTAGCCCTGCCTAGTATCAGGCACACAGGGAAGGATGGTAAAGACTGACTTAGCAATTTAAAGAGCTACTTCTCCCTGTCTAATTAAGAGACAATTAGTGATCACTGAAGTTATAATCTCCCCTGACCCTCACAGATGCAGAACACTGTAAGTCAGGAGGAATGGGAAGTGAGCTGTGGTGTTCTTCACGGCTGGGAGCTGCTTGCTGGCAGGAGATGCTGCAGGAAGCATCTCCATGACCAGGGCACAGGGCAATGAGCCACCTGGAAACAGAGTCCTCCGTGCTGGTATGCATGTAAATGTTTGCCTACTTAGCTCTAAATGTATTTAAATATGCACATAATCATAGTCATATGTAAATACTCCACATTTTGCAGTACACACTTATTTAAATACGTACACACTTAAATCATAGAAACCTAAGTATGTGTCTAACTTCCCCCTTTCTCTCATCAATGTGGGCCCAGTCCAGTTCCTTACAAAACAAACTGGAATTTGTAAATCCTCTTCACTGAACGTCAGATTAGGTCTCAGAAGTCCCCAAGGCTCACTCCTGCACATACACTATCAAAATTCTCTAACAGCTTAATATTTCCAGAGGCTACATATTACAATGATCAGTTCAGACAAGGGAATATCAGGACACAGAAGCCTTGTGAGAAGAGAGGTCTGGGAGCTTCAGGCTGGTGAAAGAGGAGAGATTTCCGCCTGTGCTCCTTTCAGCACATACTTTTTCATCATCAGATAAATATAAATAAGTAGTACAGCAGTTGTTTAGTGAGCAGCTTAGGGACATATTGTTCCCAGTGTCCTAATTTTCCTGACACAATTGGTAAATTTAGACATCTAATTAACAGTCTGTGCCATTTATCAGGTTACTCGTTGCTGGGGTTTTTTAAGGCCATCAATTAAGCTTTCCATACCTTTGACATATTCTTCATTTCCAGACTGAGGCCTCTCAGAATGATTATGAATTCTTCTAACACACCCCATTCTGTTTATTTGGGCTTTACACAGTCCTAGGGAGATGAACCAGGGTCATCTCTAAAGCTAGTCTCAAAGTAATACTGTAACACCTGCATGTGTGGGATGGAGCAACCACAGCATGAGAAAGAATGGAAGAATTTACAGTTCATCTCTAAAAAGTCAGGTGGGGTACAAGGTCATCCAGTAAGAGCCATATTATAAAACATCTTCATATTTGTTGACATTTTCATAATTCTATTTGCAAATCTCACATTGTAAACCTTGCTGTTACAGGCTCATGAATGCACATTTTTACCTTTCCTTATTTACTCTCTTTTGTGTCAGTAGCTCTTGACTCTAACATGTAAGATTTTCCATAGGAAAATATTTAACCCAGGTGGTGACATTATCTAATAAGTCCCTTTCATCACAGAAGGGGAAAACAAAAGTAAGAGAATTCAAGTAAAAAGGAAAATCTTTTACAAGTTCAGTGCCACGTGCACATACAAAAGTAGCTTGCAATGCTATGACAGATACACAAATTCTCTTTGCAAAGTGTCTTTGACCAGACTAACGCTGCAGACCTGCCTGAATCCTCTTTACAAGCAGTGTGAGAGTAACAATCATATAGCATATAAAGCATACCCACTCACTCACTCTCCCCACACAGGTAATGTAAAATAGATCTTCAATTTTATGCTTAGCTAAAAAAAATACACCTCAAGGTACATATGCATCAATTTTCTGTGATGATATTCCAGTCTCAGAAAGGTAGATACAGTGTGAAAAAGAAGTTCCAAGCAAAAATAAAGTTCTCTGCACACCTGATATTCTGCTCCTGGACCATGCCGGTAACTGTCAGAAAACTCCTACCAGAAGCAGGCACGGGAAAAACAAACTTTGCAAAAGGAGCTATTCATACCTGCTCAGATGAGACACAATGTGTTTCTTTACTATGTCCGTAGTAACAGCCCAACTAAACCCAGCGAGGTAATTTCCATCAGCAGCATGTGCTGACGACATGAACCCTGTTTACAGAAATGGAGGACACCAAAAATCAAAAATGCCTGCAATGAATGTTTAGGAGGCAAAACCACTCCGTAACATTATGCAGCGCCAAAGAAAGCTTTGCCACATCTCTCTTTTTTATACATATGCTTTAAATGTTCAGTTTTTAGGGTGGAGTTGCTGTTTGCTTTGGCAGCTTCTGTGAAGAAAACAGAGTGTGCAGCCCTCCTGCAGAACTGGAAGGAAAAATTCTGTCAAAGTTTTTGTAGGAGATTAAACACTTCGTAGTGAAAAATCCTGTCTGACATCAATCTAACATCAAGTAAGAAAGGCCTCCACTATGTCTCTTAGCAGAACACCTGACCTCCTCTGACAAAAGTCTGACCTTACAGTCTGCAGCTCCAGGGCAGATCAGCATTTCTGCTCTCCTGGGTCCCAGAGCCTTGGAAGGATCCATCCAGAGCTGCCCCTGCACAGTCTGCTGGGGAGCTGCCCAAGGGAGACGGGAGCAAACCCAACCACCCTCCTCTCTCCCTCCACTCCACCGCTAGCAGCATTGCTACTGCCCTGTGGCAGCTGCAACCTGTTGGGAGAAGCCAGGGCTTCCAGGATCCCTAACTCTGCAACAGCTGACCACTTTGAGTACGCCAGGCCATCTGGAAAACAGTCTTGGTGTCAAGGTTGGGTGCTCAGAGAAACTGAACCGAGTTTTCAAAAATATCACAAATGCTCTTCAGTGCCTTCCTCACCACTCCTTGAAACATCTTTAGCTGGGTTCAAATTCCTGTACTCTGCCTGGAAATGAGGGCACTTGAGCATAATTTAGTACTAATAAACTGGGTAACATATGAGTTTTAAGGTTTTCTGCTCCAGTTCTTCTAGTAGCTCTTTTGTGCTACGGACAGATTTCTACAAGAAAAGCAGTTACCCAAGTTTGCTGGAATTGTGTCGCACACACGCTGGGAATACAGTCTGGCTGCTATAAAGAAATTTGTAGCATTTCCTATCAAGATATTCACATTGGAGATAATCACAGAACTCCAGATATTCAGGTCACAGGGAAGTTTTTTTTCTGAAAGGGATAAAACATTAGGACTCAAAATAGAGAAAGTATCTTACAAATTTAAGCAAAAGGTTGCCACCAGTGGCTAGTGAAAATCTACACAATGTCTTTGAAGAGAATAATTATCACTGGTTGCCAAGGTGAAAGGTAGCACCTTTGACTGAAGAGTAACAACTAACTTGGGTTAGCAGAAACCTTAATTGAAACCATTGTGTTTTACTCACTCTCTGTGGTTGATCATGCCAAGGGAGACTTCCTTCATTATATAAAGCGTGTAGGAGATAAATGGAACAAAAATCTCTAGGATAGTTAGGTCAGATGACATACACCACAGTGACACATTTTCCTCTATGAAGCCAGAAATTTCCAGTCCTCAGACGTGACAGATGTGTCAAGTTTACTTTTCAGGGAGAAAAAAGGTGCTGTTATAGTTCTAGCTAACCTTTGTGAAAACCCTTAATTCACAGAACAAGTGTGGAATCTTGTCCGGGAAAAGCTGATCTCTTGCTTCATGCCTTGAAGCTACTACATGCCTTAAGTACCCTGACAAGATTTTGAATCAGACAATAAGGATGAAAGAGAGGAAAAGAATCTGTTGGGGCACGAAGAGGGAAGGGGGGGTGGGGGTGGGATGAGAACAGCAGATGGTAACATTTGTTACATTTCACTTTTGCGGGCCAAATAAGTGTAAAACCCAAAACAACTACGTTGCTCCTATGTAATTAAGAGCTTCAATAATGTAAAAACCCTTTCTTTACGAGACACAGCAGAGTACAGAAGAAGGTTGCCTCTGAACGGCCACTCCAAAAAAACACCCTAATCAAAGACACTTGCCAGCCTTATCAAACACAGATGTGCAAAGTTCGGGGCTGCAGAACATCTCTGTTAGCAACAAAAATTGGCAGTAAGTCGTGGGTAGATTCAAGTACCTTAAAACAGAATGTAACTCTTTTTCATACCAAATCCTAAATAGATTTGGAGGTTCTTCAAAGTCCAAACACACAGAATAATGTTGAACACATGCCTGACTTCAGCGTACTTTTAACTCAAATTCAAGCATTTAATCAACTAGTCCAGACCAAAACTCTCTAGCACATGAGAAATGAGTATGAAGTACTGAACTTTGTGGTGGAGGGAAAAAAAACAAAAGTTGAAGAGGATCCATCTACATTCAACACACAAAAAATGCCCAGCTCCTGCCACTGTTAAGACCTTGAGTTACAAGCATGTTCCAAAAAACTTACGAGGTGCTGCACTTACCTCCATACTAAGAGAAAACACTCTTTTCTTTGGAAAAGCAAACAGTAAACTCCACTTTCTAAAACACATCACGGGTAAGACTTCATTCTATATTATGGGCGAAGAATTAAGTACAGCTACCCAGAGCACAAAATATAACTCAAAATAATGGACTGTGTGATAAATTAAGACGTTCCTTTCATAGATTATAGTGCATTCCTGTCACATAAAGGCATTTTGAGCTAAAAAGCCAACCTAGAGATTGATTGGACTATTTTTTCAATAACTGAAGGGATTATATGCCAACATTTATATTCCAAACAGTTTCCTTAAACCTCATTGAGGATATTTTTCTGCATGTTAAAATGAAATAAAATCAGATTTATGATTAAGCACTGCATTACCAAGCGAGCAAGTTAAACTTTGGAGCAGTGCTACATAGGAAGAGGAACAGCATGTGTAAATGACTCGTGTATTTGGAAAAAAGTAAAAGTTACACCACTATAAAGGGTAATATTAAAAAACTCCTTTGAATCCCTCTACCTCCCAGCAGTGTTTTATTAATATATAATCCATCTTATATACCTATGCAGATGTTAAAATAACGGTGTTGATAAATTTGCATACTGATACTTTTAACTAAAATTATTACAGCACTCTCTCCAAGATAGATCAGCTAAACCTTAGATGCGAAAAAACTCCACTAAATAAATTTTACTAGACATTTGTTTGCTCTTCAGCCCACTTCCTAATATCCACTAAGAAACTCAGCTGCCTGACCTATGCTGCCCAAGTTCCCTAAATGAATACTCGGGAGAGGCAAACAAACAGCATAAAACAGTAAGGCTAAAGAGATTACCAATTTCTCTCTTATTTCCTGCTGATCATTGCCAGACTATGTTTCTGCCCCAAAGTGCAGGCTTCATTATTAAAGATGGACAGAATACAAGCATATTCAGCGGAGGCCGGCTGTTCAGGAAATAGCTATAATTTGGTAAATAGCATAATAAACACTTGAGCATCCTTGATGCAATGGGTAATGAGCCAGTGCAGTCCTAAGTATGTCCATAACAATGTTAAGACTATACTGTATTTCACATTATATATCTACACACACTTACACATATGTAGAGATGGCTATATAATATTTGTTTCCCTCCTGACATAAATGTCTACTTTTCCCTCCGTACTCAACTAGTCATTTGTAAAATAAAGCAACATTTTACTTTCATTCTTTCCTCTTTCTCTTTCATTTCACTTCTAGTATACCTACATAAAACCATCAGAAGCTTTTGTTCATCATGGCAACCAAATGCATTACACTCTGAAGCACCAGAGATCCTGGAACTAAATGCAATCTCACAGCAAGTCATCAGCATGTCTAGAGCCCATGCAGTGGAAGGCGATTTAAATCCCCAGTCTGTTCTCCTTGCCACCATGGAGAATAATGACAACCCATAACATATCCCATTCATCTAACAGCTGAAAGGGTAATGAATTACAGAGATAATTCAGCCACTCATTATTAAAAGATTACAACATTAAAAATGGAGGTTTTTTTAAAGGCAAATGATCATGTTTTCATATAACGCGAATGAAACTATACAATATTATTGATTCCCAGCTATAATGTAAGGGGTAGTTTTTAACAAAGCCCTCATATTGAATTAGATTTAAAGTTAGCTCTTCTCTAGCCTGAAACTCAATCCCAGTTCATAGTGTCTTACTCTAAATACTGAAAATACCAGTGTTTTTTAACAGGAGTCTCTAGAATTTCTTGTCATTTTTCTCTGACAGCATTACCCATTTTTAATGAAACTGCAAGTGCACACAGCCAGTTTTGCTTAATACCATACTTGGTCAGGATTTAAACAAACAAACAAAAACACCCCCAAAACATTAAAAACCCCCAAAACCCAAACCTAAACAAACAAACAAAAAAAAACAGAAAAAAAGGAAAAACACCAGCAAAAGCACCCCAAAACCACCACCACCACAAAAACCACCCAAACCCCCCAATAAGAGCAAAATAACCGCCTCAACTCTTCCCCCCCCCCACCTCCCCCTTCCCTGGAACACCCCTGCCCCAAATCAGTCTACATTACACAGTGCAAACTATGAAAAATGTAACTGGAACAAAGTCCACCTGTGACATGCTGGGCTTTTAAGCCTATGCACTCCACGGTTCCAAGTGAAATATCAGTGGCGTCATTTCAGAACAAACCTGTTAAGTTTTAGTACCAAAAAAAGTTACTTTTCAAACACGCATCAAGCCAGCCCTTCCATCCAAAGGATCTGGTTACCCATAGACTTTGCAGGTTAATTCAGTGACAGATGAAATGTGTACATAATTGAAACTGCTCCACATGAACTACGGGTAAATGCATGTTTCCACAGGAGACTACTCAATCATTAAATGCAGGACACAGCATCATCTAATATAAAGAGACTTTTTAATACAGAACATCTGCAACCTTTCTATCAGCTCCATCTAAATGTCTACCCAGGGTCAATTAAAAAATACCCCCAAAGTTTGATTCATAACTTTTTCATTTTCCCAAATACATTTCTGCTGTTTGCAGGATACAAATTGGGAGGTGGCGAGAGGTGGGAGGAGAGGAGAAGGTCTACAAGAAAAATTAGGTTGTCAGAAAATGTCAATAGTCACAGTAAATCTTCTGTAAATGATTTTTGAAAGTCTGTTTCACTTTATGAACAGTAACAAGCATAATGCCAACTTTCATTCTGGAAATGAGCTGCGAAAGGCATCCGTGTATGGACACAAATTGTAACCAGTTAAGACACAAGAAACTCCTGCATTGGAACTTCTATGGGGCAGCCTTTGAAAAGCATTCTTGGCTGGCACGGGAAGGGAAAACCTGGAAAGCTACTGCTACAAGGCTCAAAGTAAGGGAATGAAAAGCGATCATTTTATCCAAAACTGCATTTCCTTTGTTCATTCATTCACATTACATGGTAGACCTCTTTTCAGTGACCGGGAACAGCTCCTGAAGGATGGATGCACTTCTCCTGCTGTCCCTTACCTAACAGGACTGTTGTCACTGTGAACACAGGATGGGGCAAGGGGGATCCTGAGAGGGGAGTACTACTGAGGAAGCCCTGAAATCAGTACTCCTCTCTTTAAAGAAGACACACAGCGTCAGCTTCACTTTTAACAAAATAAGAGGCATAAAGGAGGGCAAAGATATGCCTTGATTTTCATGTTTAGTATTCCCTCTTTGCTCCTGGAGGGTTGCCATTATTCTTCACTACTCATTTTATCTTATAACCTTTCAGCTGAATCTGCTGAGTGGCCTTCCTATGAGTATGTCTATTAGCCCATATTTGGTTTTACTTTGACCAGGGTTCTTACTTTCCTCAGAACACTTTGAATGCCACAGTAAATCCTACCAGATCCTCATGGGCTGCAGCAGGGACTTGACTGGCCATCAGCATCTGTTTTTCACAGCCATGAGTAATGCCTTATCAGAAGCTTATTATTACTACTATATATATTTTTTGGATCTTAAGGTGATTTCACTTTAAAGTTCTTTTTAGCTCTGCTCCATGTTCTAGAAATGTCACAGGCTAGATTTTTAGAATTAATAGCAGCGATGACTATACAGAAGAGGTTACATTTTTCCAGTCCCATCATACACACTTTTTATTATGTTAAACCTTGGGTTCAGCAATCAGTACGGTCCTTTTCCTGAAGTACTATGAAATCCCATTTCTCTTTCCTAGGATGGTACACTCCACTAAGCAATCAGAGTGGAGAGGTTACCAGCTTTTCGTATGGTAAGCAATTTTTTGTTGTTTTTCAGTAATGTCACAAATGGATTTCTCAACTTGTCAAATTTTCTTGTATTTTCACAAGAAGCTGTAAGGGGATTTTAAACAACGTGACTCTTCAGAATAATATTCATCTCAGCCCTTATTAAAAGGGTCTGAAAATGACAAGGGAGAATAAAAATGCACATTTTAACTGACCCAACCTTTTTCTTTTTCAGAATTATCCCAATAGGAACATTTTAGTTTTGAAACTGTTGTCTGAACCCAGGCAAGACGTTGTATGAAAATCTCAAAATTCCCAGGGACAAAAAGGCTGTTTCCTCTCCTGCCCAACACTGAATGCTACACAGCAGAAATAGTGCTTCACAGCTCTGCTTCCTCTGGGAATTCTGCCACATATTAAGTAAATAAAATTAGTTTCTCCAATTTTATTCCTTTTAACTGTAAGCACCAGCAATGGTAATAAACAAAAACCTGCATTTTATTATTTTTTACGAATTACAAAGGCTAAATTCCATCTGTAATTATTCTTGTGAAACACAAGTGAAAAGAATGGGATTGTAAAGATGCAGCTAAAAGATGAATTTGGTCTTATACATCTTTGTATACTGGTGAGAATAAATGAGTAGCAGAAATATCTCTAAGTTTAGAGTGCAGTTTTCAGGATTATCAGTTAAAATGTATTTCTGAATTTAAAAAAATCTGATATTGAGTTACTGGAAGAAATACAGAACCTTGATATACTGGTTTTAGGCTCACTATTTGGGGAAGAAGTGGATCTTACGAGCTCTCACAGTCTCAGGTTAGGATTTCCCCAGCAAGTCTGAAAAAATATGCATCATTCCAAAGTCCACACAGAACTGGGACTAGAGTTAATTCTCCTACACCCTTACAACTCAAAGAAAAAAAACTAATTCATCGCAACTTCATGCTGGCTCACTTCAATCTCACACCTGTATATGCCCAGGAACGCTTTGTGAGTCTCATCCAGTACCAGACTTCCATGAAATACAGCAAACTGGGATGGGAACATTTTGCCACAAAGGCACTACATGTTTGTATTTCTGTGGTTTAAGACCAATCCCTATCTCTTCGCAACATCTGCTGGTTTTTATTTCAGGAAGAGGAACAGGATCAAGGATGCTCTCCACTATTTTGAAATAACTGGTGCTTGTTTAGATTTCCCAAACCCTTCCTTCTGATCACTCGGCTCTACCTCAGTTGGTATTTCTACTACATTTTCTGCAACCATGTCATGAGGTCTCTTGTGGAGCTGATCCCTATCCCTTCCCCTTTTACCATGAAACAATAAACATTTTTACCCTCAATTTCATCACTGGCCATGCAAATTCAGTCTGAATTCCACCTGGAATTTTTTCTTTTGCCATTTAAATGCACAAACTGTACCTGTGCTAAAGTAACAGGTTATAAAACCTGTTTGCTACAGTACTTTATCAGCTTTCTTAGTTCTGTGTTTGAGAACTGCTACTGTTTATTGACTTCATTAAAGAGAACAACAGAATTATTACAAGTCCAAGTTCCAAAACGGACAGATACTGAACTGAAACTGCTGTATTAAAGGTCTGTAACGATCTTTCTTTGCTCAGCCAAATGGATTGTCATCTGTGTTGATTCAATGCAGCTCCTCTGTGCCACTCAATACAATTGATCACAAGACGCTTTTATAAAGCATTTGGTTATCCTTGAAATTTGGTACCCAGGGGTCCTGGAGAATGCCCACAGCTTGAGCTGTCCTTCAGTGAATACCTTTCTCTGTAGCTGACAGTAAAATTGTTCTTCTTATCTTGCTCCTAGAATTCCCCATACGCCTTCAGAGAAATTCTGTTTAAGCCTCACTGTCTCATTCTTAATAGCAACATCCACTTGGTAATTTTAATTAAATCTCATGGCTTCAATTATCTGTATACAGGCACAATTTAAGTTGATTTTCAGCATGGCTTTTTTTCCTCATCCCCAATGTTTTATTTTGGTCTCACTCTTCTGTTTGGTCAGCCTTTGAAACTAGGTCCTTGAGAAGGCTACCAACCACAATTTTAATTAATTTTTTTTTCTTTTTAAAGTTCATTTTAAGTTAATATTTACAAACAGACTGAAAATCTTATACTTCACTGCTTAATTTACAATCTTCTCTTTTTGCTCATAAATTAGTGCGACATTTTACGCAAACAATTTAATTCCATATTTTTTCTCCTTCTCTGATCACTGCTGTACATGACATTCCCTCTGATTTATATTACAGATTTCCATATCAACTTTTATATTGCCAGGCTTGTTTTAGGTCTGTAACTGCTCTGCGTGGTGTTTGTTAAAAAGAAACCTAGATGTTTAACACAATTTTCCTTTTAGTTTTGTGGAAACATAAAGGTGGAGCTGGTCTACACATGGCTGGGCAACATAAAATGTTAGCCCCCATAAACAAGGATTTCCCTCTACAGAAAATCATGCTCCCAGTTTCAGTCTGATTTACATTTTCTAAATACAACATATAAGATTCCTCACAACGAAATCTGCTCAAGCAGTGACAGCCCCAATTCACCAACCTGTCGCCTACCTGGAAGAGTCACACCAGAACTTTCTACTGAGCTTTAATGATTGTGCAAAGTCATTACAATATTACTGCAATAAATACGGTATCAAAGCCAACAGACACCAATGCCATCACAAGCAAAGAGCCTCATGAGAGTGACTTAACCTTTGACCGGCAAATTTGATCAGTTACAGGCAATTTGTGCCCCAAGGTACACAGGGAATGGCTGATGTACACAAAATAAACAAAGACTGAGAAAGACAATAAACTGACAGCCTAGATCAACAAATGGTCTTGGTGTCCCATGAAGCCATTAATACAATACTCTGTTAAACCTGCTTTTTTTCCAGGTGTGGGCTGTTTCAACATCTTTGAGTGCCCGTGTGTCCTTGAGTAGATGGGGGAGATACAGTGATGTGACAAGACTATTCTACTGGAAAGAAGCTCCTTTTAGCTGACATAGCCCTTAAGCACCTCCTTGTTCCCCTCCCCCAGAATATTTAGAGTATGCAAGCTCGTAAATCCATCACCTCCTCTCCTAACCTTTCACTTTTTTCATTAGAGAGGCAGAAATAGCCTGCCAATGAAAGAGACCCAGCCTTTACTTGATATTCTGGAAATTAATTATACAATACTTCCCAAGATTTTTGTGCTAATACATCGATTTCATAAAAATAGAAGAATACAGGTAACAGGTTAAAATAGCAAGGGCAGAAAATTTTGAGTTTCTACATGTGAAGCGTGAATTATACTCACACACACAACCCCTACAGATAACCAACAGACTTCTCAAGAGTTAACCTGTGTATTTTCATTTTAGCACCACTGTAGCCCTTCACTATGCTGTGGATGCATTGTTTTATTAAAGACCTAGAACACAGAAGACAAAAGCACATATAATACAGCTGTAGCTTATTGCTTTGCTCTGCTGGATTAAGGCCTTAACATCGAGGTAAGTCTTAACTGTCTAGTTATTCCAAACCTCAATCCTCACTTTTTCCTGCTCTAGAGGATTGCTGGTTACTTTTCTTTTCCTTCTCTTTTTAATCTTCCCCAGTGAAAGATCATTTTGCCTCCACTTTCAACTCCATACAAGTGCATGGACTGGAGTTTATGGCAATGCAAATTTTCTGCAGCAGGTCTAAGGCCAGTAGTGATCCTTCTTCCCACTATGACAGGAACATCATCTTTCAATTTTTTTTAAACTCTAGCCTAAAACCAAAAAAGATTAAAGTCATTCTCTCCAATCTGAATATCCCCACACGACAGAGGAAGCTGGTATTCAAACCAGACTAAATGTTAAGGGTGAACTAAATAAATATACTCTTACTGGAATAATGTTGTTACCATATTTTAGACTGCCTAAAACTTCATTTGCTTCTAATTAGATCACTAGAGCACATATTTTGTATGAGTATGGCTTCTTTCCTCCCCTCTAAGCATGTCTTAGTAAAACACTGAAATATCTCTAAGACACAGATTTTAATAATATTTTCCATGCAGGACATGCAAGAAAACCAAATTTGCTTCATTACAGCACTGAGGACTAAAGCCAGTTATCCACTCAGAATTAGCAAGCTGACATGCCAGATCAGTTTCCACTACTCACTGGGTGGAACAGAGCTCACAGGCAGGTCAACAAATTGTGTGGTTTCCAGAGGATCAACACCACAGGATTTACAGGTCTCATCGTGGTCTTACCAAAGGAACATTGTCAGCGTTCACACTACACATGTGTAAATACAACTTCCACTTTACAATTACTGAAATCAGCAAACATCTCACGTGTAGGAACAAAGCAATTAACACCACTGCTACAGGCAGAGAGAATTCAAAGCAAACCTATACCTAGAAATTTCTCTGCATATCTTCCCGAGCCATTTCAGCCCAGAGCTCCTGGAGCCTTGCCTGATCCTCCCTACAGCACCCTCCACTGCTGCAGATGACTGATGGCTTGGGAAGCAACAAATGACAACCGAGCTAAAATAGCCTAAATAGGAATTCATTACAAAAGAGATGGGACGCAGGTCTTCAGAGATGAAGAGGTACATTAACCTATTGCAGCACTTACAATCATAATAACCTGCCTTTTTAAAGGAAAGAAATATTTGCTAATTTCTTTTTGAGTAACTAAGATTAAGTCACTCTCTGGTGAATGTATAAGCACACATAGTCAATAAAAATCTGCAGCTCTATCGTGAAAATTTTTTCTCAAAAGCAGTGCAGTTTGATTTTGTGAAATCTTCATTTTGACAAGATTTTATACAAAAACTTGTATTTTACAGTGCAAACTGCATTAAATCAAACAGCCAAAAAATTAATCATTTAAAAACATGTTTTGCTAAGATGACTAAATGAATGAAAGTGAGCTTCCTTGAGACTCTCCTTTGCTGTCTGTTAGGGAGACTGAACAGTCGAAGAGCATGTGAATGGAAAGAAACACTTCCAAATGCAGAAGAGGATATGGAAAGCACATTTGTGTGTGAGTGTGCGTGGAGGCAAAAAGGAAAGCTAACTTCTTTGATTTGTTTATTTCCTCAATCTAATTTTAATTAAAACCAGAACATTAGGATGTCTGTTATACTAAGCTACTGTAATACAGATTTCCACATTACAGGATAAAAAGCTATACAAAAAGATGACAGAGGTGGAATGAACAGTGCCTGACTTATTACTGACTGGGGTTCTCTGGCTACAAAGAAAACAGCAAATAACAGTGGCGGCCTTCTGTCACCAGAAAATAGCTTTACAATTCTATTTACACATTACTACCAACCAACCTGATGATAATCTGGGGTTAGTGTGAGGCCAGGTATTCACTCCTTTCAAATAAGGGACAATGAATGGCACAGGCATACAGCTCATTACTTCAAACCTAATACTGAAGTTAAATGCTAAAGAACTATAGCAGATACTTAGGGGCCTGTGGATCTTGTACTACATATACACACAGAGACAGACAATTTTTCACCTTGTGAGTCAACCTTTAAGAACCGATTTTTCTTTTTTTAAATTCCTTAACCTCATATCTCAGAGTTCCTACAATATATACACACAGAGGGTGACAGGTTTTTTCCTGGCAGCATTTGGCTAACATTTTATATTTGGCCAGTTTATTTTTTTTTCTTCTTTATTGTTTCTTCTCAACATCAAAATAGAGAAGTAGGAAGTTGCAAGACCGGAAAGGGAAAAAGGAGAAGACATCTTCATTTTCACCACTATGAATTATTCCAAGATCTCTAAAGAGCAAGATTAAATTCTTTCAAATGCCCCAAGGGCCAAGCCAAGACCCTAGAGATGTCATTTCCACTGAATAAAGGAAGCAAGCAGAGGAAGTTTCTTTGTATGTAAATATTTCTGTGAGGGGAACAGTCAACAGCATAATTGGTAAATGCCAAGCAGCACCATGACCACTGAAAAATCAGAGCAGTTGCTCCTTATGACAAGGTGCAGAGCAGAAGCAACACAAACAGGGGGCAGAGCCCAAGCTAAGGAACTCTTCTAGGCTTACTAATGAAGGCTCTGCATAAGCTGGGTGACAATTAGGCCAGTGGACAGCCCAGGGGGCAGAGCCGGGTAGAGGGAGGAGGAGAAAGTAAAAGCAGAAACCTGGTGACAAACAAGCATTGTTGAGGGTGAAGGGCTGGAGGTGATAGGAACACCAGCTAACTGCTGAATGAGCTGGAACTGCTGGGTAAGGATCAATCCTGCACCTTTGCTTTCACATCCAAACAAATGAGGAGAGGTGGACACAGCAAATGCAGTGCAGAGCAGAAAGCTGTAAAGACCTTTTCTCACTGCTGGTGGACAGCGCTGGAAAGCAGGAGCTGGGGCAGAAAGGAGAGAAAACCTTACTTCATCACTCAAGCCTTGGCAGCGCTCATTACACATGGTGGAAGTTCTGCAGCAGAGACAACTCTCAGGGAAGTTGAAGGGCTGTATAAAACACTTTCTGCCCAGACTCGCTGCAACGCGTCGCAGCAGGAAGTGTGCTGCTGGTAAGTGTTTTGTGGTTGCTCTAACCACTGTGTCACCACACTGGTCAGTCAACACAAACCAAACCAGGAGGGAAACAAAGCTGGTGCTGTGCTGAGGAGGGCAGGAGTGAGCAGTCAGAAATGGCCCAGCAGCGTGATCCACAAGAGAGACTGATTCCTTTCCATCCCTTCTGCTAAAGTACTGGGTCATTCAAGATAATCTAGAAGCAATATGAGTCCAAGCAGAAAGGGAAAAACCTTCTGTGTGGTCAGGTCTTCAGTGTGCTGTGTAATAAGCGAGCAAATTCTAGACACTGCCCCACTGAGTGGGTTTAAGGTTCAGAAAAAGATGATATCCCATATAGGGGATTTTGTGAAAGGGGGAAGATGCTGCTAGTTTTCATGTTGACAGAGTAAGGGCATTAAGAAGAATAATCTGCAGATAAAAAATTAGTTTGCCCATGCTAAATTTGAAATGACAAATCTCTTTTTTTTCCTAACCAGACAACATAAAATCAGGGTAAAAGATAGAAGGTCAGCTATAATTCTGAGGCATTACATTCCAAAATGCATTTCTGAAGATAAGAGTGACTGCAGCAAAAAGGTAGTAAAGAGAGGGGGAGAAAACCCCAGCTTGCCATCCCACGCACTAGCAGTAGTGAGACTGGGTGCGGGTGAGCAACCCAGTCCTCTGTGTCAAACAGTTCTCAACAGCACAACAGCAGAAGGTTGAGCCTGCAAACCCGGATAGGCTTGCTTTGATCTGCTTTTCCAGGGAGAGAACTGACCCAAGCTTGCTAAAGATGGATGGGAAACAATAATGAGACAAGGTTACAAAGATAAAGAGGGATGCTAAGTGGAAATAAGACACTGGGCAACAGGAGACTAGCAAATGGGAAAAATCGGAATCCCTGGGGAAAAAGTAGAAGGAAAGACAGTAACTCATCCTCAGAGAGAGATGAAAGAATCCTAGCAATAGAGGAAAATTAGTTTGAGCAAAATCACATGAAAGCTTGCCACTTTTTAATTTTCATTTTCTTAAGAATAAAACTGTTTGCATGCTATACTGTTACAGAAGTAGCCAACTAGTTTTTTAAATGTATTTAATTGTTAACAGGGTTAGCTAAGCAATGATGACATGAAGCAGGGAAATGTTGTTATTTATATTTTTTACAAGCACAGAGAATAACTTTGGTGTAAGAACTGTGGTTCAGAGCAGCTGAGTTAACCAGTGATACGCAAGAAATCAGAAGCAGAGCAGGCATTTGAAACAAAGCCTCTCTCAGACAATCTTCTAAACCTTTTCCTATCTAACCCCAAACCTAAAACCTTTCCTATCTCCTAAACCATCTCCTCATTTTCTTTCAAAAATCCTATGTGGAAAAAAAGAGGGAAGAAAGAGACAGAGTGGTTCAGGGGGTCAGTCTTTTCTGAAGCTACCATACTTCATATGCTCTGGAATTGTGACTACCCCAAAAGGAGCTTTGTTCCCTTTATATGTCAGCAAAACAAAAGGTCAGCCTATTGAAATATTGGTCAGGTCTGACTTTCTTCTATTAATAACAAGTTGAGACACATTTTTTAAAGTAATAGTTAAATAAATGGCCACATGTCTGCAATCATTTCAACTTAAAATGTCAACTGGATTTGAGATGCCATGTGCATTTAATCAATGACTCCGCATTATAATATAAATATTACTTTGGTTTGACTGCTTTGTGTGGCATAAATCATAATTCAGTGAGATGAGTACATTTAATTTTCTCTACAGATGGCTGTTAATGGCAATACCTATTAAACTGGCATCTGCCAGCACTCTGTAGCTAAGGAATCTGTCAGGAGTCCCTCCTGTATCACTTCTCTGTTAATTGTTGTCTCTCTCCCTAGCCCCCCCATTTACCAAGTTCAAGTCACAAGAACTACTGAATCTGAAAATCAGCAAAAAGCTGTCGGATTTTTTTGGTCTCAAGGTAGAACTTACACTGTATTCCTGAGCAAAATATGTATTTATTGGTTAAAATACAGCTCAGGAAGCCCTAATTCAAGTTTTTGTGAGCATGACTTTAAACCCTCAAAGGCCTCTGACCATAATGTAAGACCCACAGAAATACCCAGTGTACAACAATTTATATGGAAAACCTGGAATTCAAGTTTTATCCTCAAATAAGAGATGGATTTTAGAGCAAGTAGCAGCCAACTATAGTGAACGATTACAAACACAGTGCTGCAGTGCTCAGTATTCATCAAAAAAACACTTTGCTTTCTAGGACTCTTCTTGCAGAAAGGATTTCTTGGGAGAGAGGAGACAAGACACTTAGAAGAAAGATGCTGCTTCCAGGAAATACCTGGAGTCTACTTTGAGCAGGTGTGATACGCACAGAGGTCAATATTAAATAGGCAAGTATCCATTTAAGTAGAATAATGCACAAAGTTAATCCTTACAGACAAAGCACACTGCTTGGGTGTTTGGCTTTTTTTTTTTTTTTTTTTTGGCTTAGTAATGGCTTGAATAATGATATTTCAACTTGAAGTGAACATGCAACTATTTCACAAAAAGCACGCTCCTTGCAAACAGTTTGCAATTTCGAGTCCTTTTAAATAGTCAGAGGGAACTTTCTGCTCTGATCTGTTAAGTAAATATAAATCTTGTTATCCAAGTTCAGTAATGAGAGTGAGGGGTCTATTCTTCTTCACTACACTTGCATACATCTAACGTTAATGAGATTTATGCATGCATATTAAGGGGAGAACAGATGCTTAATTAAACAAATCAGCCTTCAGTAGGCAATCCACATGATCATTTTTAGTACAAAACCCCCTTATTTTCTGTTTTAGTCTGACTATGAATGCATCCAAGGAGGAATTAATACGGTGGAGGAAAAGAAAAAGTCATACATGTAAAATAAAATGTTTGCTTTTTTCAGTTTAAAATACTTGACAAACTTGGAGTACACTAAATTGATTAGGTATCTTCTCTCTCATGCTCTTGCACTCTTTCAAGCAAAAAGGAGTTTTATTTACTAATATACCTATCAGAAAAGTGGGAATTTTATTTAGGCAAAAGGAAATCAAGGCCTCTAAACAGCTCATCCGCCTTGTTAACTGATCCTATCTGTCAAATACACATGATCCATCCAAGATCATTTTCCAATTGAGGGCAAAAAACCCTAAAACAACTTTAGCCTAATTAAAACATAATTTAATCTAGTTGCATTTTTTTAATCTATCCATGTCTATACTGATTTCCAGCATCATACACACATAAGTACATTAAAACGTTACATACGCTCTCCTAAAAGTCACATCTTTATTATTTGGTCCCTCTTCATTATATTGCTACCTTTTCTTCTGTAACACTCAACTTCTAAGGGCAACACAGAAAAGAAAAAAAACTCCTCTCCATATGTTATCATAGTGCCATACTTAGTGGAAGTCAATATCTGTATATTACGCTATCTACTCTGCAATACCATTACAGGCTCAACAGTGCTGGTTGTAAAAAGTATCATTCTGAGCACAAGGCCTATAATAGTAGTAATGAAAAAGGGTCATTTCTGTCTTCCAACTAGAATGAAAAATTAAAATCACTAAGGCACTTAGCTCACAGGAAAATTGGCAAATTAAAGGGACAAAAAATAAAATATTCATGGCTCATATTGTGAAATGGAAGGTAAATAATTTAAGATGAACTATTATGTGGGAAATTGCACTCTTTCTGAAGAGGAAAAAGCAAATCTAACTAATACACACGTATATATTCCCGCTTCCTAGGCTTGCAGTTACATAAATACGTGCACAAATACGCAAGTCATGGTTGATGTGCAGTATTGGTGGGGGATAGACATTTTCTCACCTTACTAATCTAGAAAACACTTGCTAGTGAAATAGTCAAGTTGACAAGCGCTGCTTTATATGAAGAAGGTTGGTTGTTTTTTTCTTCCTGAATCCAGCTAGAACTAAAGACTGAATGAGAGGGTGCTCTCCCACTGCACTCCATTTCAGCACAACTCTTTACTCTGAGTCATCAAGTACATACTTGCTCTCGGATTTTTATACCACAAAAAAAAATTATGACTTCAGCCTCCTGGTCTCTGCCTGGGGGAGCTACCTATTAAAATGCCATTGGTGTGGCTGTAGTCCATTAGCTGTCTTACCTTCATACCCATAAAGCTGAAAGGGCTGCCCAGAATTTTTACTATCGCTATCCGGAAAAGGTAATGGGAGAGCCATAGACTTATGTTTATTATACTCCAGCACTGGAACAACTGCTATGGGATTAGGATACAGAGCAGCATGGCACAGCACAGGTCACATTTCCCTGGTGATTTAAAGTTTCAGTCTTCTGCCAACTTAATTCAGAAACACAAAGCCTACCTTTGTTAGAAGAGAATATTTGGATAGTATTTCAAGGCATGGCAATTAAATAACTATAGATCACAAACTTAAAATCTGGAGTTCATCACCTAGCAAACTGAGGAATGATTTTTTTATTTATTTTATCAACCTCTTGGTTAGATCAGCTTTGCATTCCTGGTCCTAAGTGATAATGTGCTTTCCATTAGTGTTCAGCATCAGGGATTTTTAACACCCTGCACCAACAGGTTAATTAACCTTTCCAAACACCCTACAGAGCCCACCTCACAAAGCTTTTGACAGTTCTAAACCAATGACACTACACACTACACCTTTATTCAAAGGCACAGATATGCTGTTTCACTATAGTGTTTCTCCTGAAAAAAAAAAGCACAGGGCAGCTCATTTAAGGTCCAGCAGTCTCTAAGACCGACAGTGCCTTGAAAGAATCAGTCAGCTCAGTGTGAGAAAAGGGATGAACCAAGAATCAAATGTGTCATTGTGAAATGTTGTTGATCCTATGTGTCTGCACAGAACTCGGTATTATTTCTGTTCTGACAAAGATTCCATATAGATGCTAGACATCAGCTTTTTCCTGAGACTCAAGTGTAAGATTTAGTCATGGGCCCAATAATAGAAGTGTTTAATGCAGTTGTTTTCTTGATATGCAATATCAATATACAGAGCTGTCTGTTGTCTAGTGGTGGGTTATTAGTGAACAATGATGGCACAAAGAGCCAGAAAACATCAAAAAGTAAAATAAAATGCTCCTTGGCCAATGCTACATAAAACAGCTACTGGAGTCAACTTCTGTTGTTCTTTGGACACACATAAACACATGCAGAGCTAAGGCAGGCAATATATGCACCAGAACCAACCAACCAAGAAAACAAACACTGTGCAGTTGGCACCACAGTAAAATAACACTTTGGATTATAGAGACTTAACTAACCAGTGTCATCTGCATTTCAAATCTCCAGTACATTAACCTACTTTGCCCCAAATGCCACAGCCATTCATATGCTGCAGCCAAGAGTTTCAGTTAATACTGGGTGAAAAAACAGGACTTCTTAAAAACAATGATTACAAAAATAAAAGCATGATTTCTTGATGGTCTCTCTGAATCAGTCACCTAAATAAAGCTTCAATCAAGGAAAAGCTTAGCAGGGAAGCAATCATTCTTCTTTTTGTATGTGTAAAAAAAGACCAGAAACTACAAGTAAATAGCAGCTGAGCAACAGATGAGGCACTAAGTGAAATCTGTTAGCAACTGCTAACAGCTTTGCTATTTTCTGTTGTTAAATTAAAAAAAAAAAAAGGCAAAAACCCAATGCAGTAGCGATTCCAATATGTTCAAAAATCTCAGATGCAAAAGACTAAAGCTCAACGCTTCTTGTACTACAGATAAATACTTGGGTTTGGTTTTAACATTTTGAAATGCTTTGTTATTGATTGTAAGGCAGAAGCCAGCGAATTCACATGGCCATACCATCAAGGTAAAACTTTTTACAGCTGTATATGTGACCCAGCAAGTATAGCACAAAAATCTCAGCACAGACAAGTGTGATTTTTTCAGCAGCTGTTTTAGCCTCAAATTCCACTTTCTTTTATCCTTTGACTTTTCCAGCAGCTGTTTCAGCCTCAAATTCTACTTTCTTTTGTCCTTTACACCTGACCCCATGTCATTTGCCAGAAAGTGCATGTGTCTTAATTAGCATTGCACTTTCTAGCAAGATCTCAGAAATATTTCCATTGTCCTTCTGGTCCTGGAGCTTTCACCACAGGTGATCAATTCCTGCTTATCTCAGGCCAATCTTGACATGGGTTCGGCGAGTCTGTTTTTCTGTTTGGATGCATCTACACAGCACAGCAGCACTATGCAGGCACAGCTGAAACAGCTCTGAACAACGCTGCCCAAAAACTACAAACAGTGTGAACGTAGCAGAATGGGGGTTTCAGCTCCTGCAAGGATCAATTAGTCACAGGGCTGCAGTCACTGGATTAGTTAAAAAAATTCATGACATTGCCCAGTCCCAGGCAGATATATCCTCTTCCCTCTCGTGCCAGTTGCCATTGTAAGATATTTTCCCTTGGCTCTTTCTCTTCTGTCAGTCTAGCAAGAGCTCTGTTCCTTTTTCCTCCTTTTGGTGATCTCACAGCACAACCACCACCATATCTACAACAGGCACACTACAGATACCCTTCTCCATCGAGCTTTCTGCTTCCTTACACTATTTACTTTTCTAATACCTCCTGTGGCAGGTTCCCTTTCCAGTTTAAATTCACCACGTCAAAAACTGAGCTCATCTCAGTTTCTAAACACTTCTCTCTACTTCTTTCTCTTAAGCTACCAAGAAGTAGTAGCCACCTTGCCTGCTGCAGAAGCTTACAACTTTTGTCAGCTTCAACTGCTCTCTTTCCTTCCACAGATGTTCTACCAATACAACATGCCAGTTTCATCCTCACAACGTCATAAAAAAATCTGGATGTTTCTTTCCATTCGTGTCACTAAAATACCGGATCCTTCAAACCTTCTTACCGCAGTCTCCTTCTCCCCAGCCATCCTGACAACCCTACCCTTCACATCAGTACAAAACTCCAGTTTAAAAAAACACCTTTTGAATCTAAAATAGTCAGTATCTCACCTGTTCTAAATTCCACCGTTAATTTCCTATTATTTGTTTTAAAAACATTCAGATTAATTGCCTTTGTTTCTCACGTCATACACAGCAGTTTCTCCCTGAAAAAATACCAGCCTGGATTTGATCATCTCATGCAAGACATATGATCCCCAATTCTTTTGTAAACTCACACTGTTTTCTCTTGTTCAATCTTTACTTTGCAGGTCAGCACCCTACTTTCACATCTATCATAGCTGGGATTCCCTTGGACTCTTGCCTTTTCCAGAAGGAATTTCTTTTCAAGAACAGTTCTATAAATTCTAGAAACACCAACAAGAATGTAGAACCTCTATAGTCTCCCAGCTGAACTGTTAGCTCTTACCTACTCCTCCTACTCTGTTTATTATAACATGCTGCTTCCATCTTTGTTGTTTTGTAGAGATTTGCAATGGTGTGGGAGAGAAATACCCATTCTTTGTTGCCATACAAATAAATATTATGAACAAATACCGTGAGCTGGGAAGATTATTCACTTAAACCAAAGACAAGCTTATGGACAGAACAGATATATAAACCTCGTGTACTAACAAAATGGGAAATATATTCTGAAAAAGGGAATCACTAAGATTGGTAACCTATCATTCCCAGCTTTGCATTATGACCATTATCAGAGTTTTTGGTCAACTACAATAGCTTGGTTTGGATTCTGATGTAATTCCAGTGTTCTTTGTGGCTCAGGCATCATACCCCCTGTAAGACTTAGCAATTCAAACTTTGATTCTGCCATATATCTGCTACATATGAAACAATACTTATCCTTTTGTCAGACCTCTGTGCCACTGCCCTCTTCTTCCCTATTCACACAAAATGAAAATAAGATATATAAGAGTTTTTCAAGTCACCCACCTAATTATTCAGTGTTTTGACTACTGTTCTATGGTAAGCCTTCTTTCTTTAAACAGTGTGAACACAAATGCATGTGCAATGCACTGGTGTGCATACAAGTCTCCTCCATATTCCTAAAGAGGCCCATTTGAAAGCAGACTGGTATACACACACACCTTCATCTTATGAACACTAACACTTGTTGAAATGATGCAAATTTGACACATAAACATGCCTATATATTTTTGACATACCTCTACAGCGTTCAAAAGTTGATAGGACAATTTTTAGAGGATTCCTATTGCTGATATATGGAAGAAAGTCAGCTAAAACTTTCCATGTTAATATAACACAAGTAATTTCACTCCAGAGGACATAGCAACAGAAAGCTGTAATTAAAGTTCATATATTAATGTCCTAATGAAGATCATCATCAGTGAACGATCTCGCAGATTAATGACTTAGATTACTTGTTAAATGCAGCTTTGCCTAAACAATGACTGTGGCTTTTATACATGTCTGGCTTGCCTACACTACAGCATGCCAAGAAACACCAGTAGCTGACATTAAGTGTTCAGGGCCACAAGTAACCACATGGTCATACAGACTAACCCTCTCCAGGTGACCCTAAATTTCATCACATATCCTATATTAATTGCAAAGATCTATTTAAATGGAAGCAATTAATTCCTCAGTAGAGTCAACAGGTATCTGAGGCAGGGGTGATAACAACCAGAGTGCCTACAGTACCACATGTTCCAGCAACAGCAAGGAAACAGGTTGAAGAACTCTGATGATTCCAGAATATATAGCCACAGAACAAATAGCCAGAGAAGAAATCCAAACACTTGCATGCTGGGCAAGGAGGACAATGAACTTTTGTGCACCACAGGCAATAGCTGAAGCTACAAAGCAAAAATTTTATCATAGCCAGTGGTTTTCAGCAATGGCAATGTTACAGACTGTTTACAGTAACACAAGGAATCCTGCTCTCCCCACAGCCCAGGAAGGAAGATAAGCAAGGCAAAGGTCTGAGTGTGGGAGCGGGTCTTGTATTACTCAGAAATATTCCCCACAAATCACAAATCCTTCCCCACCAAAACACACTTGTTTTAAGCCTGAAAACCCTGAATCTTTTTTGACATATGGGAATGCATTTCAAAGGCACAAAAAGACATTTTGTCTGCCAAATGTCTTCTGCCACAGCTACAAGTTTGGTGTAAAAGTATAAACTGCTTTCTTTTTCAATAACATCAACATTATTTGAGTCCAAGTGAAATAATTTTTCCACTACTTTATGAAAGCATCAGTTGTTTCCTATCTTATGATAAGAATGGGTGGCTGTTTTGCTTTGTAAAATGCCGTACCTCAACATGACACCAAAGCCTTTCTTCTTTTTCTTTTCTGGATCTTCATTTTCTTCCTTCCTTTTCTTCTCCTTGATTTTAGATTTGCCCTTTTTCTTCTCTTTCTCTCTGTTTTTTTTGTCTTTTTTTGCCTTGCTTTCTGCATCTTCTATTTCAGGGTTCCCTGGAGGGGCAGATTCCACATTTTGAGCTTCTTGACCACAGTGAGAGCTCTTATCAGAGAATCCATCTGCACAGAATGAAAAAGAAGCAGTGAGGATGGCTACAGGCCACTGAAAGGCAAACGTGAAATACAGCATGAATGTCGACAAAGTGCTCAAATGACTCACAACACTTACTCATTTAACTGAATAATTTAAAAAGCAGACTAAACAGATCTAGTGGATTCAAGCAGATTCGTATTGCCAATTAAATAAAGAGTTATTTTAGTGAATTGTTTTCTAGTTATTATTCCTGACTCAAAAATCCTGACACAGTAAAGCACTATTCTATTTGAAATCTAGGTTGTTAACCTCCATCAGCTCAAGAAAACCAACGTGCTAGGATGCAAACATTGAGAGCTTACTTCAACAAGAGATTCTGGTGCCTGACATAACCAAGCTATGTAGCAAAATTATTTCATTCACTCCCTGGAATCTTTCTATTTTAATGGCTGAACAAGAAATAGATGAACTGTTCTGTCTGGTTGGAGAATAGTTGTGCTGTTGCTATTCGGGGGGCTCAGCATCCAAGCACAGTTCTATGCTCCATGCTAAACGAGACGTATTTCCAGACTGGGGTTTATAAACCCATGGTGACAGAATGAGCAGCAGGGTGCTATCAATACACTCTGCCTTATCTACAACATGAAACAAATTTCCTGGTTGGAAAAGGGGGAATTGTAAAACAAGCAAGATAATTTTTAATGTAATCTGAAGAAAGCAGCTGCTTCTTGAAGTTGAAAAACATAATTATTTAAGGATTGAGTTCTAAATCCTCCAACCCACCCCTGCCCCAAAGGAGATCAGTGAAAGACTTTACACTAAACCCAGTCAAGGTTGGATGGGGTACTGCAAAGACAGCTCTATTCAGTGGAAGACGTGAGCAGCTTTTAAAATGTGATCAGCTTCAGTTGGACTAAATCACTTGCTCATGGTGCTTTATTGAGCTGGGCCTCAGCGGTGCTCAGTGATGGTGGCTCCCTCAATAAGTGCCATTAGCAACATACCCTCTTCTCCATCTTCAGGTCCATCGTAAGACTTGTCAATGGCAGCTCGGAAACTCTCATTACATCCCCGACCCCGGACCACGTGAGGCCTGGGTCTGTGAAAAGGGAGTTCACTCTTCCTAATTTCAGCCACGGCAGTCTGAAGGCTCTCGAGAGAACTGGACTTCTTTAATCCCAGAGTAGGACCAAAATCTTTGCCAGAATAGTCTGGAAAATAAATAGTTAAATTTTTGTACCAAAAACCACACAGAGAAATTAAACTAGTCAGATACATTTAATTGTGTTCTTTATTACTTGGGGCCTTTGAAATAGTATGCAATCAATGTAATTTGTTCTAAAAATAACATCAAGTTAAACCTAGTTCAGCAGATATCCCCATTCAGACTTGGAGGGAATGGCACATAATTTACAGACCTGACAAAGTGATGTGCAATAGCTGGCTCGCTCTGCACCCCTGTAAAGCCTGTGCCAGTGATAAGAATGGGGTTGCTTCCTCTCCCATTGCAGCAATGTCCAACTGGACACTGCTAAGAGCGGACAGCGTTATCTTTAGACTCACAAAAATAAACACTGCTACACAGGGGTTTTGCTTTTTAGAATGAGCAGGTTGCGTGAATGGTTGATATTTTCAAACACATTTCTCCTGTGAGAAGATATTATTAGTTCCCTCAAAGTCTTATCCAACCTTTTTCTTCAAGCTGAAACTGGTGCTATGATGCCAACACGCACAGCAGGTTTTTCAAGAAACAAGCAAAGTACAGCCTAACATAAAAGATGTTGCTGCCTCTTTCCTTGTTTGTAGGCGTACAAAAGCACTTCATAGAAAAACAGAGCAAATACCTTTCCAAGTCTCCCAAACCTTCCCTCTCTGTGAATGCTTGACTATGTGACCTTAGACAGGCTTTATTTTGTGGCAGCATTTGTGTTAATTAATATTAATAAAATGATAGTAGAATAGGTAAAGAACACAGTTCAACGAGTACGTGCACTCCAAACAGTGAAGAAACTCACAGCTTAATTTAAAAGCCTCTGTAGCATCCACTTAGTTCTTATATGGCAGAACAGTAAATGTGTCATAGAAACACTGAGGAAGAGACTTTGCCTTGCAATATGCCTTCTGTCTTTGAGAACACAAGTGCTTTTGCTTTCAACTTTTAAGTGATACTAACACAAGCAACAGGGGAACATAACAGAAGCCCTTCACCTACGTGCCCATGTACTGTCACTCCTGAAGGGATTCAAGGGTCACAGAAAAGAGAGATATGTTAGTACTATATGATGTGATTTTAGCAATCCTACAGCGCAGGTAATTCTGAACTAGTGAAGTGCGATCAGTGAATTCTTAAGAGGAAAAAAGCTAAGACTTGGCACCAAATAAAGACTTGTCAGTAGTGCCTACATAAAGCAATTTACACTTCCATTGCATGCAGACTGATATGTAGCTGAAAACAAGTGGGGGATTGGGTGTATGTGTGGTGGTGTGTGGAGACAAAGAAGTTTAAGGGAAACCTGGCTGCTAGGTCACACAGTGCAACCTTCTTCTGTTCACTAATTGTCATTCTGGAAACTACCATTATGGCCAAATTAACAAGTGCTAAAACAGAGTTAGAGAAATGACTTGCATACAACATAAACGTGGTTAAAATCACTAAAACGTTGTGCATCAGTAAAAGGCACTGTGGTGCCTGTCTCAGGCTGGGAAGGAGCAAAACCAGGGGGACCATAATAAGGGTAAAAACTGGCCAAGTGAAAGCTGCTGATCAGCAGAGATAAAGCTTTCGCATTTTTCAGTCGGCAGCCTGCTTTGGTGGGCTGTTGGGCAGGAGACATGGCACAGCAGCCCCCTGGCAGGGCTGCAGGCCCAGGGCAGCCCAGCACCCAGCCATGCTGGGCCAAAAGCCAAGGGCTGGCCAGGGAGGTGGGTGAAGGCTGCTGGGGGCTTCAGCTCCCACGTCTGTGGGCAGTGGGCACCCAGCACGCTTGGTGGGTATCAAGCCTCCAAGGAGGAGTATCCACTGGGGATGGTTTCAAGGCAACTACATTGTCTCCACAGAAGCACTGGCCACGTCTCTGCCTTCCCACAGCTCTGGAGGTCCAGCAGCTGGTACCGACACCAGGCTGCTTCAACAGCCACCTGTCTGGCCCAAGGAGCTGTGAGTAAAGCGCACACAAAGGTATGTAGACATACATCCCGGCGCAAGGTGTACTGCACTGAATTACTGCCCTAAGCTCTATTACCTGGGAAAAAAAAAGTCTCAGCTTAAATGCTGGTTGGTTACAGTCTGTTTTATATAAAGCTGAGCCTATAGGCACAGGAGCTGAGGAGCTTCCCTTAGCAGGAAGACCTGTCCCCTTGCTTTCTCAGCCAGCATCATCAAAGCACCCATCAAAGGGTGCTTTGCAGAGAAATGCACAAGACTCCGCAATGATCAAGTACCACATTCCAACTAGGGAAATTTCCTTCTCCTGCCTATCCCAGTACCTTTTCCATTTCTGCAGACATTTAGAACTGCCTTAAGCCTGAAAACATGAATGTTTCCTCATGGGTAAAAAAACCTCCAAACCAACAAATAAACAAACCCTCTCATCTTTTACAGTTATTAACAAGCATTTCTGGGGACACATGGTATGTGTTTGTATCTAGCCCCACCCAATTTTAAATATGGAAATATAGTTTGGCAATGAGAAATTCAATTGTTTACTGTGTAAAAATGCTTCTTTTCATGAATTTTAAATCCTCGAGCCCTCCTTTTACTGCTTCTTGTAGTACAATGATAAAAAGCCAACTGAAGCATCCACTTTATTATTTTTATAAATGGTGAATTACTTTATGCACCTCTACTGAACTGATGAGAGAAAACAACAACTGATGTCACCACCTGCCTATGACTGGCTGAAACCAAATTGCAGGTTCTTAGTGGGATCTGTCACTGATCATCCTTTAACCAAAAGATGATATTACACATACCTTTATTTTCTGCTTAATGCCAACATGACTAACACAGATTTTTTTTTTTTCTTAATGTACCAGTAAATATAAACCTGCTTTCTATTCTTTTATTACCATTATTATTGGATTCAGGTATTTCTGAGATTTTCTTTTTTGCCACATTTGCACATTCCTTTCTTTGTTTTATAGCCCAGCAGAAGGAAATATGCCAAAAGCAAGATGTCAGTCATGAAAATCAAACAGAAACAAATGACACAGCCTTGTGGGCAATGCAAGCCACCCCAAAGGCATGTGCAGAGAGAGTGGAAATCAGAGAAGCCATGAATCGCTGCCAGTCTATATGAAATACAACTCCTAAGACACCTTAAAGAGTAAACATTTTATACATTTATCATTATTTTTTAGATAATGTTTCTTTTTGAAAACCAAAACTATAGGAATATGCCTAAAGGAGAATATTTAGAGGAACACATCTGCGTGAGCTAGACTAACTTACTATTTACATTTTGAAAGATATAGTGAGGTAAAAAACAGCTATAAAGGAAAAAAGAAGGAAAAGCATCACTGAGACTGAGAAAATAGAATAAACACGAAGTTGTAACAGATTATAAATAATTTGGCTCTGTTGTTACTAGTGTCCTAAAAACACACATTCCTAGTTCCTATTGCACTGCACATGATGGAGGTTCGTGTGGTAGTAGGGAAGAGAAAATGGTTATGAAAACAATGAGTCTTCTGCTCTGTGCGTACTGGGATGCTGGAGAGAACACATGACCGCTTTTACCAGGCAAACAACTGTTTGGTCATGAAGCACTAATGATGACTTCTTTAGTGGTAGGACTCAGAGTGAGATGTGCCAACAGCTTCTAAGGAAGCAGGCATAGCTCAGTGCCTGTTCTGCTCTGGACACACACCCTGACAAACAATCGTGGTGTCCAACTTGGCCTCACTGCTCAACCTAACTGATCTAACTGCTCACTCTACAGGACTGCAAGATAATATGGGGATTTAAATTACTCCACGTTCCGTTCTTTCTGAAACATTTTGTTTAATGTAGTTTCATTTATTTCTGGTAGGGCTCACAGTACGCACAACTACAAAGGATTTTTTCCTCCGACTTTTATTTTTGTATTCAGATACTTCCTCTATCATCAATCTATTCAATGCAGAGAATGATGTGGGAAGGAGGAATCTGAAAGTCATTACACCATTTAGCTTGTGATTTTCAAATGAAGAGCTCCAATACAACATTTTTGTAGAAAAACCTTAGATTGAACTGTAGCCTTTTCTTCAACACTAGTTTATACAGGTAGCACAGAAAAGATTATGAAGGGCTTGATAAAAAGCAAGAGAAAAATCACTGTCCTGCACTCCCATATTAAAGACAACATATATTGTCTGGCTCATTTTATTATACCTCAATCCAAGCATTCCAAATTAGAAGCAGAAATACTGAACGCAGAACAACCCCACACCTGACAGGAGAAAAAAAAAAACCTAATAAAGAGAAATCAAAGCATGGGAGAATTTAACAAGTTCTCTGATTAAAAGAGCCAGCTACAGTCTTCAGATTTACAGATATCTCAATCTATTTTACTACATATAATGATTGCAATTTAGCCCACATTTGCACAACCTGCAATTTCAGCTATGAATAATGACAGTTCACAATTTGGGGCCCAGAAGGTGCGCTGAGCTTTAGCCAGCTGAAGAGGAAATGCTTGGAATAAGGCAGCCATTTGACAAGAGGTGAAAACGCACTACTGTCACCTTAGAAACCTACGCTCATCTCGCTGTTTCCTGTAGTCTTATCACTAGCAAACAACACTGCAACAACGCTGAAAGGAAATGTGTTAGTATTTCAAAGAGAGTACGTAGGGCATTAAACGTGTCAAAACCACTAACAAGTTTCACGGTGCAACAATATTAAAGCTAAGAATTAGGAGCAAAAGTAGAGGTTCAAGCAAAAGCCTCAGCGAAATAGCGCTGGCATTTGCCAGGTTAGTGCTGAACGTCGCACAAAATGCAGCCAAGCCTTTCTTTGCACAAACCCCCTCTGATCTTCTCTGTTGAAACAATTTGTTTCCTTCATTTGGTTACAGGAGTTTAACCTTCCACTTCACAGTATAGCTCTGCATCCAGTGAAAAGTTTTCCTTGGCATCTGAATCCCTACTTCTCCAGCAGATTAGTGTTCTCCCTCTCGTTGGTGCAAACTGAAGCACTTGCCCTGTGAACAGGTCCCAGTATAAATCAAGCTACTGTATCTTCTACAGAGCAGGGCTTTCCCCTCCAGAATATTTATGCATATTAAATTGACTTTAGATATAGCTGTTACAATCTGCTGGAGGAAAACTGCTATAGGAGAAGCAATGCAGACAGGATAAAGTCCCGTTTTTAGGAAATAGTGATTTCAGGCACCTTGTAAATTGATCGGTCTGGAACTGAGCAGTAGCAAAAAAATTCCAGTGCTCTGTGATTGCTTTACTTCTACTTCCCCACCTGCCCTCTGAAAAGGTCAAATCCAGCTTTAAAAGACTGGAAAACGTGACACTTTCTGAGATTAATTGATATAAATTACACTTCTCAAAGTAAACCAACCTTTTTGCTCCCAGGCCAAAGTTGAACATGAAATAAAGAGTTCCTGCACTAATATTTAAACAAAGTCACGTTTACTGGTACGAGACGTTACCTTTAATTTGTGGGACAGATGGGGAAACTTCTTTAGCAGAACAGAAGAAAGCAAGTCAAAACTTAGGTTAAATTCATGGTTATGATCTACTTTGTTAAACCTTAAGCCCACTTTGAAATAAGCTGCTAAATTATTACTCAATTGTAGTCATTAAGCCAGAAAAAATATTTTTTAAAATTACTTATTTAAATCAGAAGTAACAAATTAGAACAATGCAGACAGTTCATATTAACCTTTGTGTTTTCTTCACTAATTCAAAGCTTTTTTGAGGTCTTTACGTGTCAATGCAGAAAGAAATTCTCTCATAATAATCATGTTATTTTCTTTTTCAAAGGGTAGTGTGCTATTTCTATGCATCAAATTTTGGCCTGGACACATTTTTATAAATACTTACATAATCTGCATGTTAAAGATTTCTTTAAGCATTGTTTGGGGATTTATTCAGGCTATTGAAACAACAAGGAAGATGATCATTGTAAAAGAAAAGCCAAGCCAAGGCAACAACGAAAATACATTTTAATATCAGCAATGTACTGCAATTAAAGAATGAATGTCCCTTATCTGTGAACGTTAACACCATGAAAAGAGAGATTTTGAACAAAACAACCAGGAAACGGATACCTTTTGCTAATAAACATTGCTTTTTTTGCTTTTGTACACCTGCCCACACTCTGATCAGTGGATCCTACACGCTTGAGATATTTATGAGCTCTTTTTATTGCTAACCCCATCACCACCAAACTGCCCAACAGCCACTCTAATTTAAGATGCTCTAAATATTGTTGCCATGGGTGACACACGAACATGGAGTAAAGCAAAGCTCTGCTAATAAAAAGGCTTTCACAGCATTTCAGTCCTTGCTCATAAGTAAAGTTAAAATTTATGGCTTTTAAAATACTGGATCTGAGAGAGGTCAGGTTAAATGGCTGCTAGTAATAAAAGGAATCAATATGCCACAGCATCTGAAGCAGCCAGCAAACTAAATAAACACTTCATCCAAATCCACTTGGCCCTGAATTAAAAGAACATAAAATACTGTATTTATTTTGTTTGCCCTCCACCAGTCTGTAGTTTGCATCACTACATCCTCTAGAATTCTACACAGAGCAAGCCACAAACATATGTTGCCCAAATAGCAATTAAACTGTGTGTCAAGGCTAGGAGCAATTAACTGGGCATTAACCTTATCAGGAAACCACTTCTGGATTAGCCAGCTACAAACAGGCAAACATCTCAGTCTGGGAAGATTCTGCAACGTGTATTTACAAAAGCTTCAGAGGACTCAGACTTTCTGTCTCAGGCACATACAGAGTAAATGAGCTGTTTCCAGTAATAACCCTTAATTCATAAACACTGAACAAAACCAGAATCACCTTGTCCAGTGATTAGTGTGTCCTATCAGCATAGGAATGCAAGAAAATTTTTTTCCTTACAGCACTTTAAAATAAATCAGACCAAATAGTGAACTTGCATCTTCCGGCTCCTAAGCTACATTTGGTTCAGTTTATAGATAGACTTTCAGAAGAAGTTATGAAAATCTATTTTCTTCTGTTTATCTATATGTATTTCAAAGGAAAGTGCATAGGTTAATTCTCAGTTTAAAAAATTCATGCACATTTTGCTTGAAGTTGCCATCAGCTAACCTATTAAAACGGGAGATACATACCTGTAATCAATCTATCTCTGTATACACACAAACACCATTCACAAAGGCATGCATATTTCTGAAATGGCTTTGTTCGTGAGTTTAGTAATATTTGTTTTGAAACAGTTTTGAAAAGTTCATGCCAAAAATCCAACTCTTAAATGAGAATAGGCAGAATTTTGTCAAACCTACTATTAACTAAGAGAAACAGTTACCTGGCACATCTCAAAATCCCTACAGAACGTGAAGGATTATGAAGGTTTTCAGGAAAAGTCCTCAGCAAAGAGTCATTTTATTTCCTAGTGAGATTTTTAAGACCATTTGAATGCTTATAAAGTTGATAACAGTATTTTACTATAGGTGCCTCATAGTTGAATCCATAGTTGTAGTGCTATAGGGTCTTTAACCAAGCTTTATTTTTACATGCTTCAACTTTTTTCTTTTTTTTTTTTTCCTTTAAACTATCCTCTGTAATGAAACTTCTCTTGCTCTATTCCAGAGATGAGGATTGTTTTTAGAAAAACAAAAACCCCCAAAGAATACACCTCTCTCTTGCCATATCTGAATACCTGAGGAACGGGAAAAACGCTTCCGGCTGGGTAATAAATTTTCCCCACATTCACCGATACACTCAAGAAAAGACTGAAAGGAAACCTTTCAAGCTTTGCACTCAAGTAGGCTGTGAACTACATCCTTCACTGCAGCTTTGAGGGAAGGAAAGCTCAATTTCTACAGCTCCATTCCATGTTCTCATAACATTAGTTGGATCTGGGTTTATTTGGCCATAAACTTGTGCCTGAAATACAGGAACAGAAATGCAGATGCACTCCCACAGGTACATGATACTCCAAGTGCACATTTTCAGCAACTACAATGATCCCATCTACCAACCCACCAGAAGCTAGAAGGGAATATTCACACAGGCTCCTCAGCCTATGTGTTTAAATAAGTTGCAAAGTTCAGTAAGAAACTCGAGAAGATGGAGGGTTTTGTAAGCAGAGAGAACATAAGTAAAGAAAAGACTTCAGTACTGAGACCTATTTTGTAGGTCTTAAAACATATATTTTCAAGGCTTTCTTCCAGAAAACTGAATCCTCAGAAAAAAACACGCCCATTTCATGGAACTAATGGCAAGGAAATTTCCTGCTAAACAGCTGCAGCAAAGGATTTTGCTAAACTGTTCTGCAGTGTGCAAAGATACAGACTCACACCCAATAACATCTGGCTGGCTTTTAACAGACATGATTCACAAATGGATTACACTCCCAGCCTTCCTTAAAAATAAGGACAAAATACTACTTTAGCTATCCTGGTTAACTCTGAGACCTAGTCTGTACAGTTTACTGCTTTACACTTTACATACATTTTGGCATGTATAGTACAACCCTTCCTTATGAGGTTTGCAGCTCCCTTACTAGGTATGTCACGATGTGCCATTTTAATGAAAAGGTGGTATTTTAAAAGGACACTGGCAAGGATGTAAGACATCCAATAAAGATGGTTTCAAAAATCTGTGTCTTTTGAAACCTCGTTACAATCCCACATGTTTAACAAATGTGCACCTAGCCTTTAATTTCCCTTTAGAAAAGGGAACCTCCCCAGATTCCTAAGTTTAGTTTTTCCTGCAGCAATTTTCAGTATCCTAGAGATGGTATGCTATTAATTACTGAGTTATGTGTTGAGGATCTTTTCAATATGCAGTTCTGCGTTGCTACAATGTGTTTAAATAGCAAATTAGAAAAGTTAATAGAATTGCTGCATGGAACAACTTAGAATATGATTAACAGCAAATTAATACAAACTTTTCTTACCCATTTTTCTTGCCTGTGTACAAATGACATTACTTTGTTCCCTTTCACTAGCCCTATAAACAGAGAGTAGACGAAAAACATGCTGCCAAACATTATGGTACCAGACTGTAGAAATGTGGGGTCAAAACATCATCTTGGTGATGTCCAAGAAGACCAATTGACCAATGGTGACATTTCTTGGGAAATTAGTCAAAATTCTATCCTAAATTAAGATAAATTCCAAATGCCTCCAAGTTTACCAGGAAGGTAAAGAGCCACAGTGATATTGCAACCAAGATATCACAATGCAGGTTAAGAACAGTCAAGTGACATCTTAATACAGACAAATCCAAGATGGCATATCTTAGAAAAATAAAGGTTTCCTCTAAGCTGAGACTTGATATTACTAGACCAGAGTCTAGTTATGAGTAGATCAGGATCGTCAGATTCTTAATCAACCATGTCAGAAAACTGATACAGTACCAGGGATCAGGTGCAAAACTCATCGTGGTTGGATCCCGGGATGAAATTTCAAAATCTGATATTACAAAGGCAGGAACAGGTTCTTACAGGAACAGGCAGTTTTTTTCAAACAGGTTTTTTTTTTTAAACAGACAGCAATCCAGTCAAAATACAGCAGTACAATGAAATACCATAAATTAATACTGAACTGTGATTTTGGCATAGAACAGGGTTCTTAGTAATTGATATGAACTGCAATTTTCAAGAGCCTTACTCTAAGTTCAAAGCCTCAGTGTGCTCAAAGTAAGAAGGACTCCAGAAATGGAACACATTGGGTCATTTTCAATCTGGTTAAAACATAGTAGCCAAATCCTCAGCTGGAGTAAATCAACACTTTTCCACTGTCTGCCAGCTTATAGTACCTGTATGTGTCTTTTGATCATTGCACTCTGCAAGCTCCGTACTCTGGCATTACACATCCCTGCCCACAGAGAGTCCGGCAACGAGAGCTCATTTTATGTACGTTACAGCGTGAGCGTCAGATGTCTGGAAGTTCAGCCTGAGGTGGATTCAATGCAGTGATTTGTAGATTTTAGCAATCCAGAAAGACATCTTCAGCTACACCCTGGTCTTGCTAAAGGACTAAGCAGAAATGAATGGGTTCATGTGCCTTTCAGCGGGAACCTGTTTACACTTTGAAAGTTCTGTTTTTACTTAGTTCAAGCAATCAAACGTCTGGAAAGAAGTAATAGCTTTAGAAGTATAAAGAGCACAAAGACACATCATCAGAGATTATCAGTAGTTTTGAAATATTACTTTGTGCTTTAAACACATCATCTTGTGAACTTTCTGAGGCAAGAGCACCTCTGCCAATTGCAGTTCACAAAAGTAGTTTGTTGCAGTGTTTTCTCTGGATTATTTGTTATCTTGTGTCTGCATCTGGTGAGTGCAGTCCAGATTAAAAAAAAAAAAAAAAAAATTTTTGGAAGATAACTTATCCATGTTACAGTAATTTTTCACTGTGTTCTTTTTCCTAGCTCTACAGCATTACAAAAAGTTAACAAGTATTTACATACTTTTTAAAAATCGCTTTCCAAATAGTGTGCTTTGATTTGTTCTGTTTCTTATTTTAGGTAATGATTTCCTCCTTTGCTTATGTTTTGCTGGGTCTTTGGTCAAGGCTGATGGAATCCATCCAAAATAAGCTGGACAATGCTAACTTCTGAAATACTAATCCGCAGACCCTTAACCACAGTTTTGGTTTTGGTTTACACTGACATTAACTTTAGCAGGGCCTGACCTCTATGCAGAACACCTTCATTGAGACAAAGCAGTGACATAAACGCACAAAGTATGAGTTACTGCTGATCATCACCCAACCAAGAAATAAATCTGTGCACAAAGAAATGCTGTCAGATACACAGCTCAAATAAATAGAAAGAACAGGTATTTTTGCTACCCTTTTCTGTTATGCTAATTTGAGAGTTAGCAGGTTAAAAGTTTTCAAATTCTAATGTGATATTGAAAATGACATATTGCCATTTAATACCCTGAATCATTTGCAACAATACCTGTCTTCCTTTCTAGTAATCTCACTTTGAACTTCTTATTTTGCTTTTTTAAGACTAAAAGGATAGCACATTAATTGTTCTTTGCCCTCAAAATCCAGATATTGAGTATCAACACAGTTTACTTATAAATGACTGCAAATATATTTGGCTAAGTATACAGTCATACAACATAAAGGTATAAAACTTCGTTCTTTAAAAACATGTAATTTCTCATCTGCATTTCTAAATGCCATGACAGCATAAACATTATATACTACTGTTTGTGTTAGCTTGCCACAAATATTTTTGCCTTCTCTATTTGACTGTGGACTAGTATTTTCTCCACATTAAGAGGGAAATTTGGTTAATCTGTGTCATGCATGACATTCCCTTTCCTCAAGAAGATGATGCACAGCAAGCCATACTGTGTCTGAGAATAGACTTAAGGCAATCAATTACTGAAGTATTAATATGATCCTTCAAACTTCACGCATATTACCACATGGTTAATCAGAACTGCTTGACAGCTTCTTCCCCCAACCTTTAAGGTGCATATCAACCCTCATCTTGGATAGTGAATGGAATTTACTTCAGAGCAGAAAACTAAAATCAGATTTTGAAACACTGAAGCTAATGTTATTAGAATAAAAAATGTAATAGTGGTTCTACCATATCCTTAATTGGCCCCCCTGCGAAAAAGCAGTCCCACAGGAAGGAGCTGAACTACTAGTTGGGTTCAGATCTTGCTGAAAGAGTAAAAGAAAGAAATGGGTAATCAGTCATAATTTCTCTTCACAGTAATAACCCTGATAAACATTTATGTGAATAATATTTTCTTGTTGTGGATACTAAGAGTTTACATGTGTTCAAAGGGAAACAAGAAAACTCAAGAGGAGCAAAATCTAGGGAAGATTATCAGATAAATAGAAACTATTCCTGACTTCAGTCTTTAAGTCCCTGAATATTTGAACACGATGAGAACTCTTGGAGAAAAGTAAGATAAGCTTGTCATATCTTTGCATTTCTTATAAGGCACTTGAAAAAGGACACAAGCCATATAGACTTTTTGTCTGATCCAGTATGACCACTATTAACTTCCTGGAATATGTTACACATGACACATGTCCAGAATAACAAACAAGAAAAGCCCCCAAATAAAGATGATACTGCCTCCTGTTCCTATCAATTCTTCATTACAGAAGCACACAGAACCTCTCTAAGCATGGGCCAAAATGCCACTGCACTTGTTGTTATACCAACTCCAAACAGAATTAATGTTCAGTACCTCTGATGATTTTTGATTGCAAAAATATCCATATTCCTGCAATACTGGCTCTCTTGAGTGGCAAGACTATAGATATCTGCACAGAATTTCCTTATGTTCTCTTAAACTGGTTTTGGTATTTGTTTATTTCAAGCCAGTTCTGAAAAAGTGGTCCCTTCTTGCATAGATGCTCTTCATAGAATGAGTTAATTTTTTCAACATAGATTATTAAAAAAACCAACAACTCTTAAAGCTGTTTTAGTGCAGAAGCCTCTGATTACGAGTTGGTGTTTTGTGGCAGCTTTAATAAAATCTTATTGCCGACTGTCAGTCTTCAGTGTCTGTGCTCTTGACTCTAGAGAAGACTTAGATGATATTCCTGTATGCTAAAGCGTACTACAAACACACTGCCTTCTAGTTCATTCGGTTTGATCTAAACTCAGCTACCCTAAGCAAGAACTAATATTGATATTGCCTTATGCTATATGACTGTTAAATTTTAATCACTACGTTTTCTTAGTCTAATTAAGCGATTAAACTGCTTAACTGGAAACTACAGGCAATTGATTTATATGAAGGTACTAAGAAATTCTATTTGAAGTTTAAGAACAATTCCTTACCAAAGGTTACAAACACATGAAAGCTCAAATTGCAAAAATATATTTCAGTATTAGTCATTCTAGTATTGTTGGAATTCTCATTGTTAATTAATGCTATTTACTCGAGCAGCTCCTGGCTTCCATTTTCTAAATATCACTAATAAAATGGGCACTCTTTTCTGCTAATGCAAATTACAGGGCAAGTGAACACTCTTCATGCACTGTAAATGCAACTGATCATTAAACTTGAAGAATTATTGCTTCTGCTCCTTTAGCTATTAAAGCTTCCTTAAAAATATCACAGTTCCCTTCTTCCAATTTGGATCATAAAGTGTTTCCTGTAAAAAAACTGAAGATGGAAAGAGGCAGAACTTCTAATGCCAAGTCATATAGGCCTGAAGGAGTTGCAGACAGGTGTTGTCACTGAGGTCTGAGGAACACTGAAATGAGCAGGAGGGAGGTCAATAACTGCTCAAAAATGACATGGGCAGAGTTTCAGTCTACATTTGATCACTTTACTGTATCTTTTACTCTAGGCGAGAAGATTCTTGTATCTCCAGTTGACATGAAGTACAAGTCACCAGCTGACATGAAGTACTAAACATAAAGAAGAGTGTCAGAACTTCATCAAGGCTCCCATAAAAAGCCCAACCAATCCACCAAAAACACCCCAAAACTGCCACAAAAAGGAAGTTGTATTGACCTGCATAAATGGTACTAGGAAGTGAGGGCTTCTTGTCAAACACAACTTCAGTGAACATGTTATTTTGGCTTGAAGCAATCAAGTATAGATTCACATTTCTTAACACGAAGAATGTTCACCACCTACACGTCCTTCCTCTGTTGCCTTGGCATCTTGCAGGGTGAAGGAGCAGTATAAAATGACAGACAGCACTGTGACTGACCAGTGAGTGCTCAGGTCAGAATTTTACAAGATTACTTGTGAGCTCTTCCATGAGGGGAAGAAGGGTAGAAAAGGCAAAACTAAGCAAGCAAAGAATCTATGGGATTTCATAAAATATTAAGCACTTGCTCTCAGAATAGGAATGTTTTAGGGTTTCAGCTTCAATCTTGGTGCCCCACAACTCATGACGTTCCCCCCTCCCCTTTAATTATAATAGCCAAGATAATTACTCTTTTTACACTGTCGCTCTATATTGTTCCAAATCCACAGGTTTGATCCAGCACTAGCTATTTAAAGTTGAAGTGATTCTTTACAGCCTATGTGGTTTATAGACTACAGCAGGATCTTTCAACATAGCGTTTGTTATATCAATAAACATTTTTATTTGTTTACACATACAGTAATACTGTACCTACTACATACTAAATAAAATGCATAATTTATTTGCATTTTCCCATCTGATTTTCTGAAAAGGTTCATAAAATTTTAATGAAAGTGGTTAAAGCAACAGACTATGTATTAAAATCATATACAAAAAATGATCTTAAAGAAGCACTTCTAAAATTGCAAAGTAAAGCACTTAGGCTTGAAAAGTGCTGTAGCAGAGGTGTCCACCATTAACTTATTTCTCTCTCTGTGCACATTCTAATAGACTTACATTTTATGTCCCAAATACATCATGACAATTTTATTTACAAAACTCCAGTTTCTTTCTTTCAGCAAACATCTGATCTTTTCTTCCACATGTAGAGCAATCCCCCCACTTCCTACTGAGCACTCACTCTGATAGCTGCTCTGATATCAGCAGTAAAAAGCTTTCATGCCTCTCAAAACCTTAGTAGTAAGGTTTTTTAAATAAACTTAGTGACGTCATTTTAAGACAAACGTGTACAATCTGTGTCTCTGTGACAAGGAACTGAAGCAGGAGGATGAAGATCAATTCAGGTTCCCATTTTAAGATTCTCAAGGCTTGATTCCCCCACCCTCCAACTCCCTTTTCTGAAAATGTAACATTCAGCATGTCCTGGGCTCACAGCACTATTGCTCCTGACTTTGGTTGCAGTCTGAATACATTCAGCACTTGTGCAAACCAGTACACATCCAGGCACCGAGGTGGAGAACACACACCATCTCACTGGCTGTGGTTTAAAGACACCTTCTGGCCCCCCCTGCAATCCTGAGGTACAGCAAGAGCTAGAAAATCATTTGAGCAGCATGTAAAGGCTAGGAAACAGAAACGATGTTTCTTTTTCCCTAAGATCATCTACACTAATAACATCACATCCCCCAGCCGGAATAAACCGAACAGCAACACACCCTTTCACTTCAACAAGAAATGAGGAGAGGGCTGGGCCCAACACCGCAGCCTTCATTATCCTGAAGCAGATCCCTCTCGTGCTCTGGCAGTAAAGTCCCCAGGAAACGTTCGGGTTTGGTTATAGAATCTCACACCACCAGCACCCACAGAAAGGGTGTAACTTACCTTTGTGGACATCCTTACAGCCAGTGCTGCCTAATGCAGACACTTTAAACCTTCAGACTTGTGTTCTTCTAATAGCGTTTGTATATAAGGTTTCCTACATGTGGGGGTTTGGTGGTGGTTTTTTTGATTGTGGTTGGTGTTTTTTGGTTGTTTTGTTTTCAGTTTGCTCTGGTGTTGGTTTTGGTTGGTTGGTTGGTATTTAAAAAAGCAGGGGTTTTTATTGCACAGCTGGTTGCCACATTTTTTTCCCCCACACGGTTTCCAGGTCCACTGTCCTAGATCAGCACAAGGTAGTCCCCCCTCCCTCTCAGTTATGTCACTCTTTCCCACACTGCATCTTCTCACATAGCAACACGGCCATTCTCTCTTTTTCCCATTCCCAACATCATTTACTAGCTCCCTCCATCTTCCCTAATAGCTTGCTATCCATATATTCTTCCTTTTTCCTCTTCTAAACAAAAACAAATATCAGAGTTATTTCAGGAGACAGTAAAGAACAAACTCTGTCAAAAAAAAGCAAATAAAACCCACACTTCAACTGACACTTGAATGGAAAGTTTTACTTCAAACGGCTCCGGTTTCATAGAATCTGTAACGGGATGTGTCATGCATGACACTTAACAGGTGATAACATAGTGACTACTGCACACTACACCCATACTCTATATACAAAGAGAAGAGAAAAACCAAACCTTGAGTAGAAGAAAGCAAAGGGTTTTTTCTGAGACTTAATGATTTATCCATATTTCCTACAGAATGGCAGAAAAAAAATGACTGCAAGAAATCATTTTTCTTCTGTATGTTCTCTTTTTCTTTAATGTGTTTGCTCTTTTACTATAAACTCAGACTGAAAATTATTCTTTGTTAGCTATTTTGTGATGTACATTTCAGTCATAAGCAGTGAGTTATTCGATGCAATGGCTGACAAAATTTAGTCCTGCATGTAATGTTCTTTTTATCCCCCCCCTTTGAAATTAACCACTGTGCTATTTTTTAGAAAGGAATTAAACTCCAGAAGCTTCGATCGAACAATTTTGTCATTTTGCTTTTGGAATTAGGCATCTGAGCAGATTATAAAGTAATAAAAAAAAAAAGGCATCTGATTAACTACACTATATTGGATTTCTCTTTTATAACATCTCTGTTTGTCAACAGCAGCATTACAACTGGCAACTGAAAGGAACAACCCTTTTTTTGAACGCAGGAATTTATGCCAACTACAGATAGCAACAAAAATTGTAATTACATGCAAGACCCAAACAAATCAATGCCTGATCCTCTGTTCTGGTCCTTCTGCACACAGCAAGTTAACTAAGGTTTTTATTTGCAATCTTTGTCAGTGCAATCACCTTTCAGTAATGGATGCAAACTTCTAGTGCCGAGTTCTAGTTCTGTTCTGTTTGTCGCTCTCCCCTTTGCCAGGTCCTGACCCCAGTACTGGAAGGGATATGATCTCTATTTAAGCTTTCAGTGCAGCAGAGTCAGGGTCTTGCTGTTCTTATGGCACTAAGGAAACCAGCATTTTGAAACTAGGCTAATTGTAGAATTACTGTCTGCCTCTCTCCACTGAATTCCCTGCTTTGCCCCGAGCCCACTAGTCCCACAAGACAGAATGGTTCCTTCCTATGCTATTCAGTCTGTGCACTTAGCAGCAACAGAACAGGAGAAGGAGATAATCTAGAAAAATAAGCCACTAATACTAAAACATGATGTGCAGCAACAGTCCATGGGACTTGACTATGCCCTTGCTTCTTGGAAGTCTGGAGGTGAACCATTCAGGTCACAAATCTGCTCTCCTCACAGACAGATATCCATGCCACAAAAGTTTCTTTTAAGTATGAGAACCAGCTTGAAGACTGGGGAAGTAATAAAGAAAAAATTTTTACACCAGAAGGTGAATAATCAAAAAGCACAGAATCAGATATAGATTAGTCTCAGTACAGATGTCACATTACTGGGGGCGGGGAGGGTTGGAGGTAGGAACAGACATTTCTTTTAAAAAGCCCAAACGAACACAAGTTCGATCTCATGCCAATAGGGATCTGCTGTGCATTCACAGGGTGAAGGTACCAATCATTATGCTTATTACCTGCCCGCCACCCCAAAACCATTGGAAACTACATTAGCCCATGCAAGGCTAAATTAAAGCTAATGAAATGAAAAAAGCTAAGTAAATGAAAACTTTCATCTATCAAGGCATCCATCAGAAAAAAGGGTAAACACCAGACAAGGTATACTTTGAAAGGGCAGCATGGTGCCATGGCCTGAGGTAGAAGGAAATTACCTGCTGATAGTCGATGTAACTCAAGCAAGTGCTTTCTACTCTTCTGTGAAATGCTTTCCATTTGCGTTTCCACTGCCAAGTACAAAAAAACCTCTCCTGCTCTGCTCTTAGGCCAGAAAAAAGCATTTTAGTAGGACACTTAATTAGGGATGAGATTCTGGTTACTTTCAGAGTGCTGTGTAGGTAAGCACTGAGTAGCATTGCAGTATTGAAAGACCCACTAAAAATAACGCTATTTCATGAGATATACAAATAGCAATGTAATTCTTTCCTTTGAGGTTAATTTCTGAACCATATTGCACTGCACAGTTTTTATTACACAAAGATGTGTATTAATAAATAGCACCAGCAACCCATTTTATACAATGAAGCCTCATTTCAAATGCTGTAGCAAGCAAACACTGTACAAGACACTATTCCAGAAGTGAGCTGGACTAGAAATATCAATTACCTTCAAAATCCTTTTTATTGACATGGCAACATGATGGGAGTTCAAAATAAAAAATGAAGGAGAAGAATCATTCAAAGTGGAGAATTATAAATCCTTCTCAGTCTGTATTCAAGCCTCAGAAGGTAATGCAAGTGGCAAATACACAGTCTTACAAAATTAAAAACAAAAAACCAACCGAACCAACTACAAAACCACAACCCCAGACAAAACCACAACAGCTAAATCTTCTGTGGGGCTATGTAATTTTAAACTTTCAGTCAACTAGTTCAAAAAAACAGAAGTGCACCCTTCTTCTCTTCAGCCAGTAGCTCATTTAGTTCAGTGCTCTTCTTTCTACATCTCATACTTCATGCTCCAAAATGTAAGTTAGAGAGCCAGATGTATTATCTGGGAAGTTTTCCAAATTCATTAACTCCTTGGCATCAGTGACTTCAGGATACCCGCTGCCAGCACTGAATACTATGCCCAGCAAAAAAACAGCTCTTGGAGGGAAAGGATTAATAAAATGAGACATTCAGCAGTGGCTGTTGGTCTCTTTGGTCACAACAAGCAACAAAAAGAATCACAATAGCTGCCAAAACTGATCACAGCCAACTTTCACCACCCAATACTCTGAAGGTCTTTCCTGACTATCTGCAGATCATTCACCACAAATGTTGAAAAAAGCATAGGTACTGCCTGCAGGAACACGAAACCAATAGTAAGAGAAAAGGCTGGCAGGAAGGCTGCGACTCCAGCTCTAACTGCAGAGGGGGAAACGTTACACAGGGGTGTTAGAATCATGTCATCACTTTTTCCTCAAGTACAGATGATGCAGACTGAGGGAATTTGTTTTGCCTTCTGAAATGGATGCAGTGCCCTAAAAATGCAGGAGAGCCAATGGATCCACTTGCTGCTTTCAGCTTTCTTCTTAGGGGCAAGGCAGGAGTTCCATGAAGGAAACAGCTTACTATCAGTCATGTAGGCACTTTCACGAGCCATTTGTTCAGGCACCATCACCAGAAAAAGCTCCGTAATTTAAAGATCAACATATACCAAGAAGCCCCGAGGATTTCAAACATTAAACTTGTTTTGCTGGCTGCTGTGTCTTTGAATCTTCACAGTTTCACTAAAACCACTACGATTTCTTTACATTCTTTAAATTTCAAATATACTGTTTCTTAATCTTTGCTTAGGCCTAATGCCAGCTTTCTTGTTTGGGTTTTTTTTTTTACCATTTCCAATCACTTCAAATTTAGTAACAATTCTTACTGTGTGTGATATTCCAGGATCCAGAGACACCAAGATGTCAGGTTCTAATAATCACTTCTGCAATTGTTATTATCCTGTGTGAAATTCTGCACTAACACTTCTTCTTCTTCTAGACGAAGCTTTATTTCTGCCTAATACAGCACTCCTCATGTAGACACATCCATCATATTTACAAGCTCTCCTATGCTCATGTCAGAAACAACCTCGAATACAAGGCAGTAGGAAGTTCCAGCTCAAAGCAGAAACTTTCAGCAAAGATAAGAAATGTGGCAGGCTCAGCACAGACAGTCACAGGGGAAAGTATTGCCAGGCCTTAGGAAGAGAATGCACGTCCCAAACATCCTAAAGCTGGTAACTCCTGCCAGCACCCCAGCATTGATTAGAGAGAGTATTTCAGCCACACCCGATACAGACTCTGCGGGCACACTGCTCCTTCAGCCCACCGTGGGCTGACACAGACAAGGGAATTACCGCACACAGATGACCACTTATTTCAAATACTAACAGGCCTTAAGTGGATGCACTCATCACAGCCATTAAAAGTCTGCGCTTCATTTTAGACTACTTAACCATTTTGGGGTTTTTAATACTCTCTTGACTTGCTTCACTGAGTTCTGCACAGCAATACTGACCTAGGGGAAAAATAGCAACTATGGAGTGTGAACATCAAAACCCACCCCCGAGCCTCAGTTAATACAACAATTTGCCCAGAATCACTTCAGGAAATTAAAGAGAAAAAGGGGAAAAAAGGAAGTAGAAGAAATATGAATGTGTGAGTACCTTGGCTGGAAAAAATTTCTGTGTGTTGGTTTTTCCTTTTCCCTAGTCACCTTTCCCACTTCTGTATCGTAACGGAGCTGTAATACTGGGTAACTGCTGAGCATGAAATTTCCCAAGTCACATTTAACCAAGTTCCTATCCCTTTCTCTGCTCCTAGAGCAAAGAATACTCTCCAAGGAAAAAGCCTGTTGGTTTGCAATCCCTGGATGTCAAGAATTCATATTGGGTAATGCGTAATTCCCATATTATTGAGACGTGATTGAATAGAAGTAAATCTTTCACCTCTGTTGTATATTTTTGAAGACTGTAGTTTGGATATCTGCCACACCACGCCTTCTCCTCTGGGAAAAGGCTGTCCTTACTGCCATGCAGTCTTTCCCCCTCCAAGTTTACACACATTTAAAAATAAGGCATTCCTGCCACGCAGAATCACTCTTCAACATCTTTCTCTAATAAACTAATGTTGCAGCTTCAGCAGGCAGTTCCCTAGCTATGTATTCACAGGGGTGCTCTGCATAGTTCCAGCCTGCAGGAACTTTTAAGTTTGATTTCATGCTGGTCAAATTGAAATATCTTACTTTGGTCCACTTTTAGGGCACAAGCTTCCTTCATAGAGAAGTCTGAGTTGCTGATGACTTTCTTGGTAGATGTACAAGCACTTTTGTTCTTAAAGAGGGAACACAAAAAGGACTTTGTCATTGAAGTTAAGTGTTTACTACACCTTTGTTGTATAGATAATTAACTTTTCCTGGATGAGACAGAATGAAATAAATGCTTCTGCTCAACTCTTACAGCGTCACTTGTTCTCTGGTTCAGCACCTTTCTGTGATCAGCTGGATTGAAGGAAACCCTATCCAATCCCTGTGGTTCTTAAGGAAAATTGTCCTTCCTGTCTGAGCTGCCTGTTCACTCCATCTGGCACTTACGAAAGCTTCCCCCAGCTTGTCAGACTCAGCTGCTCCTAAGGACTGCTCAGTCTTCTCTCATTCCTTAGGACAAGACCAGACCCAGAGCGTAGCAGCCCGAACAAGACTAAGAGACAGTCCTAGCACTTTAACAGCAAATAACATCGCAGCCAAAAATACACAAACCCAACTGTCACTGGCCATTAAACAAACCTTACAGAAGCTCATTTTCAGTTTAGACTCCAGGACAATAAAAAGAGACTCACACTTGCTCCCCAACTTCTTTTCTTTCAGCACAAAGACACCTCTGAAGATCTGCAAATCTTCTTTCATCCACGCTTTTTCCCTTAGATGTGTCTACCTACAACCTCTACCCCAGTCAACTTCCTTCAGCTTAGGCTGATCCCAGGATCAAAAAATGTCAGTTACAAAACCATTCTTCTCTTCTCCTGAGCTTCTTTTTTCTTGCTCCCCTGACTAAACCAGAAGAATACTATTCCTTTCTGTAGAATTATTTTTATGCTAGGTTAGCTTCCCACAACAGCTCACCATGCAATTATAAGAATAATAAAGCTGGCATAGAGAGAAAGGGGGCAGAAACATGTGGCTAGGCATTTATGAATACAAGGTTATCATGGGATCCTCTTCAGGAGACAGGAAAACATTGTCAACTATGCTATTTAAAAAAAAAACTCAGCTAAAGACCCCTTGAATTTGCATCTGCAATGCACTTGGTCTAAATTCAGCCCTGCTCTAAATCTTAAATCTCACACAAGAACACTGAGGGAAAACAGGCTTCTCCTGCAAGTTTGTTATTAGTCTCAGCAGATCAGATCTATTCACTTTAATAACCATAATTCAAAGAAAGTCAATGGGCACTGCTTTGCCATATCTTCATACAATGCACACTAAGAGTCACAGAACACAAAGCATTCATAAAATCAAAGTGAATATGTGATTTAAGAAAAGATTCTTGCAGTTAAAGGATGAGACAGCAGGGATGCTCTTGTTCAGTTTGCACAGGTTTAATGCCACTTTTATTCCAGGACCACTTGGTCCTGCCACAGAGGAAGCGATTTTATTCATGGCAAGTAAAACAGCCTTAAAAAAATAAAAAAAATAAAGTCAGTGAAAGTTTGGCATTTGAATTTAATAAGGATACAGTTTGACATGGCAGATAAGGGGATTTGATAGGCAGCTGCCTCAAAGTCACAGTTCTCACATCCATCCACTTGCTGAGTTTCTCTTCTACTCGCATGCAAGATTGGCTCTCTCAAATGAGTGGTTCAAGGAGATAAACTCAGCACTATTCACTTTTGTCTGTCTTGTTTTAGTTTTTGGCTGGTTTAGCTCTCTCAACCATCTCCCCAGCTAAGCTGTGGGACTGGAATAAAGAAGTAATGGAAACCAGGCAGCTGCAGATAGGAAGTATGGTGACCGAGACTGCCTTTCGGCAGCAGCAAGCTTTTAGATCAACATCATAACATCAGACAGCACCCTCAAGTGAGGATTTTTATCTACACATGAGTTTCTCAGGACCTAAAAAAACCAGGGGTCACAACAAATCATCATCACACAGCTAATAAAGTCTTAAAAAAAAAAAAAAACCAGCTGTCAAAGGAATAGTTACAGCTGCTGAGTTACTGGGAGCATAAAACAGTTCTTCTCAAGAGTAAAAATGAGTGCTTGTTTCCCCCCATAGAGGAGAACCATCTAACTACATAATCTGAGAGCTGTTTATCAGTCACATAGACCTGGCAGGCAAGGAGTACTGTAAAGAGCCCCAGCCTGACATTCAGATGAGATTTTGACCAACAAACTGGTTTTCACTAAAATTCAACAATACAAAAAGTTCCGTTAATTTAGAGAAATGGTTTGAACCACAGGAACTGCTAAGAGTCCAGCCTTCCTTTTCCTGAGTCAGTGAAAAAGCAAACTTCTCATGCAGAAATACATACAATTTTTTGTGCAATTAGCAATGTTAATCAAGCCTCCCCACTCCCTCCCAGCTCTAACCAATGAAGATGGTTAGAACAATATATAACATGGAAACTATTATACATGATAAAAAATAAAAAATAAAATCCACTACAAAAAGGGTAGCAAAGCCATTTTTGGTATAGAGTATTAAGTACGTTAATGCATCATCCTAGTTTGAGTGGGCAAGTTGTGTTTGAAGAAAAGAAAAAAACAACAGTAGACAGAGATTCGACCTGCAGGAAAAAAGGAACTACATTTTTTGTTTCTCAGCTGCATGAGCTGATACAGATTCTCAGATGACAACAACTTATTTGAAATTATAAGTTCAAAGGAACACTTTATTTGGAAAATCACAATCAAAGTTGATGATGATGATAATAATAACACCACCACCACTACCAAAAGAAAATAATCATCCAGGGAGAGAAGCCCAAGGTGATTGTAACACTAAAAGAGTGAAGAATCTTGCAAAAATATTTCTCACAATAAAACATCAAACATTACCCACAGCTTAACGATTCAAGCTGACAGAGGCAGGGCTGTGGGTGTTTCAGCATAAAGAAGCATCATAGAAAGATACTTGCATTTGCTTTTGTGCCAGTCAAACTAAAATAGCACCAAGCATCAAGTGGCTGAACTAAGGGGAAAATCACACTGCACAGCTTCCAGTGGCAACACAGTTTACTTATGTCCAATACCCAAGCCAAGACACAAAGGTTCGGCTACATTGGTATTGCTAAGGTATCCTGCAGACTGCAAAGGAGACAATTCCTCTTCACACTTGAAAGAACATTTGATGCAGCCCAGTATTATGCTCTTAAGCTCAAAGAGAAATAAAATGAACTAAAATCAACCTTTTTTCTCCTCTCACAAATGCAAAGATAAGTGTCAGATTCTATAGGCTATATGTTTTCAGTTAGTGGCAAGGTCCTTGTTTGGACAGGCACTTCACTTGCATACACGAGCAGCTCAGCCATTCACATGAGTTTTTGCTGTGTGGAGCTAGTTATAATATAAATCCTTTTGAACTCAGTACTAAACCTGATGGCCCCCTTTGAAAAGCTCCGCTTTAATGACAGCTACAGCAGCAAGGTTTGTTTAATAAAATTACAAGATCTGGCATGAGGAGAGGAGAATAGCACTTCCCTATGCACCTCTTCAACATAATTGTGTTACCCGCAAATCAGAATCAAACCAGAAGTCAAACTTGCTACAGTGGCACCAGTCTCAAACAAGCCTAGCAACATGCACTAAGCTTCCTGTAGTCTTTCCTAACCCCACTATTAACCCCCACTGGAATCCTTGATTAAAAGGAAGACTTTTGCGCTACAAAAAGCACTGGATTTTGCTCGTGTTCCAACAGCTCGATCTTTGCATAACTTCCCGGACTGAAAAAAAAAAATAATTAAACATGCTCTCCAGTTTTCTCTGCCCTTCCAAGCAGTAAGCTTAGCCTAGTTATTATTCACACTTTTACCAGAATAAACTTTAACACACTGAATTCTGCCTGCACCAGACTCTATTTTGTCTCCGTGAAAAACTAAGCTGGAGTGCTTAAAATCACAGGTTATGTTTATATTTGCAAATTTAGCAGAGTCTGGGCACACCTGCGTTTATTAGAATGTAATAATCTACTGTACAAAAGTCAGAACAGCCCTTCTGCTCACACAAACACTTCCTAGAAATGCTTCTGGAGACGCCAGGCATGGCTTCTTGAGGCAACCTGAAGCCATCTTACAAGAGAGGTTCAGAGCACAGATAGGGATCATCCCATGTCACTCAACTTGAAAGCCAAATGGGACATCCATCTTACACTTCTGTAGATGCAACCTGAGCATCTCATAGACTTATTTACCTACGAATGCAACCATGGCTTTTGCAACAGGATGAAGAGCCTTTTCTGCAGGTAATGAAGCTTAATTTTTTGTACTTTCCATACCCTGTTCCAGTGGGTCATATAAAACTTACCAGTAAACCTAACTTTTCAGCCACTCCTGCATCCTAAACCCTAATCTTAATCCTCAGCCTTAACAAAACCTCCGTAAAACGTATTTAATGCAGAATACATCCTGGCATTAAAGGATGCAGAGAAACACTAAGACCTTTAGCCTGCCTTATTCCAAACTATCTCCACTTCTAATTGGAATGGCCATTTAATCCCAACCCAGTTGCCTACACACAAAGCAGCACAGACTGAAGATCTACCAGATGTGACAGCATTCAGGCCTCATCAAACCTGACCTTGCAGGACTGAGCTGTACACCCACCTCTTTAAGCTTCCTTTCCCAGAAAACGAGTTCTGCCTATAGGCTGATGACTGGTAACTGCACAGTCATCAAAATTAACAGTAAGGGGAAGAACCTGACCAGAGGCATCCTTTAAACTATCCCAATGAGCCTTTTCCTACTCAAGTCCTAACCCTATCTCTTGACATAAAGTTGTGGTTTAACCATAAAGCATTAACTCAAATCCAGCTTGGTAGCAGAGCTACTGTGTATCACTCAGCCTTGCCGGTACTAATCCATAGCCCAGTCATGTGGTCCTCACATAGCAGCCAGCAAGAAAATAAGATCTTACTCATCTTGTCTCAAAACATAACCCCAGCCAAAACCATGGTCTAGTGACATTAAAATAAAAATAGGAAAGCTTTTTTGACCATTTTGCTAATTAATATGTCAGAGCTCATAAAGAAAGACTCATCAGCTTTTCTCCAGCACTGCATCATGTGAAAGAGCTGTGTCAGCAGAGACATCAGCAGACAGTCAATACATACTAAAAAGTGTTCTAAGCATTAAATCAGAACACAAAAAAGAATTCCAGAAAAAAATTAAAGTAGCTGCAAAGAATTCAGTACTCAATTTCAATATTTGATATAAATCAGGTTGTATTTGATATGCAGGTCTTGCCCTTCCTTATGAAGGGTATCCTCCTAGCTGTCCTAAAATTGCTTTTCTAAAAAACTAAGTGTTCATGAAAAACTAAGCTAAAGTTTGCTTGTTTTTCATCTTTGTGAATTTTCAGGGATCTTCTCTGCTTTACAACTGAAACACCACTTGTCTGCTTCTCATTCTCATCACTGGAATTGTCATACTATTGCTAAGCACACAGGAAGGTTACAGAGGACAAAATTCCTCCTTAGAGGATTTAGAGCAGATGCCTTATACACACACTCTGAACTCTGGTTTTTTTTCCAGAAAGGGATGAGTAGGCTCCCTCAATACAGCATTCCAGTGCTTTTGACGATGGCATTGCGGAAAACACTCGCAGCAGTAAGAACACCTGGAAGCACAGTGGGAATCTTCCGTCCAGCAGGATGATGGACAGGTCAGGTATAAGAAGCAGAATTCACAGATGCAGTTCTGTGAGGGTCACATACAGGAACAAAGCCACAGCCATCTTCCCAAAGAACATGCTTACATGCTCAGGATGTGTCCAGACATACTTCCAAAAAAATCAAATTACTTTCTAAGGGAAGAAAAAAGGTACTGTTTGTGGGTACAATATATAAAAGAGATAGATGGAGAGCTACAGATCCTTCTAATGTCTTGGATTTATGCAGAATTGTGATACTGCTTTTTGAAATGAATGCACGCCTCCAACTCCTGCTGCTGTTCAGTAACATGTAATATGTGAGGGATACAGTAGTTGTACTAAAAGCTGAGACTAAATGCTTGAAGAGCCACTGCCCCAGAAGGAATAGAAGGGATATTTCCCTAGAGAGTTACTCAACTGCACACTACAAAGAACAAGTCATGTTGAAGGAGAGAAGGGATAATTGCATTGATTGTTAGTAGGTGATAATTAATTCTGTGGAGAAACGCGTTTAATTTCCTGAAGTCTAGAATAGGATGGAAACTCTTGGTTTTGTAATGAGGAAATAACCGTGTTTTGCTCCCAGCATAAGGAGCCGCAATGTCTCCCTTAGCACATTCCTATAGGTACCTATAGGAAGGCAGGACAACCAAGTGTTAAAACAAGAGGTCTGTGATGTGACTGAAAGCCAGGAAAATGCACATATCACATACAATTCCAAAAAGCATAGAGTAAAAAGGGATCAGGAAAAAGAACACCACATTCCTGAACAAACGCATAAAATAAACATCTGAATGGAAAAATGTGAATGCCAAAACTGCAGCTTGATTTCTCTTTATGAAGGGTTAGGAAACTGAACACAGAAAGGGAAGAAACATTTTTCAGTGGTATTTGAACAGTAATTAAAGTGGATAGGACCAAATAAAATAATTTGCACTCCAACCTTCTCAGAAGTTAGCTAGCTCCTTTTATTCTGAAAGGGAAAAAAAGAAACAACTTGTGGGATCTCTGTAGCTATTCCTTTGGTGATCTGTTGACCACTGAGTTTAGTCCACGAAGGAAGATCCTAGGTACGTGTGAGAGGTCTATGAAGACTAAGTAAAGCAAACAAGCCAAAGTTCAATAAACATGGGTCCGCATTTTCATATAAAATTTGTAGGCCTTCAAACAGAAAACTTCAAAGTCACAGTTTTCAAGAATCTGCAGAAGTGTGCAGAAGAAAGATGAAACTCTACTAAAAATGATATTATAAAGCTTCATGTACCTTTAACAATTGATTGCCAAAGAGTTATAATCTTACCAGGTTCCCCTCCAATATTCTTTGATAGCAGTGAATTCCACTGATCTTTGGTAAACTGCATGATGTTGCAATGTTTGTAGCAATTTTTCTGAGCAGGGAAAACCCCAAGGGCAACACCCTTAACTTCTTCAAGTTGACAAGATCATTTCTTTGAAGCTTTTACATTCCCAAAACAGAAAGTTGAAAGAATTTTTTTTCTTCCCAGGAGTGATAATGTTACAAGACACATGAACTATTCCCTGATTCAGAAAGAGAATCCACGAAGTTCACACACTTAGGAAAGATGCCAAAAAAATTTAAAAAGAATTTGTCTACTAAGTTCAGGAAAAGGTCTTCAGATAAGGAAAATCCACACCAGAGAACTAAAGAAGGACATCCAGTTGCACAGAGAAGGAATACCATAAACAACTGAAAATCTCATAGCCGACCTTCCTTTACATGAATTCTGCTTTTTAGATCTATCAAAGGAGTGGGAAAAGGCAACATACAATCATGCTACAAAAGGGCGGTCTGAAACTTCAGGGTTATCTCACATCAGAAGAGAATGCTGAATAACTAAGGTTTTCAAGGAAGTTCAAGGTTTCTCACGTCAGCTTATGAAAAATTATAATCTTATGTGACATTGCCTTGAAAGTTTTTTAATACAACAACTGAAAGTTGTGCAAGAGCAAGGTGCTGTTGGCAGAACTTATAAGTAGGTACAGTAATGACAGCAGTAAAGACTAATTTTTTTTATTACTACAGTCTGAAAGTTTAAGAAAAAACAAATTATTTCTACTGCACAAGCACAATGAAAGGAAAAGCTTCAGCATTCTTTTTTTTTTTTAACTCTGTAGAATTTTTTAGTGTTGTCTTCAATATTCCTGCTTACGGAAGTATAACTCAGCAGAAGAGGAAAAAGCAAAGAAATACTTGTAATTTTCAAAATGTGTATTGTTTAAGTTTCTACACTCCACAAGATATGTTGCACTTGCCCTTATCTGAACGGGCATATTTTCCAGTTTACAACACCTGCACTGAAAAATAAAATCACAACTCTTCCTGAAAATGACTTGGCTACGTACACTGCTGGGCTAAGAGCAACCCATAATTCATCATCGGTCAGCTTGGACTCAGTGCATACAAAGTAATGCCTTAATTTGCAACTCTCTTAGTCACCACAGTTTCTGTAAGCTGATTTCATTTATTGCCCACACTACTTTCAAGTTGCTGACTTTTTCTCCAGAATAGGACAGCTTACCCGATTTGTGTCCGGCCAACAAACCAACTTTGCTTTCATCTGCCACTGGAGAAATAAAAGAAAAGACACAAAGATCAGAAGCTTATTTAAACTCACAAGCCTTTGAAACACGGTCAAATTATTTCAGACACAGCATCCTAAATCTTTAAATTAAAATAATCTGAAAGAAAAAGTGTCTTTCTTTACCAAATCTACTTGGGGTGCTTCAAAGTCCAAATACCTGAATCAAAGCCCTCTGAAACCAATAAAAGAACTACCAGCAGTCCTTGTGGGTTACAGATCAGGACCTCAGCACTTACACACTCAAAACTGAGTTGTCAGAAGAGCAATTGCATTTGTAAATAACTCATCTTGCTAGACAAATCACAGGGCATAGGAGAGTTGTAACATTTTCAGATCAAAGACCTCAACTGTAAAAAGAATCCAGATGTGGAAACCTTCCCATCTGCAAGACATCTCACTGACTCACAGGACCCTCTGCAGACAATAAGGTCTCCCCAGATCTGATCTTTTCAAAGGCATATGCATTTTTTTCTATGTTTTATTTTTATCTGCAAATCGTAACTTTGTGGTATTTCACAATATTTTATAAAGATGTTTCCAGTTGCAACAGTTTGCAGACAGAGCAGTGGAACAGCAAATTCTGAATGTAACAAAAGTAGTAACATTTGCTCAGTAACTTTACTTCAGTTTATTATCATATATCTCAAAAAACTAATTAAAATACTCTCCTGGAGGGCTGAGGGGAAGAACCAATCACCATTTCTTAAAATGAATTCTATGCAAAGAAACGGTGTTAATGTAATGTTAGGGATGATAAAACAAGCACAGGAAATGAATGTTAGGGTTGAAAGCTTATCCTTCAACTCTGCCTGCCCAAGCACTCCCTTATAACTCGCCTTAAAATGTAATCTCTTTATATGATAAAATAAATTGTAAAGTCATACCAAAAACACTACAAATGCAAACTTAAGCTTTGCATAGTGGTCACTATAAAAGTTTATATAGAGGGTTATCTGCAATGAAACAAGAACCTGCTATTTTCTACCTAGGAAAGAGCAGTGCAGTAGTTACTGACATTTAGGAGCCACTATTGGGGAAATAATCACAGTAAACGTTTTGTTATATTGCTTCCCCACTTCACTTTTAGGGAAGCTTTTACCCTCAAAAATCAGCATCAAAGTCAGGACTGAGATTCGTAACTAAAATCACAAATCCACAACTGACCACTGCAACTCTTTTCCACTTTTGTAATGCAACTGTCACCTGACTATCAGTAAATTGGCATGGGGGAGTTTTTTTTGTAGGACATAGATGCTAATAAAGTGAGACTAATACTGTTTGCAGCATTATGTAAAGATGCTGCTAAACAAACTAGCAGTGGGGCTAGTCAAAATTAGAAGTGCAACCAAAACTCAAGGCTGTTCTGCACTCCTTGGCCTTTAACCTTCATCTAGTCCATGGAAATGATAACTATTTAGCTCCTTGCTGTGCAGCTTGATCCTATAATGCAAAATGACTGGACAGAGGTTTGCTATAAGGATAGTTCAAACTCCTATTCCTTCTCCCTCCCCCCAAATTTACCTCTAAGCAAAACAACTGTGGAAAACTTTCGTCCCAAAGGTTAGTGTTTTGACAACTTATGATTGTGTGAAAACAAGGGATTATAATGGAAACTGATTTGCAACCTTAATTATAGCAGTCACTAATGGCAACCAGTATAATATATGATAATTACTAGGAGTAGGTTATGTTACAGTACACAGGAACTTAAAAAAAAATACCAAGGTTCACAGTATTTTTTTAAAACTGTGCTGATGGCTTGGCTTGCCTGAAACTAAGTTTTACATTATTAAAAGGGATAAATCCATTTAACTTAATCATACTTTACACACCAGCTTCACACACAAAAATTAGATTTTAATACTGGAGGGAAAAAAGGAAGAACAAAATGATTAGAAAATGAAAAATAATCTTACCAAAATACAAGGTTAGCATTATGAGTTTAAGCACACACATGCACAAAAACTGGGAAATGCAAATATTAAAGTTTTATATCAAAGTTTGAACAAAATATGTGTGCTCCTCCACAGGGTAATTTTCATTTCATGGGATATTATGCTTAGGCAGTGCCTTCTAGGTTTGCCATCTTTCACTAAACTGGAGTGGCACAGACAAGTCCATTCCTTCCCTTGGTTCCTCTGAGAACAAGGAGAAGACAACAGAAAACCAGAAAAAGGCTAACAGGAGATAAATACCATGGATGTCAAAGTTGAAAACTTTGTAACTAAAGATTTCATTTAGGAAGTACATAGGACATCCTGTTCCAAAAAATAGCATTTGAAAACATTTCTCTGCACGTTGTTAGAAGGTGATGCAATCATTCAGTTATGATGAAAATAGTTCTTTCCTCTAGATATCTTTCTTGGCCTTTGGAAAAAGAGAAAACTAAGTGGAAAATTCCAAGACTTCTAATAGCACTGGTCTCTGTACGAAATCACCTGGAAGATTTTACACAAGTAAAAAATACCATCACCTCTTAAAACTCCAGTAAAAAGAAATTCTAATTATTTTTATATTGCAACATCAAAAAGTAATTACATTGCAAATAACTATGAAAAATTTCAGCTCAAGAGGATCACACTTGGGAATGTGCAAACTGTAACTATTTTTATGAAGACACTAGAATTACTATATATTCTTGAGCTAGAATTATTAAATGCATAACATTAAAAAAAAAAATGAAACCACCTAATTTGGGGACTGCAAAGAAAAAAAACCAAACAAAAATCTTGGAAGGACTCATGCAGGGGAGTAAATACATTCACAAATAAGATGACACTTCTCCTTAACTTGTGAATAAAACAAATACTTCACATTTTGAAATGTCCCTGGAACTCCAGGGGATATTAGTTCACGAAGCTATTAATGTTTGCCCACAGAAAACACACTAGCTCTTTTAAAGTAACATCTATAATTTAGGAACCATGTTTTCACCACAGAAGCCAGTTACGTATTCATTGTCAGAACTCAAAGTAATGGCTGAAATGAAAGATGACAGGAGTTCTACAGCTATTTAATAAAAGCATGGACGTTTGGGGGACTAGCAAGACCACAGATTATGAAAGATGGAATATTACTAAACAAAACAAATCTGTCCTGCTGACAGCAAACAACTGATAGGGGTTTTTTTAAACTATGACAACAACCACTACAGATGATAAAACCCCCAACTCTCTACGCCACGAATAATCAGATTTTATTAGTCTTTCCTATGGTCATATTCCGGAGTGCTGTTTTGCATGAAGAAAATAAGGAGTATTATTTAGCAGCAGTAAAAGCCCCCAACACGCATCCGTGTCCTTCCACATCATCTTTTGATTGCCATTTCTGTGCCCTGCTCCAGATAACCAAGGTAGCCAATTTATTTGAATTGCGTGACTTTCAATGGTTTCATAACAACAAGCCATCAGTACTTTTCAAAGTTTGTGTCAAAATACAGCCCAGGCATATTTACAGGTCAACAATCTAGTTCCCAGCTATGGTTCAGAGAAGCACAAATCAATGCTGCTGCCTGCTGTGATAACGGATTTCCCTTCTTTTGCCCAGTTCAACTGAACCATTACAGTATTTTTCCCCAAAACAAGGAGTTACTACTATTCACAAGATACAGGGTACTACTATTCAACTTAGTGACTTTTTTTGTGAAGGATCAGTTTTGCACATTGACCGAGAGATACTAAAAAAATCTTCTACACATGCAAAAGTCACTCTTTCTGCTGGACAAACTGACACGTACCTTTGAAGACCAGCTGCAGTTCTGCACTCAGAAAAGAAGCAAACAAGGATTAAAATCACAATTAATGAGAAATAATATGATGAGACACCAAAACACCAAAGAATTTCCTAGAAATCCAATTTCCTGACACTTTTATTAGTTAATAGGAAACCAAATAAAAGGTTTCTTAGTGTACAATAATCAATTCACAAGGGCTGTATCGTCAAACTATGTATCCACATGACGCTTCTGTACTTCTTAGATTCCATCAGTTTCTATGGTATAAATACATGAAAATAAAGCAAAGTCTCAAATTGGTCACTGTTTTTTTCTGATGAAGTGTATCCTTACTCAGCCCTTTCATCATAATGAAGGCACTGCATCATCAATTAGCTTCAGTCAGTGACAGTGCCAATGACATAATTCTCCTGCCATATTTATTTTCTTGGTGAAGCCTTTCCCCATCCAGGAGTGGCATAAATCACTTGGAGAAATTGTCTCAATTGCTGGCTCACCACCATCACTTAGAAAATGCCGCTTCCTGTTCTAGGTTTGCCCCGAAGTACCACATACAAAGACTACAGGCTTTTGTACTAAAATCTAGAATAGCAATAAAATGTGTGTATCATGAACGGTAAACTTGCACTGTCTTACAATATTTTCCTTCACTAATCCCCCTCCCCACCTCTCCAGTGGAACTTCACATAAGGGCATGTGTTCTGGGGTCACCAGATGCTTATTCTTGAAGAATTAGGAGTCCTTGATGGATTTCTGTTTACTTCAGTGTTGAAAAGCACCAGGACTAGCAGAAAGCTTGCTCAAGAGGCAAGGATAAATTATACTTAGTGGTAAGAAAGGTAAACACCTTTTCCAAAATGGCATCTAACACAACATTTGGCATGCCCTGTTCAGCACATTCAAAGGCAGAAATAAATCACACCCAAACCAAGATTGTGGATTCTTTTTCTCTCATGTACAAGGTTTTTCTCTAATTAGATTTTTCAGAACAATTTTGTTAGAACTGATTTAATACTTCAATTGAATTGTGTTCAGAGAAGATCCCCAAGGGAAACATCTTGTGTGTCAGCACATGAGGATGAAAATGCTTAAGCTTGCATTCACTATTACTCCTACTTGTTGTTGAAGAACCAGCAGTACACTGCTGTCCACTGGACACATTTAGCTTTAAATGGAAGTTTTTCTCCTGGCAGAAAATAACATTGTTTTACAATTTCCCAGCCAGCATGAAAGAAATTTCTTCACTTTCTTGTAGTGGCACAGCTACTCGTTCTTGAAGGTTACACTGCTAATTGAGGCCATCGCGGCTTCTTTTACACTTTTGTTGTCTTCTCTAATCCTCTCTCACCTCAGTTCCAGAGAAACTGCACAAGGCTAAAACTCCCCCGCTACACGTCTTTCGCATGTCATTAACACTTCTTCCAAACTCCTAGGGTTAAACTACAAGTTCCTAATGTAATCTGTCATTCACTGGTTGAAAACATTGATAGGGAACAGATTTAAGACAAAGTTTAGAGAACAGATTTGTAACAGTGCTCTTAAAAGTTACTTCATTATCTTTCTTATAGTAGGTATACATTAACGTAATTGCTATTTTATCCCACTAACACTTTAACAATCTAAGTGCATTCACAGAGCAGCTCAAACTTACACTAAAACAGTGTAGGAAAATACCACCTCAACCAAGTGTTACCATTTTCTCAGCTGTGTCATCACCACAGTTCATACAATGCTCTCAGTCTGCTCCACAATAAGCTTCCCTGAGTCTTCGACAAATTTCTACAAAACCAGTCCAAAAGGTTGATATCTTCTTTTGCCCACTTCTGTCTTTATGCCACAGCCCATCGTCCCCTCAACTGCATCAATGCAGATTTGGTGTAAAATTGAGTAACAAAATTAGCTGTGTTAAAAGTCTCTCTTTTCATATGGAATAAACCTGATTTCAGTCTCATTTCAATTCAGTTCACAGTGTCCCTATCACTTAAGAAATGATTTTGTTTCATTCCCTACTTATAGATCTTACAAACAGAAATTTGAAAGTCATCTGAACTAAGAAAACTGCATCATATTCATTTCTAAAAATTGATTCTGCAGAGTGGCCTCAGAAAATACACATCTAATCTGACAGTACTGGAAAGTTACTTATGACATAAGCTAGAAAAATGTTAAAATCTCTCTTGACCCTTGATCCTAAAGACAGTCACAGCCATAAGCAATACAGTTTTTCCTAAACCCATGACATTTTTGTTTTTGGAAAGTCTTTCTTTTCAAGAGATGATTTGTTAAATTAGTCTTATATGCCAGTAACATTGAAAAGACTGTTGGAATTCTGATCCATCTTCTCCATTTCCTTGTTAATGTTCTAATTAACCTAACTAGCTCCTAAATGCAGTTCTGAAATCAGTTTCAAGTCAAAGCAACCAAATAAATGTATTCCATACATACAACATGGCTAACAAAATGACAATTTTAAAATACCAAACCACCTTTTGGCCCCACTAATACCATAACTCTCACTAGGGATCTCCCAAAATGTATTCTTTTAATTTTATCTGAATCAAAACATTGCTTAAAAGAGTAATCTCCATTAGCTCTGTCTGGTCCTCATTTGGCTTTGCTTTCAGATATTTATTTCAGGATACAAAATTACACTCAGAATAACAATAATCTGGCTCAGAGCAAACCATGAAGCAGCTAATAGCATCTTGATTGCATTTTCCACATCCTTCTGGATGTGAAATACTGGTTTCCCTTTGTTTTGAGGTGCTTTAAAAGAATGAACTGTAATTGAATGCAGCCCTTCACTAACAAAGAAATTAACATTTAGTTAAATATTGGCTTCTTTGCAGAGTATCCTATAACTTATATCTTGCATATTTATTTGCTAATTATTCCTAAGTACATAAGTTGGCCTATATTTTAATAAATACGCCCCAAGGTTAAGGGACTCCAAGTATGTCTAATGATGTTTTAGCAAACAATATTTCACTCACATTTAAAATCAAGTAAAGGACATACACATTTCTTCAGGCTACAGAGTTTAATCAGTTAAGATTTATGGGTTTTTTGCTTTTGATAGGGAAAGGAAGAGGGAATTAAGCAGCACCTTGGGATAGTGGTCATGGGTTATTATACTGACATCCTCAAATATCTACACAGTACTCTGCCTGAATTGATACGCAACGAAATTGCTATATACTCATATGATTCAATTTCATGTTGCTTCAGGTTAAAACAAGCCACACTTTCATGTGTTTGCATACAATTCCCCTGGCTGCAGTTTTTACAGTACATTTATGCATAGCTTAAATCACTCCTGTGCATAAAGATTTATGGAAAATAGAGGTGTTGGAAATAGATAATAAGACACCTCCTATCCTTTCATTTTCTTCGAGCACACCGATTTACACCTTCCAACACAACATGAAAAAATTTTTTCACATTAACATTGCAAAAATTACATTTTTAAGATAGCTAAAAGAACAAACACTACTGAAAACAGATTCCGGTAAAATATTATATAGAAATTCTTCTCTAGACAACTGTGGTAATGTAAGGAAAAATGTGTGCACATAGGAGGCTGTTAAAAGAAAGGGAAAATCATCCTTCCAATGACTTGTATAGAAGCCACTGATTTCTTCATTTTTCATCTGCCCTGAAGTTTCAAAAAAAGTGTTCCACTTCAGGGGGAAGGGACAACACAACATTAATTTAGATGATTTTTTATTTTGTTTTGCTTATTTTTAACACCATGCTATAAGCACAAGTCCAAATGTAGCATGCAGTCCAACTCTGTTCAGTACAAGCATTCACTCCAAGTCAGACTTTGTTTGGCCCTGCACAGATCCTTGAAGTCACGGTTTTAAGAAGGGTCTTTGCTTTGTTAACACATGGATGGCCGTGTTTGAAGAACAAAAAAATTTATGCAACTGAGTGGATGTGTCAAGTGCAAGGATTAGTAGAGGGGGGGGCTGTGCAATTTTTATCACCACCAGGTTCAAAATAAAAGTAGACAAGGCAAAGAAAAATATGCCATAAGACACAGGATATGAACTCCACCAGTGATCCAGAAAGTGCTGTCATTATCTCAACACAGCAGCAGGGAAGAACATTAGGACTTATAGCTGATATGAAACTAATCTGTACTCTATGGCTCTGAATGAAGCTGTAAATTTTGAGAAGCATTTGAACACGGTGGAAATGATGGATGCTAAAACAGGGAACCAGTCACCCTGCCTCCATACACTCTGCACAAGGGCATCTGTATGTATGAGGCAAGTTCTGCCCATATCTGCAAAATCAAAAAAAATGATCATTACCACTAGACCTGCCTTTTTTGTATTTTTTTTGTTTCCTACAACAGTAACTCAGTAACTCACACGTGACACTAATTTTTGGTTTATTTTTGTAAAGCAGGTCTAAGCAAAGACTAAATCGTCTGCAAATAAAGTGAGTTCTTGAAACACACCGAGGACTCATGCTATTCCTGAAGTCAGCAGTTAGGACTTGTGTCAGTCCATACAGCTCGTGGCACGCACACGGCAGCACAGAGCCCTGCCTAAACAACCAGGTGGCAGTGGCTCATGCGCTCTGCTCCTGTCCAGCTGCCCAATCACCAAGTGGCAATAAACTAAACTACATCTGCCCTACTGGCAAGTCACCTACAGCTTTTGCTGCATGTGCCAAGTTCCTTGCATTGCAGGATTTGCTCTGGAGACTGACAATGACAAATCGATGCAACGTGTTAGCGGTACTGAACAACTTTTGGTCACCCATTCTTATTACCTGAGGTTATTCACTGCGGGTATTAATTTATAATATTATTCTTTTGTAAATAGATATGACTGGAAAACAGATCAAGAACTCAAAGGTTTCTGAGCCTAAAATATATAAAACTGAAAAGATAAACATCAATGTTAAATGGGTTTCCATTGTGTACCCATGTAATTACAGACTAGTCTTTACTTAACAGATTTGCCTCTTGTGTATATATCAACCTTCATCAAAGCCAGAAAGACCCTTATTATACAGATTCACTACTTCCCTAATTCAGTGAATTTATTATTTTCACATATGGTTCGTAATCTATAGTAATATCTGGATTCTCTTGCATTTAAAATTTTCTGTTACCTACCTTTGATGATCCTTTGGATAGCAATGTCATTATGTAATTCATATCTTTGTAACCTTATAATTAGGCAATGGATGCATCATACACATTTCAAGGTGAAGTAAAATGTTTCAGAAGTGAACAGCAGTACAGATTTCACATTTACGCCCTGTATTACACCAATTCTGTTGTCTACTGAGTCCGTGATGTTATTCTGGGTCTCTAGACCGAATCTCTGGGTGATTTCCTAGATCTATGGGGACACCTGAACTTGCTTTGAAAAGAAATAAGCTGCATCTAAGTCACATTTTCTAAGGTCTCAGACCTCTCCTCCTGGACTCCAATTCTGTGTTTTTTCTGTTCATCATGTTAGATTTTCTCTTTTGAAGGGCCTGACAGAACTTGAGAACAAAAGAACAGCAGTAAGCGGACAGCATTCCATGACTCCCGGAAGAGGCCTAGCACTTTTCAGAGGGGACACCTCCTCTTTGTTACCAAATTTGCTGGAAGATGAAGACAGCAGCACTTTTTTTTTTCCCAGCAAACAGTGCATTGAAATCAATAAAGGATACACAGCTGCACACTAGGATGAGAAGTTATTATGGGTCATGACTGCAGTTAAGTAAGAAGGAAACAAAGAACAAGTTCCCTTGCCCAAAAATCCATTTTGGAATGTGAATTACATGAATGCTCTATTTGGAAGCACACTTCTATATCCCAAACTACTGGGATTTTATTTGTATTAGAAGCCCTTTATATTGCAGTTACTTCCCTTGAGATTTTCATGTTTCTTTTCCATTTCCCGTTCCAGCCAGTAGCTTCTGCTTAAAATCTCTCAAAAGCTGGAAAGTCAAACATGGTACTTCACTGCTTGCTAAAGAATGGCTGTGAAAGGTCCTAGCTTTCATCTTCCTCAGTTTTATTGTTTTTAAGCTATGTGCAAGGAATTTTATTTCATCTAGTGTGATTTATGAAACAATATGGTGCAGTTCTTTCAGAGTCTCTCCCGTTCTCTATATGACTGTCTCAAGTAATAGGTCCACCTTCACATTTGTGCCTCCAATCAGACTGATTATCACCCCTTTCATATTTTACTTTCAGAACAGAAGGTGCATTTTCAAAAGCTACCCTCTTACAGGCAACAATCTCTGGAAGATCTAAAAGACACATTTGTATAAGTTGTTTATTTTATTTTCGCACCCAATTTTATTTTAGTTTTTAGCCACCATGATTTAGTGACTCATATCCATTCTCAAAGCATTGCTTCTGGGTGTCAGGAGCAGACTGCTTTATAGAATGTGAAGTATAGGTCACCTGGCAGTTCTGACGGTGCTCTCAAGTGTACTCCCATTGCCTAATTTTACAGCGGTGCTTGTGAGCATTTTTTCTGGTGACTTCTGTGGGAGTTGGAAGCAAACCTTTCTAAAAGATGGCTCTGTAAAGCTGAACACGAATTTTTCTAGTAGACTACATACAGTGTATGTTGTGAGTCAAGTCTGTAACTGCAATCATTTTTTGAGGAGCACTTCCATTCTTAAAAAAATACCTAACCCATTACTCTTAGTCAAAACAGTGGAACAGAACTGCAAAAGGGCTGGGATGGTCATGCAGTAGCATTAAAATTCTGCCTTAAAAACTCTTTTAAATTAATTCATATCCATTCTTATCCCCCATTAACAACTGTCTGGTCCTTACATGCGCTTAGAGGAGTAAACACATTAAATGTTACATTAAAATATTCCATTAAGATGACAATAAAAATCAAGAATAAAAAACATAAGGCTGATCATGAAAAAAAGAATCAGCAAGGTAGCAAAAAGCTACCTTGAAACTATATATGAAATTAATAATTTTCTATTAACGGTGTACAAAATCCAATCCAACAAAGCACATAAATCTGTAATTAAAGATATCCTAATGGTAGGTCTGAAGGTTTCCCCCTCAACTCTTGAATTTGGAAAAAGAATCAGATAAAGTGTGGCAAAGCAGAATTAAAAGGAAAAAGAAAACCTTACTTGGTTTACCTCGAGACTTAAGAAGTTTGTGAATTTTTTCTTGAGCCCTCATTAAAATATGGCTTGGTTTCCAGCTGCAGTAACCCTTCAATCTTTCACCTGCAAATGCTTTCCCAGTATTGAAAGAACCTTTTACTTTCTGCTTCACCCACCCTGCAAGCTTTTCTGCACAGCTCTGATGGATAAAGAACCATAACCTTACACTCCTCAAGCATTTATGAAGATCTACTGCAAGGCTTTGAATGCCTGTGTTTGTCACTGTCGATGAAGAAATAAGCAACTTGTCCGAGGAACCCTTTGTCCAGAGTAGTTTTACAATCGTTTGTATTCTATAGAAGACATTACTTTTGGTATTGCTGGTTTTGCCATATATTTTAGACACACAAAACTTGCTCAGCAATTCTTTCTGCTCATATTTCTATCATTCTGTCTTTTCCTCAGCTAAGATTTCAATATAGTGGGCCTTTACCAAAAAAAAGCCGAACTTCCTTCAGCTTCAAGCAAAAGGGTACTTGCAAACAGATGCTACAGGAGGCTGACCATTGTGCCCATCACTGTAGCTCCTCTGCAGAACTTACTCCCTGGTGTTAGTGTTAAAGACACAAAAGCAAGAAAGAGAGAGGGCCTAAAGGCTAAAAAGCTGACCTGTATGTCACCCCACCCCTTCTTACCCAGATCCATGCTTTTTGAGGCTTTCAGATTAATTGATTCAGACTGCTTGGCCGGTGTCAAAGATCTGAAGTTGATGTGCTGATCTGTTAAATGCACTGCTGAATTTATGATAGGGCTGTAGGAAATAAAGAAAATAAAAAGATATGCAAAATATTAAGGCACCAGTTCAAACCACAAGTGAACTAATTAAAGAATGCACAAATATACATGTGTTTCTTCCTCTACTTGCTTACAGCATGCATTTTTAAAAGCAGATATTGATCCTCAACTTCCTTTTCTGAGACTTAACATCTTCAGTCACTTGTTTTTCATCATCACGGATGGAAATATAAATGTAAATGATTAGTAATGATTTTTTTTTTCCATTTTGCTAGTTCTATCTTACGACTGCATTTCCAAATAACACTCTACAGATTGTTGGAAAAATACTGACAATGTACCTGGATCAATTCTACTTCATCTGCTAATACAAAATTATTTCATAGCCTTGCACCACTTATGTAGAGGCTGGAGGTCTTATGGAGGATGACATGACCTTCTGAAGAATTCCAAAGTATTGGGGGTTCGGTTAGTTTGGGTTTTATTTGTTTTAGTCTTTTTTTAGTTCTTCTACTTCAAGGCAAATTTCTAAACATTTCAAAATTCTGCCTGAGTGAAACTCCAAGTAACTTTCAGGTGTGAGGAACTGAAACACTTAGTGTAATACATTTGAAATCTTCCATGTCTCTTTTTGATTAGAAACAGAAATTACTATTTTTTAAAATACTGTTAAGCAAAAAAGCAGTTTGAAAATTAAAAACATTTATTTCCAAATTGTTCAATCAAAAGGTTGGTTTTACAGCATCAAAATACTTTCCTAAGAGTTTTGTTGAAATGCAGTTTCAGTGAAATCAGCATGACTTGATACTGCAATTCGATTTCAAGTGAACTAAGTTCTAAATGGAAAAACAATACAACACTGAAACAGTCACGGTGGGAGAAAGGGCCCGTAAATTCATGATCCTTTTAATACATTTAAGAGAATATTTTTCTCCTAACTTGTTGAAAAAATTAGGAACAGATTCTAGCAAACAACTGCAGTTGAGAATTTACTGCTGAATTATATTAATCTGTGCAGACTTTTGTTTGCTTACCACGTTATATATACCTGTCTGGGACACGGGAAATCATGAAATTACTCTGTGTTAGCAAAAAGAAAATAGGAGAGTCTTGTATGAAGAATTCAAGGTACCCATAATAAAATACATCTACTCTTTCATACTACGTGCAAACGTTTAAGGGTAGTTTTTAATCCCATCTGTGCACACGAGGACAGACGCGTGGCTAAATGTTGAGTTGAAATGCGTATTTTCCAAATTTCATTGCAACAGACGCATGACTATCAAAACTGAATACACAGAAGATGAATAAACAGCGTTCAACACTGCATTTCAGCATCACAGGTAGGACAGGTTGAAATTATGCTTCGATTTGAATCCTGCGCTACTTGAGACAGAAACAGTGTGAGCCATCGTGAACTTCAGCATGTTTACACTTTTTTCTGAACTTCCAAACTTCTGTTTTTAGTAAGGAAATTAAAGCTTTTCGCTGCTATCAAGCACTCCAGCTTTTACAAAAGCATCTGAAAAATCTACTTAACCCATTTACAACTGGTAAAGTGTTCATTAATTTTTCCCTTACACATTTCATTGCTCCGACTTACTACAGATTCATTTTGTAATCTCAAGAATGTCTTTGGCTGACATAATTCGCTTTCCTACAAACTGTATTTGGCTAGGACTTTTAAAGATTTGAGAGACTTCAAACTCCATTTACACATAGCATCCACTGGTACAGTTTTAAATTAACTTTTTTTTTTTTTAATAGAGATTATGCTTTGGGGTTCTTTTTGTTTTACTGGATATCATACATCACGGAGAGCAGGCATACTGCAGCCTATGAACAACTGAAATGAACAACACACTACATGCTAAAATAACATTCCCAGCTCATATTAAAGGATCTTGCAAGTGACAAAAAGGAGTGGTACAAATTAAAAATAAATTTTAAAAAAAGTTATTTTACAATCAATTAGAACTATTTTCACAACCACTTATCAGCAATTAGTGCTGTAACTATTAAGAAGAACTGAAGTCCAACCTATGATTATAATTCTCATTCAGCAGATCCTCACTGGGATGTGGTGGAAGAGGTGGGGGGGTTTCATTTTCATCGTTGCCACGATCAGACACTGAAAACTCTGAAATAAAATTTAAAAAGGGGTTAAATAAGCCACAGAAACAAATACATTACACCAGTTCACTGACTGATGACTGGACTGGAAGGCCTCAAGCAATGCTGAAGTGAATCACAAATTATTCAAATCCCTAAACTAACTAAACTAGAATTAAAATCACACCAAGCAGAAAATGCACCCCTTGGGATTTCCTGAAGAGCTGATTTCCAGATTTGCATATGCATAATTAAAGGTAAATATAGGGAAACTTTGTACTTATAGTGAAGTTGAGTGCAAGGCACAAATTGCTTTACTCCATTTGAGTGGATTTTCACTTCTACATAGCTGCATCCTAACTTATTGTAGGTTCATGCTTTCATTCCCTTTGATGGGGAGTATTTATCTCCTTTCATGTACAGAAGAGAATACATTCTCAGCTCGAAGAAAAATTTCTCTTATTCTATGGCAAGAGAAGAAAGAGGTATTTCTTAATTGCAGTCTTCACTTTCCTACCATTTTGGTAATTCCTCCTTTACCTTTACGAAAAGCATTCAGCTAACACCAGAAAATTACTTTGTACAAAGACAAACATGAACTATTTAAACCATTCAGAGATTTGTTAAGCAACAACACTTACATATCTGCAATATTTTATAAGACTGCCGTGCCTGCCGTAGGCCAGTTCATTATTGTCGTGTAAATTCACTTTTCAGTCTAAAGGTCTAATCTTAGAAAAAGTCCCTCCATCTTTCAATGTAGAATCTGTCTTCGCCCCTCCAAAACTTACTGGGGAACACAGACACATTCTTGGCTTTCAGTGGCAGGTCAGCAATCTAACAATACTGATGCACCACACTTTCACGTGAGCTGTTCTGGTGCATGGAATGTTGGTAGTCTTTTTGCACAATTGTGTGTGAAAGCACTAATCTGACTTGAGAGAAAAGGGGTCTACAGGGGGGGGGAATCACAACAGAAAGCAACAGATCATATTTATTTGATAAGAGCACTGAGATCGTTCCCCTAAAAGAAAAAACAAGCAAGCAAACAAAAAACCCCAATCCAACCAGATCTACACTATTAGCTCAAGGATCCTATAAGACTCCTATTGGCTGGATAACCTCCTCAAGATGAGAATGATAAGAAATAGCTCCAACCCTGTATCTCAGGAAAAGTGTTAATGTCATGAGAAGAAAGTGAAGATGAGCAGATGAGAAAAGTTTTAATGAGACCTTAAAAAATATCAATTGCCAGTCTGACGTAAAAACCAGATATGCTACCTAACATATGCACGCTGGCTGCTTGCACTGTGATCACATTCTTTCAGGTTTGAATTTATGGACAGGAAACAGATGAGGAATAAATGGCAAGTTCTCACAGTAGAAACACTTTAGAACAAAGGGGATCTCATACTGTTCAATGTAATTAAATGATCTCTAAGATGAATCAGAAGATGAAAATATTTCCTCATATAAAAAACCAGTTAGAACTATCAAAAAGAAACAGACGATGCAATTCTGCAAAAAGATTGCAGGACAGGTGAAATCCCCTGTCAGAGATTGCAAAGTGATACACGGAGTAGGGGAAAACCCTGAGGCACACATGGAGGCTGTTACTGTAGGGATTATCACTGGAACTGTACACTAGATGTGCGCTGGATTGTTCTTTGAAGACATGCTTAGTGAAGTCAAAGGGAGACAGTAATTTACAAGTCCAAACATTCCAACTAGAACTCAGTTTTGAAATAGGATCTGAGGTTTCATTCTTTTATCTGAAAACCACGTAATACAACTAAGAAACATATTGAAAAGGTACCAAGGGTAGTTGGACACATGTAGAAACATTCCTAAAAGGACCAAGGATTAGGATTCTTTAGTGTAGAGTAAAAAGCAGTAAAAGGGGATACAAGAAGTCTGTGAAATTGTAAAGGGGATGCATACAGTGAAAAGGAAGCTCTTACTGTCTCATACACAGTAACAAGAAGATAACCCAGGACAAACATAAAGTAGTACTTTTCATAGAACTCATTGCTGTGAGAATGCTTTGGGAACAAATTTTTTAAAAATATTACAAAATGTACCAAAAATTGGAGAGACAGAGCCTCTGACTTAGTAAGTCGCTAAACCACTGACTACCCAAACTAGGAAAGAGATATCCAATGGACAAAAAAGAATTTAAAAAGCTAAAAAATCACACGCACTTATGCTTTGCTCAGCCTCTTTGAGCAGACACCTACAGCCACAGCAAGAGGCTGAGTAAATCAGGTAGTTGTTTTAACTTAGATTCACAGACTTGAGACATCATTTCACCAAGGCTGCTTGGTGATGGGTTACCGCCAGTATTTTTCTTGCAGTAAACAAATGTTACACCCAGAAAAATGTCAAGATTTCCTTAGTGAATTGGAAATGATCACAAGGGACTACAGCTCCCAGAAAAATGGGAGCAGAAGCCAGAGAGTGAGAGAATTTAACCAAAGGGGCAGTCACTGGCTCCACGTTCAAGACCTCAGGAAATGACCTTAACAGATCCAGAAAAATCAGAGGAACTTCTAAGCCACTGTGCAAGATGTACTCAATTTTCAGATACTACACAGAGCAAGAGAGTAAAAAAGACAAACTTAAAGTGAGTAAAAATGGATTCTGTCCACAAAACACATGCAGTGTTTACAAACAAAGTCTAAATAATTAAAATAATTAAGAATATAATTTCTTAATTTTCTATCGTGACATTGCCACATACGTATGAAAACAGAGGCGCTTGTACAACCATGAGGACTCAGTCTATGGTAGTAGAGAAAATTTGATTGTTCTGCTACCTAACCAGAGGGGTGACAGCATTTCCCCTATAAGTGTTTATAATCTAGGGTTATAAGAAATATATTAGAACCTCTAATGAAACACATTCCAGTAATCTTTCAACACCAGAAATGTAAAGCTGCTGGCACTGAAGTACCAATTCTCAAAGAGGTTGTTCTAAAAAACGCTGTGCAACAGCTTGGCAGCAAAAGAAGTGAGGACCTGAAGGCAGCAAGTATTATTCATGCAAAAATAGAACAAACACTGGCATTTCAATATTGGATCAGCATCCCCTCCCCCTTTAGTTAAATATCCACAGGCAACACAAAATTTAATGTTTTGGCTATAAGCACTTCTCCCCACACATCAGTTTTTCTCACTCATGTATAATAAAAAAGACTCTTAAAACAGACAGCAATATTAGCAGGCCAAGCATCAGTGTATTTTTGTTGAGCTTTTGTACGAATTTTATTGGTAGGAGCAGTGAATGGTACTGGAAATAACTTATTAGAAAACATTAATTATGAAAGTGACATTTTATTAAACATAATACAGCTCCTGTCATTAAATTCTTACATTAGATTCTGTATTATGTTAAAAATCTCCTCTGTCTTTTATTATTCTTTGTAAAAATGTACCAACTGTACTTTTACATTCAAGATCTGGATAGCACACTGTGACCATGTATAAGGGACTATTTCTGCTTGTCACAAGAAACTCATTAGGTCTTTGACTCATGTCCTTAAACAGACACACAACCAAAAGTTCATAACTGAGTTAAAAGAGGGTTGTGCACACGTGTAGTGTTTTGTCTTTATAGATGACTTGAAAGACTGAGGACAGAACTTTGTAAGAAACAACACCAAAAAAAATTTTGAACCAGTGATGGGAGGAAATAAGTGACAGGCTCATATGGAAAGCAGAATCAGTATTATCTCAATAATAATTAATACTGTGACTTCAGAAGAGAAGAAATATTTCCACAATGTGTGAGACCAATGTGAGCCCAAAGTGTCTCTCACCAACATAATTTACCAGATCCGTACCATGGCCGCCTGCTGCGGCAAGTGCCTGTGCACTTCTCCCTTAGGATCACTTCAGTTTTACTCACCAAATGCCAAATCTTCAACTGAAATAGCAGTACAATGATACTTCTAGTAAGTGCTAGAAACATCTTCGGCTTTTGCTGTCTACTGACTCCAATCCCAATCACTTCCCAGGCCACGGCCGGGAAGACTCAGCCATGCCAAACCCTCCCTGTACCAGTGGCTCTCCAAATAATTCTTTCCGCATCTGACACATTCTGTTCTGAGGCCATCACATTTGTTTTGCCATACTGCCTTCTCACCATCATTCTTTAATTAAAAAGATGCCTACTGAAAATCATCTTATGATTAGGCTGCAAACGAATCATCTTGATTTTTGGATCGCAATTCTAGAACCCTTATCTGAAAGCACAACTCTTCCACACACTTTGTTTTGAACTTAAGTGACAAGTTACCTGTTGCCATTCACCTGTATCAATGACTCCAGAGCATTTGCTTATATGTTTTTTAAGGAAGTATTTAAAGATATTTGCTCCTTTCTGATCTGACAACAACTAACTCTACAAGGCAGGCTAGATCCAAGATAGGAGCTCCTTTTTTCCTGTAACTACAGAATCAGTGTGAAATCCATACAAGAGAAATGAAAGATCTAAACAACAGGATCTGATCTTGGAATACTTATAATGCTTCAGCCTATAACTGATCCTTTGCCTGGAATCACACTGTCAAAATATTGAAGTTAACACAAATAATTTATCCTTAAATTCTGTGGGAGTTTTTCTTGAGTTTTTCAGATAAGGGCTCTTGGTTTTGACTAAAAGCACCCCACACAGTCATCACAGCAGCCTATGAAATTACTTTTTGCCGACCACCCTGATTCCACAGTTGTCTAGGGAAGTGGGAAAAATCATGCATAATTCAACTACATCAAAGAAAATCTTTTTTTCCTACTGGATGGTATTTAAGTATGTGCTTGGCTTGAAGGATGAGAGCACACTTAAAAGGAAAGGGGTCAAGACCATCTCAAATACTTAAACTTTTCAAATAACAAGTACCTTGCTGAGTCAGGAGCAGATTGGACAGAGAGTACAGTATGCCATCAGAAATGAAAGAAGATGGGAAAAGAAGTGACCTTAAAAGCTCTTACTTATACGCTTACATATGCTTGTACATGTATATTTTCTGTGCACAATGTACATGATTACTTAATTTTTTTAATGAGTTCATTAATATAATTCCAATTTGTAAATTAAGGAAATGTTTCTAACCTCTGAACAAATTTTACCTTAAATCTAAAATAAGCAAGTGTACTTTATGGATATCATGTTTCAGTATAAATTAATTTAGCTTATAATAACCTGGGACATAATCTAAAAATTAACTGCAAAAATCACTGCGCTCATTAAAGACATATAGAAAATAAACATTTTGACAACATATATTTTGCACTCATCATTTGTTTTTTATCCAGCCTTACGTGTTGGGGCAGCGAGCTAGAAACTGTTACTTAAACTGGAATTTGTGCCAGGAATCTAATTCACAACTTCTGAGTCAGCTCTCCCACCCTCTCTGGATCTTCAAGCCTCAAAGTAACATAGTGTGCACTTACTCTAATTAACTGCTTTTCGAGTGGCTTTGGATTTCAGAAGAAACCCCCACATAGCACTCTCTTTCAGCCCAGAGAAGGATATCTAGAGACTACCTTTTATTCCCTCCTGAGGACTGCACGTTACGAATTGCTGCAGAATAGCATCATTCCGTCGGGAAGCAGCTGCAAAGTTATGACTCCCATCAAAGGCTGATTTTTGAAAGACTCCCTGGTCTGAGCGTTCCTAAGGGAAAAACAGAACCACACGTTGCAATAAGAAATTTCCACGTTCAACAGCGCAGAAGAGCACCCACTGCTGCAGACAATGCACACACAGCGTGGTGTCACGTGTTCACTGTACACTGCTTCCTCTCAAATGAGAAACTGGAGAGATCGCTTCAAAATTGCTGGTTTTGCTGACCATGAAATAAGACAACATCTAAGCGACAACAACCATTAAGAGTGATGCACAAAAATGAAGACTTTTTTTTTTTTTTATGACCCACAACTGGCTTCATTCAAATTCTCCATCTGGGAGGGCAGCTTGTGACATTGTCAACACAAGAACACGGGCAATGCCAATGGTATTTTTCTGCCAGCCAGCTGGTTCCCTTCTCTCTGAGACTGAGTGCATATGTTCTGATGATCACACACTAGAACAGTTTTGCAAGTAAGGAGTTACACCAAACTCCCAAACGCAGGTCTTCTGGCTAGCAGCTAAACAAACTCCTGTCACACCTCTAGTCAGCTTTTCTTTTCAGACATTTCCTACCCCCCATACATGCCATATCGCCTAATTTATTCTCCTGAGCAGTTGCTCAAAGGAAAAAAGTTGGGAAAAAAATAAAAATAAAAATCACAGTTTCTAAAACTGGGACAGACCCAGAAAGACATTTCTGTACTCGTTATTCAGGGAAAATCGAAAAACCACACAGGGGAATATTATGGCTAGTTTTCAAAACAACCTTTATATTTTCTGAGATTTTATATTTTTTTGAAGGAGGCTTTAACTGGCTCCTATTTTTAAACTGCATGTTCATCATGCCAGCAAATGTTATACTAAATATATAATTTGTTTCAATTTCATAGTCACATCTACAGAAGAAATACTTGTATCTAACCCATGTAATTTATTTTTAAAATGATGCAAGAGGTGTAGTGTATTGGCAAGTGATTGCCAGCAAAGCGACACATAAGGGAGGACAGCGTGTTACATCACCTTGCAACCCTGTCTCTAAAGCTTAATGATAATAAAAATGTAACTTGATAAAAATGAAATAATAATAATTATAGAATAACAACAACTAAAGTGAGCATAATAAAACGGCAAAAAAAGTGCTTCAATGCAAATCAATGCTGGGATGCTGACAGGGACAATATGGCTACAAATGCAGGCTAAGTGGAAGGCAGATCATGCAACTCTCTCTTTCTCAGGGCAGCATAAGCCATTCAAAAAGGCCATTCTGAACCTCTGTCCAGAAACACACACACACCACACAGCCACTGACAACTGTGTTTCTTCTTGTAACTGGAAATCCTTTACATAAGATTCTTTACATTGTAAAGTCCACATTTACTACTTTTCCATGGATACTGCTAGCTAAATTAAATATTGCAACCTCCAAACCATCCACTGGAGACTTATACCGAGTGGGATAAGGAGCCTTAAATTAACATCAACAACAAATCTGCTTTTCCAGCTCTTTGGTAAATGACACAATCAATATCCCAACAACTGATCAGTAACCAGCCTAATTCGAGTATTCAGCTTATAAAACATAGCTGTCATGGAAGACCTCCATTAGTGTCCTGACCAATAAAAACAATAATGCATTTCTAAACGTATTCTCCCTCTGCCAAGCTGAGATGCAGTACTCTGGTAGCTGTTTTGGGAAAAGGAAAGAATGGGCAACAATGCATTTCTGCTGCGCTCTCCAGACTTAAATGGAATTACAATTGAACCTAAAGACTACCCTATAAAAATTAATTCCTGTTTAAAATGAATTTGATTCAATCAAGACCTCATTACGCATTCTTCATAGGGCATAAGTCAAGACTATTTACTCCCTTCATACATCTGGATAATATTCAAAACTATACACTTAACTACAGAAAGCAGACTCATACTTTTATTAGGTCAACCTGATTGACTTTGATTGGAAGTTTTTTTAAAAGAAAATTGACTTTTGTGAAATAAAGAAAACTTGCAGGAGTGAGCTGTCTTTGAAGGTGAACTATCTTTCTTATGTCACAAAAGTGCACAATAAATATAACATATACTTTATGATTCTTCCTTACAGCACCATGCTGTTACATATAAAAGGAAAGAAAATAACACATGCCAGATTTTCATCCTCTTCCTCCTGGATATTTTATGCGAATACACCCACAAACAAGATTGTTTGTAACATTTTAAAACGTTCCAGTCATGCCTATTAAACAAGAAGCTAGAAGTAATACCTTGGAATTCTACAATGAGATTTATTACAACCTTTTATACCCCAAACCCACTTCTATGTTCTTTTATTTTTAAGAACTGCACAGATGTTTAAAATGTATTAAAATATTTACTCAGGGGTAAGAATTAAAACTGGGATGAGTAGAAAAGACAGCCAGTATAACATGCATATTGTCTATGTAAAGATGAGGAGAGACTGTGCATATGTGCATGCATGCATAAAAGAGGGAGCAAGGGAGATCATAAAACCAATCCTTTTCAAAATAAGAGGCAATCAGCAAACATCAATTTATACACAGTCTAGAAAACATAATGGTTAAAAATGTCTTTCTTCTCTTATTTTGTTACCTTACTTAAGCAAATTTTATGTTAATCAACTCAGAAACTCATCCTGAAGGGATCTTCATCTGACCAGGAAAAGTAAAATACCAATTCCTTGAAGGTCAAAAAGAAAAGGAAAAAGAAAAAAATAAAAGGGAAGACAGGACCAGAAAAACACACTCAAAAAAATAATTAAAGTACTAATTAAACTGAAAAAGCAAGAGTGAAGTAAAATCCAAGTCACACTAAGATACTAAGGTCTCTGATTATAACAACAAATGAAATCTGAATAATTTAAACTGTCTATATCCCAGCTATTGCTTTGAGAAGGTAGCAAGCAGTCAAAACTACAACAACATATTAATTCTAAACTAATCCATTTTTGGAAACACATTTGCTTTTGTTCTAACACTTGTCTAATTAAAATAAGAGGCAACTTTTAGCCTGGCCTCAATAGGAACAGCAGGACCGTGAGATATCAACCAGAACATTGTGCGAATCCTCTCTCCATAAAGTCAAGAACTCCTACAGCCAGGAGAAGGTCTCTGGGACCAAGACTTTAGCCATCATCTCTTGTATGCAAAACCACTAGGACTGGAAAGACATTTATCTAATAAATGCATTTACTGCTTCACCCCTGTCTGCACCTCTAGTCTCCGGAGAACGACCAGCTGGATCCTCCCACGAATGTTCCCTTCCATGGACATGGAGCGCCTCAGTGTTTCCATGGCCTCGTGATTTGACTTGCCCAGCAGCGACTCCCCATTAACTGCAACGAGTTGATCATTTACTCGCAAACGGCCATCCTACAAGCAAAAAATAAAAACAATTAAAAAAAACCAAAAACAAACAAGAATTAATTGTTAGGCAGAGGTTCTACATACAGGAAAGCAAGATGAAGACAATCAGACGTCGTTTCCTATAATTCAAGAAACAGGAGACTGCATAGTGCTGGAAATAACTTTGTGTCCAGTAATTGGCCATTTTTTCCTCTATTTACTACATTTTGGAAAGAGTTCATAGTGCAAACACAAACACAGAAGCGCATGCACAGACTGCTGCTTTTCTCATGTGCACAGTTTTATTCGTATCAGTTAAAAACAAAACAACCAAACCCTCAAAAACAAAATAATGCAAACAACAAAAAGAACCCAACCCTCCCCCCAAAAAAAGAAAAAGAAGTTTTTGGTTAGTTAAAAGGGCCCCCACCACAGCTGTCAGTATTCCCATTTCAACCACAAAGCAGTGCTGCAACTTATTTTCCCTGCATTATCTCCTATAAGGTCTGGTAAAAAACAGCTTCAAAAATATTGTCTTACAGTCTCACTACTGTCTACTTTGTCACAGTTACCATGCCATCATATAGGCTAGACTTCTCAGTTCAGAATGGGCATTAAGACTTAAGTATCCTTATTAATTAATGCTGTCCCTATATTACAACATCCAAAACTCCTGCCTATAACAAAATTAGGGTTGAGGCATACCAAGTAACCTCTGCTTTGAAAAAGTCATTCAGTCTCATTTGCCAAGGCTAACTGACATTTGTGGATGTAACAAAATTGTGGACTGCTATTTTTTGATTTAGGAGTCCAATTGCTGTTGTCTTTATGATCTGTAATTTATTTCTTTTCATAAAAGCATGTGCCATGGATTTGTCTCTTTAACAAGAAAACAAGGTCTATATAATTGAGACACAAGAGTTTCTTTTAAAGCCTGTCAAGTTCACAACTATCAGGTTGGCATCAGACCTCAAACAAGAAGGAGGAAGAGTAAAAAACTGAAGACATCCAATATAAAGCAGTGAAGGAAGAATAGCAGGGAAAGCTCTTGCCCAGAAATACACTGCCTGGTTAAAATGAAACTGGTGAATTCATAGGATCATCACAAACTCTTCATAAGGCAGAACTGTTTACATATTTCATGCATCTGAGCAATCCAAAGTATATATACTATCTGATTGTTATTTTTTCTATAACTAAGATGTTCAATGAAATATTCTGCCCAGTCTAAATCATTTTTGCTCAAGTGAGTTGCAGTAGCTGTGACACACCCAGCTTTACTAAGTGTTATTTTCGGTGGAACTGGGTACCATTAGTACCATGACACAGTACACATAACCACTGAGCTGAAGAAGAAACAGCACATACCAGAATCCAAAATAAAAAGGGATGGACAGGACGATGGAAAGACAGAATTGGGAGGTAACTCAGTGAAGGAAAATAAATTGAAGTAAAACTTTTCTCAGGAGAGTGTGGGAACAGAGCATAGAAAACAGCAATGCCGTTTGGAAGAGTTACTGAAATCTCTCCCACCCCTCTGCTAAATATTTCATGCCAACTTAAATGTATGTACAGCCAAAGTAAGTAGGTTAACCCCACCGTTCCTCTACGTACAAATGATGCATTCACACATGCTGAAGTTTAGGGAGAGAAGAGTTAACACTGTTAAATGGTGAATTTTATAATTTGCACATGTTGTAATACCTTTGCGTTCTATCAAAAGTTGCTGAAATGAATGGAGCTATTCACAGCAACGGGAGTTTGAGGAAAAAATGGAGGGGGGGTTTTGTGAGTTTCTGTAAGACTTCAGAAATTTTACAAGTCCTCATGTCCTCCTCCTACTGTCCCACAGGTTCTTGGATTTCTTTTTTTCCTTTCTGTGGATAAACCACCATATAAATATCTGTCAAAGGTTCTTTCTAGTGTATGTACAAATACAATGTCAAATGCATCTTGTCATGACTACATCTGCTGGCTACACAACTATCCTGAACACAGTGCCTATTCTTAAATGAATCACAAGCCTCAGAAAGCTCTCCATTGGCCCAATTTCTAACATTCCTTGTAATACTTTTGTATGAGACCTTATATTTATTTACATTTTAATAATGTTAATTCTTAAAGAGCTTCTTGTGATGCATCCTCCCTTCTTCCCACTCTGTTACGTGCAACAATTAAAGGAAAAATTCAACATTTCAACTGTGATCAGACAAAAAAGGTGTGCATCCTTTATAAATGTTGATCGACCACACTTGCTAAGTCACCTGTACAAGACAGGCTGGCAGACAGCTGAACACTGTTTTCACACAAGCTCAGGTATGAGTTATTTCACAGTAAAACCTCTTGCCATTTTAAAGACCAGGGAAAAAAAAAATCCCAATGTTTAAAGAGTTTTCAAACACAGATTTTCACATTCCTTGTGTTATGGCCTGGTTTGGAAGCCTGAACTGCAAGAAAATCTGCTTGGCTCAAAACAAGCTAAATGTTGTTTTAACACGTTTCTTCTTTCATCTCTGAGAGGTAGATTTCTTTGTGGCTTTTCAGCAGAAAAACAACATTTGGCATTTCAGCAGAACAGTTTTCAAATGCCATCTCTGAAATTGTGAGTGAGCTATTCTAATAAGGGGTGGTGTTGCTCCTCCCTTGCTTATTCAAAAAATGCTGGGCTTTTTATGAAGACGCACAACAAGGGACAGAACGTACCTCCACATGGCTACCACATCCTTCACATGGTCAGACAGTAGAGCAGGAAGATATAATGCCATGTTCTTCAAGGACTTCTGCTTTTAATCAAAGCACACCTAGTTATTTCCCTTACCACATCAATGATACTTCTCTCAGGTATTCCCTGATGGCATTTATCGGAATTAACCAATTTTCGCCATCCACTGCACACAACAAGCAATGTTTACTGCAGCAGCTCTCAGAAAGACCAAGGAGATCTGAGCCACACCATGTCTGATTTGAACAATGCACATGTAGAAAGTATTCCTTCATTTCTTCTAATGGCTCCACTGCAGCAGACTGCAAGTACCTGATCATCAGGAATGCACCACAAGTGAAAAGCCAAGCTGTCTCGAGATGAGCAAGGCTGAAAACCTTTAGGTTACGGAAAAAGATGCTGCCTTTAAACTCAGTTAAATGTTAGTCTTCTTCACATGAAAGGCTCTGCATAATTACAAATATCAAGTATTCTAGTAACCTCTTATCTCAGGGATGATAAAAAATAGACACTTCAAAAATTATAAAAGGATGTTAGGAAGGGACATAATGGTTCAATCAGCAAAAGCAACTGTTTTTATTCCTGCAGGATACAGTGTCAGAATACCAACTAGGAACATTAAGGCATTTTTATTTCTTTTGGTGTTGTAGCAAGAGCAGTAAACAGAACTGAGTCTTACTGTAGCATGCATAATGCTTCATGCATTGACATTTTCTAAAATCTTTATGTAGGACCAAAAAAATCACCAACTATAGAATTAAAGAACTGAATTTTCCATTATGTTTTTTCACAAATCCCTTACAAGACTTCACAATGCCACGAACACATCAGAGCTGATTAACGTGTTAATGTATCAAAAAACTAAAAAACCAGACCTTTGGTTCAAACCAGTAATGAGTAACAGTAACCAAACAAGATGGTCTGCATCTCGTTCATTACTCTTCACTCCAAAAAACACACTGGTAAAAGAAATTTAATGTATCAAAACCTTTATAGAGCATTAGAAGGATTAAGCATTTTCATCATCAGTGAAGCAAATGTGTTGAAATTTCATGAATTACTTGTCTTCTTTTGAAGACAAGCAGTGACTGTAGAGACAAGGGGATAAAGTTCCCACTCATATTAGCATGATACACCAAAATCGAACAAATTTTAAATTCTAAATGCAGAAGTGAGAAATAGTGAGAGAATTCTCATGTCAGTAAGCCTTATGATTTCCTCCCGTGACAGTTTCCCAAGAAAACAGTGCACGGAAAAGCAAATGCACATGTCTTAATCCATAATAATCCATTTCAGAGAGTAACAATGAATAGCATGGGAAAATGCTCTGGACAACTACCAGCTGGAAAGAAAGGCTTTTCATTTCAAAACTTGCTCCAAGAAGAGATTTAAAATAAGGACAATAGGACATCTTTAAATATTTATGCACAAATATGTGCACACTTTTAAACTTGATACAAGAAATTTTATTAATTGTTAATACCCACCGATTAGGCTGTGTTCTATATAAAGGGCATTAAACAGAAGAAAGGCAGCTGTTCTCCATTGCACACGCAACAGTGAGTCTTAAAACACTGCCAAAATGACTGCATTCTGTGAACACTTGTATAAAAGAGCAAAGTTTCTCTGAGCAGCTCTGGTTGAAGCTACAGCCTCAGCTACTGTCTCATTTGCTCTGGAGCCAACATTCAGATCTATTACCACAACACAGTTCTAAGAGTTGGAAGGGTAGAACAGAGAACAGGTCACAGGACCACAGGTTATCACAAATAGTCTTCTAGTCCAGATGACCAATCGTGCTGGTTTGCTTAGGTGTGAGCACACAAGTTCTGCTTTATTGGTCTGCAGACATCACAAGCCAAAATCACCTGCTCTGGAGTGGGTCACTGGGGGGGAACAGAGAGTGGTAAACACACCGAGCTGGAAAGGGTTGTCTTCTGTGTCTGTGATGTGACCAGTCAGGCAGCCAGCCCACCAGTGCTGCTGCAGCATGGATCCACAAGCTTTGCTGTTCAAAACAATGAGTTTATCTGTGGCAATATACACTGTCACTGCAACTGGTGGGGACAACTACTCAGGGACACAGAGCTGGGAAAACAAAGAGGGAAGCCTCGTTTCCACAGTTAAATGAGTCAGACTCTGTAGCAGACATGCACATAAATTGAGTTTATCCAGCCCTAATTTGGCCAACTGTGCCTTAACTCATTTCTAATATTCACCAAGTAGATGAAGATCTGAGCTTTGAAATAACTATGAGTCTAGGACAGGGAAACAACAGAAGCAGGGAACTATTAAGCATGCAGATCAAAGCTAAACCCTTGATTATTGCTGTTTTCTAGCTGCTGTAAATAGATGATCATGAAAGTTTTTATGCTGTGAATTGTCTTACTCAGCAGGTTGATGTCAGCAGAGCAATTTACATACACTGAATTAAAAGGTATTTCTACAGAAAAGAAAACTGCAAGCAACTGCCGAGATAACACAAAAGACAAAAATTACATTATGGATCTACAGGAGTTAAACATACTAGCCCTGAAAGATTAGGTCTTTTGTTTCTAATTTTTAAAAAAATTACATTTTTCAAGTTGTATTTGGGGGGAAAAATGCAGTCAACAGATTTTTTTAAGACTAAAAAATAATTCAAATACTTTTTTATCATAAAATATACTACAGTCCTTGTAGATCCCTTAGAGGGAACAGAACATCTCACAACACTGTCATTTACCAATTTAGTATTACCATTTCAATCCACCTCAGGAATAACTGGTAACTTCTGCATAACAGATGTTGAGTTCAGCCAAGACACATTTTTAGTACAGTGGTAAAAAAATATTTTTAATAAAAAGAAAATCATAAGACAGTTTATTTACAGGGACAGTGTAGATATCAACTTCTCTGTCACTAAGCCTATTGGCACACAAACTCCTCCCTCTCTGTAGGCTGTGGGGAAGCTGGAGGGCACCCTCTACTCATAACTACACATCGTTATCCTTCTTCCCTTTTGCCCCTCTCTGCAGCATCACAATATCCCCCAAGGTTTCCACCAATTCTCTTCCATTGTGGTAAACCCTCCCACACACAACACCAGAACCAGGGGACAAAATATTAGATTTGCAGCTCATCTAAAGGAATGAGTGACCAAGGTGTTCCTTCCTAGAATGCTTATCAACTGAGATTCAGCATTCAACACAGAAATGACAGAATTCCAACAGTCATCTTCTGATGTGCTTCTTCCATACCTTAAAAGCAGCACCTCCATGAATAACAGATTTGATGAATATCCCAAGATCAGCTCCAGTCTCACGAGACTTGTTGCCTTTCAAGCTCACACCAAGTCCAGCAGAGCCAGAATCATTCAGAGGAATCTCAAAGGTCAGCTGCTCTGTGGTTTCTGGAGAAAAAATACTGCAGTTTGGCTCTCCTTTCTGTTGGAGAAAACAAGGATGAAAGCATGGGTGAAAAGGTGGCATGAGTTGCATCCGTGGGTTCAGAAGACAAGAGATAGTCTTCTTTTTCCAGAAAGCTTGAAGAAGTAGCCTTATTTATAATCAACAATGCACTTCGCTGGTATTTTGTCACAAGATCTGCCTTAAAATGTTATTTTTAATGATACCAGGGAATATGCCTAAACATAAGGTAAAATAGCTTAGTTCCACATGATATAAAACTGATGTTGCAGCAGAATATAGAAAAGACATTTAAACACAGCTGCATTAAAAATGTAAGCCATAAAACTCAACATCTTTACATGCAGCTCACAAACTGTAATGATAGTTGTACTGTTAAATCCCATTCCCCTCTGAAAATTGAGTTTCATCCTTAAAAAATTATCCTTCCCTTAAACCTGTCTGCAGAGGAAAGCTGGTGTAACAAAAGTGAGAGTGAGAATTGAAAACACAGTAACTTATTCTACACGAACTCCCTTTGTACATACTTTTACTCCATAGAGGTTTGATTGGGTTTTTTTGTTTGTTTGTTTTTTCTTTCTGGTATAGGCTGATCCCAAGATTTTCCCTAGCTTAGGTTGCTGTTTACAAGACTGCCAAGTCAAGCATCTATAGCTATGGAAGATCAGAAAGAACTTTCTTTTACTGTACACGGTATCTGCAGTTTTGCAGGGCTGTATATTGTTGGGGGGGGGGGGGAGGAAGTGTGGTTGTTTGTTTTGTCTTTTTTTAAGCAGGTTAGAATCATTAAAAAAAATCAAATTCTTGCCTGAAATATTTATTCTGGCACACCTCAAAAATAAAATCAAAATAAGGAGACCTATTATGGAATAAAGTGTTCATGGAAGGTATTAGTGGAAAAGACCTTATGCATCACATCCCATTTTATTCCACTCTTCCTTATCCACGTAACTCTAAGACAATTAATTAGCTTTTGTTTCTTGTCATTTGGACATCTTCTATTCTTTGAAACAGTACTGTTAAAAAATGACTAGGAAAGAACCTAGGAAAAGGAAACACAGAGATAATTTCAGGTTGAAAGATGACTGGGTGCTGCCTTCAAAGGTGTCAAAATCTTATGTTAAATTATCAAGTAGAGGCCACACGTAAGGAGGAGTAGTGTAGTGTCTGGGCCAGTCGTCCTTATTACCTATCCTATTCCTCATTACCTAATGAGGGATCATTTCCAGGGCCTAAGCTGCAGTACCTCCAGTCTCAATGCAATTGTCAGCAAAGCTGCCAGCAGTACAGGTGTTTTCTCAGCAGCCACGGCAGTCCCATGTATTCAGGTATCATGCTGTCCGATCAACAAGGAGTATGATCCCAGAAATCAGCGCAGAAATTAATACTGAAGAAACAGTAACCACTAAGTCCCCTTCCATTTATTTCAGATGCTCTTTCACTGATGAGAAGCAACTACTGGCTAGAGAGCAATTGCATCACCCAGAGAACTATGACCATCAATCTCAATCCCAATATTCACCGTGTTTAAATTTTTCCTGGAGTGTAACTACATGATATTACAGTCAATACAATTTGCCTAACTGCCAAATATAAAAATGACATAGCACCAACACTGACAATTGTCTTGATACCAATATTCATCTCCAGCACCTGCGTTACTCGTTTGTTCTTCTGTCTTTGTTCACAAGAAATATAGAATTCTCAGTTACAAATCTGTCAGTTTTATTTCACAGCTGTCAGCATATAGACATCCTGAAGGTAATCCCCCAAAATCTCTAAATTTGTAACAACTATGAAAAATATAGAACGATAATTTGTAAACACTCCTGCTCTGACTTCAGAAGAACCAGTATAAGGATAAAGTATAAACCACTATTACTGGCCTTCTAACATAAACATTTTGCATCTAACTTTCTCAAGGTTTTGGAGGAAAGATTTTCTGCCCCATCTTTTGTTTTTTCAAACTGCACATATCAGTCAATTCGGAACTCTCAGATCAGAACTCCACTCATATGGTACATCCTGTCATGATCTGGACAGAGAAAATTCTTGTTAGGGCTCCAGACATGTGATGCCTCCTGCCTTCAGGACAGGACTTGGTACTACCTCACTGGTCCCTTAAGCAAGCGGTTCTTGCGAGCTTCTGCTGTTCTTTCATTTTAATCCACGACACTTGCATCAGACTTGTCCCTTCTCAAAGTCAAAACTGTGATTTTGTCTTTCCCAATACCACTGGAAAAACATAAAAGCTCCCAGTGCCCACGCCTATCTTAACCAGAGCAGTCACAAACTGCTTTATAATGCCACCTCAATACAAACTGGGATTTCATATAAAACAGAATTTGGGCACTTTCAGATAAATTTTTAATGGGAATAGGTGAAGGTAATCCCTGGTACAAAGGTTATTATTCTGCAAAAAAAACTTTCAGGGAAGAGATGGCACAGTATTTTTGTCAAGAATAATTTTGTATTGTTTTTGCTAGCTTCTCACTCTAAGCTCCAAGATGCACATTGATTTCAGACTGAGGACCTCCAGCAATTGTTACCACAAGCTTGTAAAAAACCAAAGACAGCAAGATTTATACCTGTCCCTCAGACCAAGTTATGAAAACAAACCAGGCAGATGAGCCTGCTTGAATTTGAGTCAAGCCCTGGGGAAAAAAGACTGACTAGGTGGTCACTAGAAGTCACCACTGTAAACTTACTAAGATAATGGTATTACACAGTTTTTCAGTATAACTTAGTCCAATTTTAGATTCTGATGCAAACAAATTGCTAGAAGCATAGTCATAAAAAAAAAAAAAAAAGGTTACAGAGCTGTTCAGTGTTCTGTATTTCCCAACTTGCTTTAACATCACCATGCCATGCATCAGCCCTTGTAAAGTAACTTACCACATCACTGTCTGAATGCTTGGATGTATCCAGCAGAAAAGTACAGTAAATTTTTGCCAGTATTTTGTTTCCTATGTTTTCCTTAGTACCTAATTTGGAATCTGTAACATTTGTCTACTATTTTCCTTGCTACAACTCTCTGTGAAACAGATAATTTCATCAAATAAAAAACCCAGTAAATTTAATTTAAGCTGCTTTTACCTACTACCAGAGAACTCTCTAATCTTTTTTGAAGTCCTTCACATGTTTCTTGTTAAATATAGTCAATCATTCTAAAAATGTCTCCTTCTCATTCAGCCTTATTCTAAGATCCAGAAAAAGCTGATTTAAAAATAAGGTTGTGTCTAATAGTAGTACCAAAATATTTGTTACCCATGGTGGAAGTTGAATGACAATTCAATGATTTCACAGGGATGGGTAAGAGGAAAGGAGATGCACATCTAAAAGTCAGTGATAAATTCACTGTAAAGCAAGTAAACTCTGTCTTTACTCCCTTAAAATTTTCATCTGCTACTCATTGCATGGCATCTGACAGCAAGTGCCTGGTAGTCAGTATACAACACCAAGACTATTGGGGTGGAAATACAAGATTGAAAACTCATTTGTGTGAGGATGTGAGAAGCAGCAGAAAAGAGCAAAAACAGAGGAGATAAAAAGGGATGAACAAATCTAGAAGCTCGATTTCATCTTCTATTTGCTTGGTTTCAAATTATTATCCTGATGATAGAGCTCTTCCTAAGCAACGCCTTTTCACTGATGACCAAAAAGAGCTCCAGTCATCCTTAAGTTAACAGCTCATCAGTTAACTGCTTCATTTGGGCAACTAATGTAATGAATGATGGCCCCTGTTCCTAGAACACGCAGGTATGAATATTAAATACTGATAGTGATTCACAGAGCTGGAATCCCTCTGCTTCTATTTCCCTGACTTTGCTAAAACATTATCCCAAGACATCAATACTTTACAACAGAGCAACCACCATCAGCTGAATTATGGTCTGGTAAAGGAAATCCTCTCCAATGCACTAAACCTTGAATTCTATTAGAAATACTTCTTACCTCAAAATCATCCTAGAATCTCAATTCACTCAAACACAGAATGAATTAAATGAACTGCAACACAAATATGTTTCTAGCCTGGGAAAAAACTTACAGTTTAATGTTATAAATTACTGAGTCAACAACCATATCATGTATTTTCCATAACAGATGTATCATACCCCAGCAGTTCAGGAATTAAAGATAGTGTATCACTAAAGCTATTCCCTACTGCAGACATAGGAAAGTAATTGAATGGTAGTGGGATAAACAAGAAATCTTCACATAAATCAAAGTCCAAATAGTCAAGTTATGAGTCCTCAAGATGGATAAGGTTTTGAGACGGCCTGCCCCGTACTTTTCACAGAATCACAGAATGGGTGAGGTTGGAAGGGACTACAGTGGGTGATATGGGCCAACCCCCCTGCTCAAGAAGGGTCATCCCAGAGCACATGGCACAGGATTGTGTCCAGAGGGTTCTTGCGTATCTCCAGTGAGGGAGACTCCACAACCTCAAGCTCCTTCAGCCTTTCCTTGTAAGAGGGATACTCTAGTCCCTCAATCATCTTAACTGCCCTCCACTGGACCTGCTCCAGGAGCTCCACGTCTCTCTTGTACTGAGGAGCCAGAACTGGACACAGCACACTCCAGATGTGGCCCCACTAGGGCTGAGTAAAGGGCAGGATCACACCCCTTGACCTGCTGGCAGTGCTCTTCCTAATGCACCCCAAGATACCATTGTCCTTCTTGGCCACAAGGACACACTGCTGGCTCATGGACAGCTTGTCCACCAGAACCCCAGGTCCTTCTCAGAGCTGCTTTCCAGCAGCTCAGCCCCCAGCCTGTGCTGGTGCCTGGGGTTATTCCTCCCCAGGTGCAGGACCCTGCATTTGCCTTTGTTGAACTTCAGGCAGTTCTTCTCTGCCCACCCCTCCACAGCCCTCTGGGCTCTCGATCCCACCTTTGTGTCACCAGCAAACTTGCTGAGGAGGCATCTGCCCCTTTCATCCGTGCCACTAACAAATAAGTTAAACAATACTGGACCCAGCACTCAACCTTGGGGGACACCACTAGTGACAGACCTCCAAATAGACCCTGTGCCACTGATTACAACCCTCTGGGATCTGCTGTTCAGCCAGTTCTCAATCCACCTCACTGTCCACTCATACAGTCCTCATTTCCTGAGGATCTTGTGAGAGATAGTGTCGAAAGCCTTGCTGAAATTGAGGTAGACAATGTCCCTCATCCATCCAGGTAGTTGTTTCATTGTAAAAGGCAAGCACGTTTGGTCAAGCATCTTTTCACCTTTAGTGAATCCATGCTGACTACTCCTGAAAACCTTCTTGTCATCCATGTGGACAGAGTGCTGAGTCCTCCTTCTTGCTGTTTTCGAAGACTGGGGTGACCTTTGCTTTCTTTCAGTCCTCAAACACCTCTCCTGATCTCCAAGACCTTTCAAAGATGATCATGAGTGGCCTCACCAGCTCTCTCACCACTCGTTGATGCATCTGTCAGGGCCCATGGACTTGTGGATGTCAAGTTAGCCTAGGTGTTCTAGGTGTTCTCTAACTCAAGGGAAAGTCTGCCTTCCAACATTCCTTCACCCTGGTCTCCTGGGTCAGAGATTCCTGAGGGCTGGCCTTGTCAGTGCAGACAAAGTGCATGCAAAGAAGGCATTCAGTAACTCTGACTTCTCTGCATCCTCTGTTACCAGAGTCCCCCCTCTGCTTAGTAATGGGCCCACACTATCCTTGTTTTTCCTTCTGTTATTAATGTATTTGAAGAAGCCCTTCTTGTTGTCCTTGACATTTTTGGACAGATTTAATTCCAGATGGGCCTTGGCCTTCCTTATCTCATTTTTACTTACTCTCACAACCTCTCTATATTCATTCCAAGTGACCTGATCCTGCTTCCACCTCCTGTGTATTTCCTGCTTACTCTTGAGTAATGACATGTGTCCTTTATTCATCCACACAGGGCCCTTGCCCTCTTTACCCAGTTTCTTGCTCATTTCTTTCCTTTAAGATGGGTTCATTGAAGGCAGAAATACTCTCAAATAGTAATTAAACTTTCTCAACAGAGACACAGATTAAAGTTAAAACCGATCAACAGAAACACCCCACAATGAAAAAAAAACGCAACACAAAACCAAAAAGCACCCAACACTTCAAGCATCAGTGCCCACTGTTCCCTTTGTCCTTGCCAATGTTCACTTTGTCCTTGTTGGGCAGCTCCTTTCTTCAGCTTTGCTAAGTCTTGGCCTGCCATCTTTCAGTGGCTTCCACAGCTGCAACAAGTTTTGAACAGTCCCCTCCAGATATGCCCATCTCCGTTCTCAGTTGTCTCTGCAGCCTGATAGTGTTTGTGCTCTAATATTTCTAGGAGTCTGTGAGCCTCAGCTTCTGCTCAAAGCTCCCTCCTGGTTGTACCATCCAGCATTCTGGAGAGTTCCCAACCACTCTCAATTGCTTAGGGAAGACGAGGATCTCTCTCTCCTGGACCAGAGGGCAGCAGGCAGACCTTGTCTAAGGGGCAATCCTTCTGCCTGGTGTGCAGACTCAGCGGTTAAACACAGCGGAGCAAACAACCAAACAGATACTGTCCCTCACAAGGGAAATCAGGACAGGCATGTTTTAATCTACCTATACACCTCCATGGAACTTCAGTAAAATCAATTCTGACATTTACTAAATCACCAGAAACCAGACAGAAAAGTTCAGAAGAGTTTGAATGAAGGTGGGAGAATACAGAGCTAGATTGGAGAACAGAAAGCCCTGATAACATAGTACTAAATAACATTCAGCAGAGCAGACTGAAAACTTACATCCAAGGATACATTTGATTACTTTATCTTCTGATTTTAATTTTTAGAAGCAAATCTATAGCTCAGGTCTCTGATTTCTTAATTAAAAGGCTATAAGAAAGGATTCTTAAAAACAACTCAAATTTTACTGCTCTCACAAATAAATTCTCAGTAGTTTAGAGATCACACATAATTACTTTTAGCCTTCTCCTACTCCCACAGCAGAAAAAAACCTGCTCAGTTCACCAAAACAACCAGAACTGTAACCTTTGAAAAAAGTACTGTGCATTTTATTCTTCCCATTTCTACTCAGTCCACAGTTACACCTACACAATATTGTGTTAACCCTCTGTCTACTATGGGACACCACTTGCAGTTAGTCCTTTTATTTCATTTTACAACGCCTGGTCTCATTGACCATAGCACTTTTGATCTGTGGATTTATGATAATCTAATGCTAATCTCTCACTGGAAAGGTTGCCTTATTTATCCTTATTGTTCTTTTGCCAAAAGAGACGCTTGCAAAAAAAAGAAAAAAATTAGCTCTCATTTAAGGCAGGAAGGAAATAGCATTTGTTTAACACAACAAGAGACCTTTCAGTACCTGTCTTGTGCCCTTGACCAACACACTACTATGGCCTCTCAATATGCTGGCTGCCCCTTGCTTGGCTGCTCGTTTCTGATAAGAGATGTCAACTCCCTGAGGTGCCATTCAGAGCCAAGCGCAAAAGGCAAAGGACCCAGGAGGGTTATTTTCAAAGGTTTATGAAGGAAATAAGACATTTGCATGCTTCTGCAATTACTTTCTGAGAAAAATATTTAAATTGTGGCACCATGTAACTATTATTAGCAGAAAAGCTTGAAAAGCATGAAAAGAAGATACCTCCTTACCATGTGCTCAGTGTTCTTTCCAAGTGCTTAGCCACAATTAACAAATACTTTGCTGACAGTTCAGTCATTCGCTCACTATAAAATCTACACTGTATTTTGCAACAGATATACTGTAATGCTCCTGAAAATAACACTCAAAGGTAATACAGCGTTGTAATCTTGTCACAGTCTAGTAAATAACTGAAGTCATCGCTGCGTGTATTCATCTTTAGCATTTCTGACAGATGCTTTCACATCGGCTTCTTTAAAATCATCTGTACTCCACACTGCAATAAAAACTAAATGGTCACTAATGGAACATCCTGCTAAGACAAAAAAGCCAATAGCAAATCTACTGAGATATATTATACTGTACTTGGATACTTCTAACATTAACACTACACTACAAATTTGTGTCATATTAGATAGAATGGGTCTGGGTTGAATTATGTAGACTCCCTGGAATTAAAGCTTCGAAAAGTGACAAAACTGGATTCAGCTCTTCATCCAATGCATATACAGTGCATTTCAGTTTATTACTTGATGCTACTGGACACATCAGAAATGAAGATTCTCCAGTTTGCTTGACATGCCTATTTGAGAACCCACAGCAAGTTTTACCCATGGAAATGGTTTGTCCTCGCAAAAGCTTTGTATTTGCAATTTGGTGTGCTCTGCTCTCCAACTTTTAAAAACAGGGTCTCACTTAACCTTTTAAGTTACATAACTGTAGGATACAGAGGGAGAAAAATTATCTAGTTCAGTCCTCAGTTAAGGTAAGCGTCACGGTGAAAACACCCATTTTCAGCCCAGATCTGTGGTTAGCCGTGTGCTTATGCACCCTACTGAGCTGAAGCCTTGTGCAGTTAATGTACCTTGGCCCTCAGAACCTAAAATCTTACTGCACATGAAGACAGAAGACTGTGTGGTATTTTCAGGGTGAATTTAGGATTGCTACTACTGTGTAATTTCAGAATATATTCTGGGCAAGCTGGTCAGAACACTGTGAGGTACAAATCCAGCTCTCTACTCATTTTACTGGTTACTGTTTTAAAGGGATGGTAAGCAAAGCAATAAGCAGTGTATAATTCTTTTATGTCTACTTCAAACACCACATGCACACGTTTTACATTAAGTCAGCCTAGGAAAGCTTTTTTCATGGATTCTAAGGCAGAAAGACTTTTGGAAATGTTCATATGGAATAAATCTGGTGACCCTTGTAAATGGCAATGCATTACAGTTGCCACCAAGACTTAACAAATGCCCAAATATTTTGGTTTTATTCCATTCAAATACTGGAGATCTGGATAAATGCATATAAAATATATGAAGACTCAATTTCTGTTAAGAGCCAGATTTTATATGCCTCTGTTCTGATGTATACATACTTATGATTTCATAGATCAAAGTGGGCTGCCAAACAATTTTGGGCAATCTCAGATCTGAGACATGCTATCAAGTAAAAAGTTTTCATTTCCCAATGCTCTGAGGTAGGGTTCCTAAACTTAGGAGTTGTGGGCAGTAATATTATCTCATGGTACTTGTATCCACTCTAACTTTCAGAAGTTCTTGCAGGCAATGAGTTTTATGACCAGTTCTTTCAGACCATCCTTTTCAGGTTCCTCATATTGCTGGAAAGTAGGAAGAGTGGGATCTGAAAGACATATCGCTGCTGGATCATAACGCTCTGATGGGCTTGACAGAGCAGGCAATAGCCGACCTGTTACAATAAGGTGTCTGCAGCCTCTAAAGGCTGACACCTGCTATCACACGGGAAATCACGTTTGCTGTGCTGGTAGCTATAGGGGCACTTCACTGCGTATGGGAGTCAAAGGGCCACTTTTTAAAGACACATGAATTACTCAAGCAATTTATTCTCCTTTGATAAATTAGGGAGTCCCACCAAAACCCGAGATAAAGGGACACTTTGTGCCACACAGGAAAGATTGTCACGTTCCTTCTTAACAGTGGTCTCTTACTGACTCTTGTAAGGACCATAGTAACTAATCAACAAACCTCAATGCACAGTTTCCAATACTCTAAGCTGCAGTGAACTAGAAACCATCTTCTGAAACATAATGAAAGCTGAAAACTTTCGAGGGGCTGCACTACACTGTTTTCTCTTTAAAAATATTAATTTGTATGTAGACACAACTTACACTCTTTTCTTAACTATTCGAGATGAAGAAAAACTACAGGTTCAAAAATATGCTTTTCTTCAAAAGCTCTTAAAAAAAAATCTCAGAATTTAAAAAAAAATCTTCATAGTTTATAAAGTTATTCACAATAAAATGTGCCATGTGTATCCTTCACTTCATTATGCAGAACAATTCGAGAACTCCATCTTGTGCATGCTATTAAATTCCAATGCATACTTCTTTTTTCCCTATCCAATTCATCTCCCTTTGAATAGAGATAGCACAACAGAATTGGTGCTTGCTGGAATCCTGTTCTGACTCAAACTGTTTGTCCATTTCTGGGTAACTGAGCACTAGAATCACAGTTTTGACCTAAAAAAACAGGTGCAAAAATGGTTAAGTCTAGGCTATAATTTCACTTATAATTTCCTGCACATAAAGAGGCAAGCAACAATTAAAAGGAAGTAATAGAAATTAAGCTTTGAATATTAGAAACAAAAAGGCCAACTGGTTTTCCTTCAGGCATGTAAGTTCAAGGTAGTGGAAGGAATTAACTAGGGGAAGACTAAAACATAAAAGTTAATCACACGGTAAGTAGAAAAAAATGCTTGATTGAACTTGTCACTCATCCTGCTTCCTTCTATCCTGTACAATACATGTGTAAACAAAGGCTTAAAGACCAATGCTACATTCAGTAAATTGTAGTTCATTTAGCTTTTGTTGTAAAAATGCTGGTTTGTTCCCTTTCACCCTACGTTCTTCAGGGATCAGTGAATATGCCAAGAAACCACAGAAATAGTGGTTACAGTTGAAATTGGGAAGTCAAAGAAATCTTTAAAACAAAAAATAAAGCCCCTGCAAAACGTACACTGTATGTGCTCTAACTTACAGAAAATGCATGTAAATATTTTTGGTGCTATACTCTTCCTGGCAATTGCAGACCAGTCACATTCCTCTGCTCACGTGCATCACACTGAATAAAAATGGCACAGGGTCATGGCACAGAATGGGTTACACCAGAGCTGTTCTCATTCATGTACCTTTTCTTTTTTGACCAGTGCAGGGATAAAGAAAGAGAAGGGGGAGTAAGAGATCTTTATACCATTATTAAAAGAAATGGCACCTTCAGAACACACATTTTCCCCAGAGAAAAAACACGATGCAACAAATACACATGATGAAAACACTGCATTTTCAAAACACAACAGAATGATAGCCACAGTTTGATGTGCATGACATTTACTTTCAGAAAAGCTGGAAAACCTAAACCTGTTCAGTTAAGCCAGTTTCTCTCTGTAATATTCACCATCCTTTACACAGTTTAAAACCCGAATGCACTAATCACCGGCCACTCTGTAGACTGTGGTAATTAAGTGAATCAAAATCTTCCACCAAGTTTTGGAATTAGCTCCTTACTTAGCTGCTACACTGTCAACAGCTGGCAGGAATTACTGGGAACATTTGGTTAACTGGATAATAAGGAGGACAGCCTGTGGTTGGTCCAAACACTACTTTACTGATCTGCTTCAATGTATATATAAAAAAATCTCATTAGATCCTCCTTTTCTTTCTTTTTTTTTTTTTTTTTTGTAAGGACTAACAACCCTACAAAGATTGGATTTTCAATTTTATTCCCTCGTTATGTGCAAACAGTGTAACTGTATAACTCTCAGATGTTGCATGGGCTAGTGTAACCGAAGCCCCAGTTCCCTATAATTTAATAATGCCTGTCTGCAACACTGATTCATCCTCACCCATATCACATCTCCACTGCTGTGGCACAGCTTTACTACTCTGAATATATTTTTCTACTTGCTAGAAATTCATAAGCATAGATCACTGTAACAAAACCCCCAAACCCTGCTCCCATCTATCTTACCGAAGAGAAAATATTCATGAGACCAAGCCTTCTCCAAGCCGCAGCTTTCAAATTATATTATTACAGACCCATGCAACCAAATGCCACCCACTGTGACTTTGTTCCATTATTTGCTTTGTGCCCATGCAGCTATCAAATTCGCTCCAGAAATCCAGGCAGAAACCCAGTTCTAGTGGAACAACACGCTCAAAAGCGGGTTTGTGCATGGCCTCTAGCGGGTCCAACTTCCAGAGGCATTCTTTGCCACAGGAAGCTGCAGGGAATGGGCACATTTACTAGGTGGTCCTTCTCCTTTTCCTTTCAACAGGTAACAGGGAATCTAAAGAAAACATCTCAGATTGCAGTCCCTGGAGAACTGCTCAAAGCAAGAACAAGTCTGATATAAAGCAATTACCCTATTATTGCCAGGCATTAACAAAATCCCCAAATATTCAGGTAAATTCTGCATGCATGTTACATAGAGCGTTCAGTTACAGCTGTCCTTGAAAAACATTGGATTATCCACTGCCTTTCCTTCCAAAAACAAATATTTAAAATGCTGGCATTTTTCTCCTCTTTGATCAAAACAGTACTGTAACTTTTGAGGTAGAAGAGGATTAGTCCAATGTAATATCATGCCTAAAGCTAAAACCAAACAAAAAAGCTAAACCAATTTTAATTTTTTTTTTTTTTAATCTTTGCTGAGACTGTTCTCAGACATCTCATGAATTCTAACAAGCATCATGTTAGCATCAACATCTGGTAGCTTAGTGGTATGGTAACCCACATTTCTGCTACGAGCTACCAGATGTTGCTGAGGGGCTTTTTCATTTATAAGGGCTGGGTCCATAAATTTATCTAATGTATTTCAGTAATTCACATTTGTATTATGTTGAACTTGATTGGGACAACAAGAAACACAGAGCAGTATTAGAATTCACATATCATCACTGCTACAGTGAGGGCCATCACTTGTGCATCATTTTTTCACAGAGAAAGCAATCTAAGCGAAGGTCAAGCCAGAAGGATAAATGTGGCTACTTTCTGGATTTCAATCATGCCAGTCATAAGTAAATCACCTTTTGAAAGGTACTTAATCCTTGCTGTAGAGACTGGAATTTAATAGCAGGCAATTGTGGCAGGTAAAAATTATAAACGGCTTTTAGATTCTTCCACACACTGCTACAGTGATTTCCAAGAGAATTTGTACTATGACAATACAGAATAATGCATAATGTGGAGGGGGAAGAGGAGAGGGAAAAGATGAATATGCACTTTTTTTAAAAGTACATTTTCAAACTAATGTGCTTTATAACTTAAAATATCAGCAAGAAAAAACTGTTGATGGGCAGCTTTTCAAAAAATAAGCTCTTATTTAGAAGAGCTTGTGCAAGAAAACAAATCCTAAGCAGAATAGGTAATGCAGTACTTTAAGACTCAGAAAGTTCCCTCTGATCTACACAGACACTGACTGTTCTAAACAGAGCAATACAATAACTGACTTCTGGACTTTGGCAATCACCACCAACAAATGCCTGCTTACAAGGCTGAAAACTTCCACTGTACTCCTTAAAAAGTTACACAACAAAAAAGGAAAATGAAAACAAAAATAGTTTTTCCAGGACACTTTACAATGGCTCTACTGCAGGAAAAACTGGGCACCAGCGGCACAAGAGAAAAGGCTGACATGAGAGAATCTGAACTCCCCTCCAACTTCCTATCCTGCCATGGGCAACCCTGACCTCAGCAAGGTCCAACTGGTAACAAGGAAGCAAGAGAAAAACTGTCAGCAATTTTTTCTGAGGAAACATAACGGAGGATTTCTGTAGAAGATCCTGACAACAGTCTAAAGCCAAAGGAAAAGCAAGAAGGCGGCATCTTAAGAAAAGGATGAAGGCAGTTTGTGCTCTTTAAAGGAGATAAAATGAGACAAAAGCAGGAAATGCTGTCCTTCCCTTATCCTGAGAACTTCTTAATGAAAGGTCAAGTATAGCCATCAATCAAGATAAGGAAGAGACAACCAAGGGATGACCTTGTTTGAGGGGAAACAAGTATGTATCAGATAGCACTTTTACACTGCTGCAGTCCTCCTCTGTCTATGTGAGAGAAAAGAGAACACAGTTTCATGCCAGTATTAATCAAAAAAAAAGTGAAAATTAAGCACTTGAGATGGAACAAAGACGTGCAAGAACCTATTAAGTCAAAGACTAGCAGCCAAGGAAAAGCTTGCTTCCAAAATTCACGAGGAGTGCAACGGAATTCTATTCCTCACCACTCCTGCAGTTGGGCACCTGGCTTAGGAGACATCTCCTAGGAGCAGCCACCCTCACTACTCGGTTACTCATGAGCTGCAGGACTCACTACATGTGCTCTGAATTTCTGGTTTAAAGTTTGTTGCTTTTCTGAAAGAGAATAATCCATTTTCAGTTATGCTTGACCTCACACTTACAAAATTAATTTACAGTATTCCCCTGTGAATTATGCTTATAATATGTCATTTTTGGGGATGAAAACTCAGAATGTGTGAAATAGCCTCTAAAGTAGATAAAAATCGAATATCCCGCAAAATCAAATGTAGGTATACACACTTCTCAAAAAGAAAGCCTATATGGTTACCCTTTGCTGGCTTTCTCTGCTGACAACAGTTCATTTCTATTTCCTGGGATAGTTTTAAAACATGGAATTGTTTCAATATCGCTCTTTGGGAAAGAATAACAAGTTTACCAGCTCTCGAGGTAGAAAGGCCTCCTCTTGACGAGCCACAATCAAAGAGACAGTTTCCCCTTGCTTTGTGCTCCTCAGCATAGCTACCAGCTCTTCCTGGGTCCTGCCAGTGATGTCCCGTCCATTCACCTACCAGACACAAAAGCACAGAGGATGTCAAATCTGTGAGTATGAACTGCCTTTCATCATTTTCCCCTCACCTAACACAGGTGTCGTTCAGTGACTGAGAGCAAAGAACAATTAGTAACAGCTCCCACAATGTCTCCCCCTCTGGCCCTACACAGATCACTTAACCTTTCCCTCCTCATTTTCACCATCTGTTAAAGCAGCTCTGTAGTACTTACCCACCTTGCAGGGGGTTTGTGAGGCTTAATTAGTTTGTAAAGCACTTTGAAGATGAAAAGTGCAGAAACAAGACCTAAGTATTAAAACTGTTTACCTTAAGAGCTTTTTGAGGTTGGTGAGTAGAAATAACCCATTAGATAATGAGATTGTAACTCACAAGATACCTGAAAATGTTAAACAGACCTATTCGAGAGAAACTGTCTTAGAATGAGCACTTAACAACCTTGATATTAATTGGAGATTTTTGGACTCGGCTGAAGAGGCAAGTCACGTTTTGTTCCTAAACTGATCCACTTATCTGCTTTAAGAACCAAGATGTTATCGGGTTCTCCTTGTTCAAAGATGCCCCAGACCCTTGTGAAGTGAACCATTTTCCAACTAGTTGTGTAAAATACTTGTTGACAAAGAGCACAGAAGCCATGAGACTGACTTTTTTCAAAGCAAGAATTGTAGTTCTATATATCAGTAGTAGCTATAAGGAAATAAAAGATTTATGACAGTATTAGCAATCAATATTCAGCAATGCAAATACAATGGATGTTTATCCTCACCTCCAGGATTCTGTCTCCCGACTGCAAACGACCATCTTTTACTGCTGCACCTTTTGGTAAAATATTCTTCACAAAGATTGGACCAGGACCATGTACTGAAGAGTCTCTGGTAACCACAGTGAAACCAAGTCCTTCTGGACCTAGAATGTCAGATAAAGAACTCCTAACATAAATTTCAACAGCAAATGATGATCATTAAAATTACACAAACAATGTCAGCAATGTATCACATATACTCATTCAGCTTAGCTCTTAAAAAAAAAAAAACAAACCAAAAGCTGTAAACATGAGCCAATTTTCTGCAGGGTCTAGAGAAGCCTACCTGTGTCAAAACACATACCTAAATCTTCCTGCAACAGCTACAGATGGAAATACTTTTGGTAAGCACACAATAACACAAACCAAGGAAGAATTCTCTTTTTAAAGCGTTTGCCTTTTCGTTAGATTTAACATTAGCCTTCACATTCATGTCAATAGTCTCTCATAGAATCAGAGCAATAGGAGTTGTTTATGCATGAGCATAAATATAACCTCACAGGTTTTACGGACACTTGGTAAATGGGGAAGATGTCACATGATTTCAATGCAACTGCTGACAACGTGCTGTTGAGAAAGGACAAAGTGGTATTTCAGAGCTTCCGCTAGTGAAGCTGTTTGCTGCTTGGAAGTAAACAACCTCACGTTTTAACAGATAAGTGTTATAAAAAATCATTAGGGAGTAAAGTCAATATTAGTAGGTATTGCTTATAAGCCACCAAAATCACCAGGAACAGCAGGGTTCATAAAAATCTTTTTATATTGAGCAGTGTTACTACCCGTGTGATAAGTTTTCAGAGATACCATCACGTCAGTATCACATTGCTATAATATCTAAAAATATACATTAATGTTTCTAAATCAAAAGCATTTGATCTAAAATGGGGAAAATTCTGATGCAGGTTTTGTTAACACAAAGCTGAAGAGTTCAGAAGTAAAAATGAGTTAAGAAATAACAAAAATTAAGAAATGAGAGCTTGATTACATTCATTATGTGTTAAAAGAATAAAGTTACAGACAGTTTTTAAAAGGGACACTTCTATGATCAAATTTAACTCTCAGCCGAATCAGAGACAGAAATTACACAGAAAATATAAATGCTAATTGGGATCTGCTTAAGCACATTTTACTACATGTGCATAAACCTGTTACTCCATGCAAAGACAGACAGCTGCAAGGAGCAGCAATCAAAGACATACACACAAAATCCTGCGTCTTGACAGCTGAACAAATATGACAGAAGAAAAAATAAAAATATTTTCAGAAAATTAAACAGGGAAAGATAGATATATTTGTGGTCAACTTCTTGGAAAACAAGAAAGAGAAGAGTATAGTATATCTTTAAAGGAATGTTTAAACAGTGCTGTGGTCAATTAGCAGATATGACTAAAATAACGAAGATCACCAGCAAACAGTTCAAATTTTTATTCTGTACTTTTGAAAAGGCTAAAGCATCTCTTAATTTCACATGTTGTTAATCAAACAGCTTCCAGAAATGTCTTAAAAAATCAGTAAATCTGGATAACATATATCCAAAATTTGACTGTTTAGATATCCAATATCTCCATATACCCAAAAGATGACTGTTGAGAATATTACTGTTAACATACCTTTACCTTTAGAAAGTTTTGGAACCTTTAAACAGTAAATAACTTCCTGGTACTTTTAATGCCACTAGTTAAAACAAAAGTTAACGTATCACTATAGGGAACATAACAGAAAATTAATCATACAATCTCCGAAGACTTACCTTTTTTCAGGTCTATCTTTATTTTCTTTGCATTTTTTTTATTACCAAAGCCCATAAGGGGAGACAGTGAGGGAGAAGATGGCTTTCTACCCAGCCGTGGGAGGTTGGGGCTCTTAGCTTGTTGCAGCATTGCCTGTGCACCTGCCTCCAAGCTGCCTGCTCCAGAAAGATTAATTGTTTTCAGAGCAGGTTTTGGATGAACAGGAGGTGGTATCTTTGCTTTTGGAACTCCTTCTTCGTTATCCACAAAAAGAGGAGCGATAGCAGACTTCTCGTACTGTTCTCGGTTATAGGGAGCAAGGACTTCTAAGACGACACTTGGAAATTTCATTGCCTGACGGAAGATGTCCTGAGCCCTTTAAAAGAAAGGGATAAAAATTCACATAACAAATCAGAAAATTTGGGCAAAGTCTGAAGCTGTTTACAGAGAATAAGATGAAAATTTACCTTACCTTCACATCTACATGGTCCCTGTTCTAGAAAGCACACATGAAATCAGATTTGTAAACTACAGCATTTACTTACATTCCAAGTAGGAACAGCGTATGTGTCAGAATTCCTAAGGCGCTACAAAAACATATCAGCCAGAATAAACTAATGAACACAATTCTTCGTGCAGAGCATCAGGAAGGGAAGTTCTGATGGCAAAAGCTCATCTAAAGGCTGCTGAAGTTAGTTATAGCTTGCTATTTTTTTCAAGTGCTTGTCTGTTACATATTTTCTTCTTGGCATAGAGGCACACTGAGCACTTATGATCAATTGTTCTTGTGAATATATCTACTCCTAGCAAGCTCAACTCTCCATGTTTTTCCTGAGTTCAGTCTAGTGCTCCTCAGATTCCTTCATAATCCCCAATGCAACTGCTGGCTAATTCCACAGCAATAAAAAAAGATAAAGGGGATGAGATAAATGAACATTTTCTGAAGAAATATTGTAACTGGAAATAGTGCAACAGAAAAGAATGATGGCATGGGATGCACAGAAATCAGAAAAAGACCTTGTGACCAAAAAGATGTAACTATTTGTGTGTTTCTACATAAATGTATAAATAAGTAGATAGTACTCCCATCTTTCCAGCAGTACCTGTTGCTAAGTGGATATGTGGACCTCACTTAATCTTTACAGATGTGCTCAACTGCAACACCAGAAATCGTGTTACAGCATTTAATACAACTGCTCCTCAGGATAATGATAGGACAAGGGGGAATGGTTTTAAACTAAAAGACAGAAATTTACATCAGATGTTAGAAGAATTTCTTTACTCAGAGGGTGGTGAGGCACTGGAACAGGTTGCCCAGGGTAGCTGTGGCTGCCCCATCTCTGGAAGTGTTCAAGGCCAGGTTGGATGGAGCCCTGATCCAGTGGGTGGCATCCCTGCCCTTGGCAGGGGGGTTGTAACTAGCAGATCTTTAAGGTCCCTTCCAACCCCAATCTGTGGTTTCTGTGAATTGATAACATGGTAACAATACAATGTTCAGGTTCCCGTGCATGGCAAGGCAATTAAGACAAGCTGACCAAAAGAACTGTTGATAAAGCCTTCCCTGGATTTTGAATAACCTGCAGATTTGGTCAATCAGGCCATGTTATGAACCTTGGGTTCCAAAAGAACAAAGGAGACTTGACTCTTTCTATGCTTTCCTTTCCTACCTCCTGTTGAAGTGGGCAGATTTTCTTCCATTCTGTGAGTACAAATAGAAGTAGCAGCTGAAGCACATTTTGGGAATGAAAAATCAAGAACTGCTTAGCTGAAATGGGTCAAGAGGGGAAGTGATGGCTACATCAATTTTTAAATAAATCCTGGGGCCCTTCTAAGAAGATTTTACTCATCTCTTACCTTTCTGTAGCGTGCTTGTCAGTCTAAATCAGTATTTCACTTGGCTTTGAATTTATAGTCGCTTATGTAAGAGGAGTCAATGTTGAAAGTACTTCTACAATAAACATTTTTGTACAGTGATACAGAAAGGAAGCCACCGCAAATGTTAACATCTTGAAAACACATCTACTGCTTTCCCAGATCAGAGCCACACAGTGCCTCCACCTTGAAGCTTTGGGTGGCGGAAAGGAGGGGCTGTTCAAAGAGTGTTTTCTGTAGCATGAAGACACTGAAGTCAGGGGTCAGTCCCAATGGATACTGCTGTGGGAAAGAACCATGTGAGCCACACTGAGTGTATAAGCACTGAATCAGAATAACCACATTCACTGACAGGAGACACTGCTAGAGAAAAACCTCAAACTTGGAAAAGAAAAGAAGCAAGGCTGTAGGAAGGTATTGGCTCAGCATCACCCTCAAGGATTAGGTTTCAGAGCTGTAATATCACTGTCACCCAGTGTGCCTGCAGAGGTTACAGGTTATCTGTTCATCTATAACCCAGGAAAGTTTCCAAGGAAAGCCCTTACCCTGGTAAGGGTAACCATGGCATGCTTCCAGCATAAGGATGTAAAATCTTACGTGGGTTTCTTTCACACTCCATCTTCATCCTTGCAAGTAGCCACTTGGTCATATGTTACAAAGTAATTTAATAAGTCAGTTTCAAAAGATTAATATTTAAAATACATGCAAGAGAAAATATAAGATCTCCTTCAAACAAAAAGTAGTGATATAACTAGAGACATCCTATGGGAAAGCCTAAATGCAGTCTTCAGGGGCAAAATAACTGGCTGCACTTCAAAGAGAAAAAATAATGAACGGGGAAATTTACATTTCTTGAGACCCCAAATGCATACTTTAAAGAAATAAGGGAATCAGTTAAAAGAGGTGCTGGAAACTCTGCAACACAACAGAATGTAATTGAATAGATTAGCAGCAAATGAAAAAGCAGACCAACAGTCCCAGTATACAACTCTTATAAACATGGGAATACAGAAAGTAGGCTGCTGCTGTTACAGCTGCAGAAGCAGCAATCATCAGGAGCAACACGAGAAAGTCTCTGCTGAAAACTAGAAGAGACAGCGCGTAGCAGTCTCTGCTGAGTGTTAAAACAGCTTTTACAAGGGTTATGCAGAAACGTCAATTTGAAACTGGCCAACTGATTTTCTTCTCAAAGGAGAATCTGATTGCTATTTCTGGGTCATTGGGACAATACTTTGTCACATCTTTTACAATTACTGCATTTCTGTAACTTGGACTTCTGTCAGGTTATGTCATGCCAGATGAAAACTAAAAAGGCGTATTTACTGAGATTAGTTTCAGCCTGGAAAGCAGATTTTTTTAGCCATTCAGAGTCAGGGAAGAGAGATGATGTAGAAGGCTAATCTGGAAGACAATTCGGCAGAACAATGTAAGACTTGGGAATAGGCTAAAGCTCATCCAAAATATTCTCCCCAGTCCCATCAACAGATGCTGAGTCCTCACTACCCACAGTTTTTCTCCTCAGATCCAACGCCACTGCAACCACACTACTTGATTTTGTAACATAAGGAGACTTAGACCAACTAAATTAGGGTCTGCTCTGAATCACCTTCAAGTCTCTTTTCCTTCTCCTAATGAAGAGAGATTGTCTAACAAGACCGGTCTCTCTAAGGTAGCTCTCATGGTAATATTTCTTCCAAATTCCAAAATTTTACACAACCTGGGAGAAAGCAAAGTGTCCTGCATTTCTCATTTTGAAGAGAAGTCTGACAGAGAAGTGGAAAGTTTACTGCATTATTTCTAATAGCCCCAAAATGTAGTAATTTTACAGAAGAATATGCAGTCCTTCACTCCACAAACAGCTTGTGGGGTGAAAGCCTCTGAAGACTAGTTACTTTGAGAAGAAAACACAAAGAAGAAAATACATTTGTGAAAAAAAGATCACATACCATTTTGAGAAGCAAGGTTTTGATTCAGTCAAAATCTCATTTGAGAAATTTCATTACAAAACTGCACAGGTGAGGAAACTAATGTTTTAATAAAATATCAACAATTATGTTCTGATAAAGTTGATGTCTTAGGTAGGAATTTCCATGGATGGAAGAGAATGGCATGTTGCACTGCATAGTGATGCCTTCACCACCAAATAGGCAGCAAACTGTAACTGAAAAGTTATCAGGAGGCAAAAAGCACAGCCTCAGAAACAGGAATATCTATGCTACAGAACTACGCTGGTTTCATGAGAACCTATTTTGCAAATATTTATCCCTAACTGTGAAATTACGTATTTGATTTTAGTCTGGAAGTCTTGAACATTTGGCTTACTGTTTAGAAAGTTAAGCCTTGACTCCCTTGACATCTCAATAGGTTTTTGTTATATTATAAACAATCACTCAGCTGTCTAAACATATGGATTAAAAGCAAAAACAAATTACTATTTAATTACTACAGCAAATATCTGTGATATTTGAGAGGCTATTCTTTTGTGTAACTATGTCACATTAATTGACAGACAATCAAAACAACCTGTTACTTAAAAAAACATTTGAAATAGATAATAAATGTCAACAGACTTTTAATAAAAGTCATAAGAAGTGAGACCTACTATTTAGCTCAACTAATCATAGTTTGACAGTAGTAGTATTTATAAAAAAAAAATTAAATGCTCAAATAGCTGCAGCACAAAAAAATTCTTATTTCATTTGCAAAAGAATGTTAAAAACCAAGCTGTGAAGTTGACTCATTCTGAAGGTCTTAAGAGGGAAAAATTACAAGGAAAATAAGGTAAAAAAACCAGAAGCACTAGAAAGTGAAGATAGTGATTACAAAACCTAATGCTACTCAGATTAAGGAAGCCCAGTAAGTCCACTAAAACTACAGAACATATGTCTCCTCAAACTTCACCTTATTTGGTGGTTTCAGAAAGAAAATTGCAATGTTTCTGCCAGGTATCAATTTTACAGGTGTTTTCTCTGAAATAAATATGAATCGCTCTAAGAATCACTTAAACACAGCACTGTATAAAATCCTGGGTAGGTAAAAGTATCAGTTAAGCAGCACTTACTGTGCAAAGGTTTTATCTGTAAGGTCCACATGGTTAATCTTCACAATGCACTCATTTTCATGGAAAAGACCATCACGCCTAGATCTGCTGTTTTCTTCAATACCACGGATGAAGAGTCCCAGCATCCTAAAAGGCAAAAACTATCCTTACTGTGTTGATATGAATTTATAGCAAGTAAACATAGATATTAATCTCTGTGTAGGAGATGACAGAGTAGACGGTTATGAAGTGCTTAACCTAGAGAAAGGATTTCCAACTCACTTATTAACTAAAAAAGAGGGGATTCCAAGAAACACCAGGAAAAATTGCTGGACACTAATGCTATACTACTTACTAGAACTTCAGAAGCATCAACTTCTGTAGGTCATACTTGGAGAAAACAGAGGAAAACACCTATATCTCCACTACAGTTAAAAATGTCAGTGTAGCTTATGCAGTATTTTTCTGCCCCTAAGTAAGATTACACAGCTCCAAAGAAAAGCATAAACAGATTAAAAGTAATTTTCTACCTTAACTATAATAAAATAAATAGGCATTACAATAAGATAAAAAACAACTGACATTTCTACTTCTGAAAAGTCTGTGAAACTTTTTAGTTGTCAAAGCCCCTTGCTTTGATACAAGACAGTGATACTACAGACTCCTGTGGCAGGACAGCAGCAGAATTTTAAAACCCAGGTTGTTTGTTAACAGACTAAGTGCAAGTGAACACAGAGGTGCAGCACAGAATAATGCAGTAAGTGGACATGTGTGGGGGGTGCAAAATTCCAGCGCTGATAACTCTGCTGGGAGTGCCAGGCTAATCCTGACCTAGCTGGAGCATCTCTGTATAGCAAACTATAATTCAACATAGATATATCCAATGACACCGGTACAATGCCCAAAAAACCCTGACAACTGTGTGTTTGTGAAGAACTTTTATAATCAATCTTTGTCCACTAAATTTCCATACCACATCAGCATCAAAGGCAGATGACCTTTAGAGACCATTTTCTATTGGTTAGACTCCATAAAATATTAATGTGCAATTTTCAAGGTGCCAGCACTCCAATCTCAAGACAGAAGTCTTGTATTTTTGTCTCAGGTTCATGACTGCCCCTCATATATAAGTCCATTCAACAGATTTGTAGCATGCCATTAAATATTTCAAGTGACACTATATTCACTGTGCATCTGATTTTAGGTTTACTGAATAATAAGATTTAAAAATTTATGCTTGCGCCCTATCAATTACTAAGTGAAATCTCGGTTCCTAGTGAATATTACTTCTTCAAAATATCCAACAGGAAAAGAAGTGTTTTAATAGCATAAAGATCCTCTTGCAACCCATGTTATCCTTCACCTAAGGACTCAAAAGGACAATGGGGAGGAGCCGTGGCTCTTTTGATGACATCCAACTAGGGACAATCAAAAATCTAAACCCTAAGAAACGAAGCATAATTATGTTAAGATGCAGACCAGTAAAAGTAGAGAAATAAAAGAAATTACAAATTAAGCTGGTTGCTCACTAATCCTATGTGCTTCGATGCTGCATTTGTACAGTGCAACAGGACTGCCCACTGATCTGAAACTTGTGTGTGCTGTACTGACTGAGTGGCTTGAGCTACGTATGCTGTGACAGCCTGAATTCATTCCTCCGTTACTTTTTTCCACAGCCTCAATTTTAGCATTATTTTAAAGCGCTATTAAATTTTTATTTCCTTTTTTCGTGATCTTTAAGTGCAAAAGAAAGGGGGGGAAATTATTTCCATTACTTTTGTAGTTCCTGTCAACACTAGGATTTTGTAAATTAGTACAATGTTTTAATGACCTTCTAAAAAAACCTTTGGTCTGCAGCAGCACCAGGCTAAAGCCAGCATTACCTTATTAGAAGACAACTTTACAATTGAAATACCAGACCAAGTTAGTCATGGCCAGCACTGCCCTATAAATTCTATCATTTCATTAACAGAAACCAAAGCTGCTCTCCTGTACTTTCTCATGTTATGATGAGTTACAGTTTATACACAAGTCTCGGCTTGATTAAATAAGAGGGTCAAGCGATTTAAGTCGCTCCAGTGCTTTAACAAAGGTATCAGTAGGGTTCTGCCAAGGGTCATTAAAATTTCTAGACAACTGTCTAAATAACAAGCAGTTAATCTCTCAAAGACTCTTCTGCTCCAAGGGATCCCCAAAAGCAATTGTAAATAGGGACATATTAACATGCATGCAATTTAGACCAAGGAATGCCACTTCTTCATGGCTTAAAGGTTGCACTCAACACAGTGATACTTGAGTACAGAGCTGTATTTCAGTCACAATAATTACTGATTTTAATAGCTTGCAATTTCATCACTTTTTTTAAAATGTATGATCTTGAAATACAGTGTACACACTACGACCTTTATGGCATGCCTATATAAAATCTGCATTTCATAGCGGGGTAACAAACATAAGTGCCTCTTTCAAGACAAACAGGCAGCCTGCATAGCCAAGGACACAATTCGGACCTCCTACTGTTGCCATCGAAGACCAACTTTCTTCTTGAGACAGTGATGACATTTTTACAGGCAGCAGGCGGACATCTATTTTCCCTTCTGGTAAATAAAACAATCTTAATTGATTTGGGTCCACTTACAGACTCAGATCTTGGCAAGAAAACATTTATACACACAGACCTTTACAAGGTAATTCAATCTTTCACATTCTCTGTCCTACATGGAAGTTCACAAGTAAAGAAACATTTAAGAATTAGACAAATTTTACTTTTGTAATAATTGTCTTCGTGTTACAGGCAGCCATTTTACTATAAACTAGAGTCATTTATGGCTCTGGCCATTTCCCATCTCTTACTCACAGCTGCCAGGGTCACATTAACTCTCTGGCTAAACCTCTGTGTGTAAAATTTCAGGCTAGATGTTTTTATTTTTTACCACATCTGAGTTACCTTGCTTGGAAAACAGTTATGATGAAAATGCTGACGCAGCCTTAACTACAGCACATCAGTATGAGCACGCTGACATAATGGGCTTTTGTGATCCCAATGGACGACGTTGAAGCATTTATAATTAAAGTAATCGCATTGTGACAAAGAAAAGTTCATGGGATAGTGCACATTTCCTAAGTGCTATACAACCAAATCTGAGAGACAGCTTGAAAAACATGACATGTGAACAAGCAAGCAGTTTTTTTGATTTTTCTTGATTTCACCAAGGAAGGACCTACGCAGAGACATCCAACTGGGAAAATCCAAGCAAAATAAACAACAATGAACTGGAACAAACAAACAAACAAAAAACCAGCAGCACAACCAAACCCAATTAAACACCACACAAAACTGCAGTCTAGCTGACCATTCAGAGAATAAAACCAGAGACAATTAAAAGAACATATGTGAACAAAGAGGTTGGTATTGACTGAAACAACTGGACGTGGCCCTTAGTGCTATGGTCTAGTTGACAAGGTGGAGATCAGTCAAAGGCTGGACTCCATAATCTTCGCGATCTTCTCCAACCTACATGACTCTACGGTTGCCTAAGAGAGAACTCAGGCTAGTTAATATTTCGGTAACCGAAACCAGTGTCATAGACCAATTTTCTTTTAAGTATTTGTTTTCCTTATATTAAAAAGCAGGTATTTGAAGACAAGCGCAACTGAAATCCTTTCATTAGTATACTTATTGAGCAACGCAGAAAATATCTTACCTTCCACTCAAGGATGAAAAGAAGGGCACTACATGTATTCCCAAGGGTCCACCTTCCCCAGAAATCTCCACTGTTTTTGTCATTTCACTAAAAAAGAGCACAGGGAAACACATCTCATATGCTTATTCCCAGAATTCTCTGTGTTAAAAACAAGTTCCTGATTGATCAGAGAGTGGAAAGGGTAGAAAAAACATTTGACTCAGAGTTCACTAATATATAAAAATACGATGAAAAGTAAAACAGCTATGCAATTCTTCTTTTTTTTTTATATTAGCATTTTTGTACTTTAAAAGGGAAAGAAATCAGTTACTAGATATTTTCCTAAGCTAACTCCCAAGTAAATTAATTAGAATATTAAAGAATAAGCTTTTAAGTGAAGAGAGACTTCATCATCAAAAAAAAAAAAAAAAGGAGAGGGGGAGAGGTTATTCTGCATGTTCTTAATTTATGCTCCACATTGGCTGCTTCAGTCCATTTCCCCATGTGGCCACATTATAAACATGAAGATCACACATTAAGGACATCAAGCCTATAAGCAAATTAGTCAAATCATATTTAAATATCTTGATTTCTGCCCTCAGTTGCATACAGCCTCCCTGACAAACAAAGAACAAACCAAACTGTAATCAAAAGTGCAACTCAGCTCATTTTATCAAAAAGTTTCCTTCCTCAAACACCATTATCAAAACCCTCTATATTATCTCTGACAGATTTTTGCTGTTTTGTGGCTATGTGCTGTTTCGTTTCCTACTGAGTATTTTACACTGCCAGCCTTACAGTGACCTTCTCTCTATTCTGGGTGATCCTAACTTGAAAAGGAAGGTCCTTCAATTGGCTAGAACATTTAAAAAAGAAATTAGTAGCATCTGTATTTCAGCAGATCATATTCCTTCTCTCTACACTAGTGTACATTTTCTGTAACCCCCCTCCCCTCAAATCCTCCTGAACACCACCAGCAGGACCAGTGGCCAGGCAGAGAGTATTTCCACTCGCATAAGAACACTCAAGCTCACCACGTGCACGCTAATCCTGCAGTGCTGACAGAGCATGTGAAGCTGAACCAAAAGGCCACTTTATACACTGCCAGGAGTTACAGACCCAGTCTAACTAATCCAAGTGCAGGCTGACAGTGGGGAAAATACTTCTGACCTTCCTCCAGAAACCATACAGCGATCCAGAGGGCACACATTTGCAGAGTAGGATGACTGAGCTGACTCTTCCACACCACCCTGCCCTCCCCCTCAAATTATTTTTCCCTAGTACAACAACTTCCCCCGGGATCAGCTGACTGTTTTTGCTGACCCATGGTCTCATGATCATTTGATATGATGCAAGAATCAGCAAAAATGCACCAATATAAGGCAAAACTCTGTGACCAGCCTTGAAGTGGTAATGCACAGTTACACCACATCAGATACGACACAAAACCACACAAGGAGCACAACTACTGCAAATGACAGAGTGAGTTTTGGAGAAGGTTTTTTTCTTTGTAAATTATTCTTCCAAAAAGGCCAACACTGTAAAGAATTTATGTTGCCTAAAAATGAAATAGAAAGACCCTGAGCAACAAACCACCACTGATCCCAGTGGAAGAGGTTTACATACTCATGTGTTTATAACATAGGCAGGCATTTGCAGATTTTTTCCTTTCCTGTATTGCCCCTCCTCAATAATCCAATTGGGAAATCCTGACAAAATCTTCCTCTAAAGTTTTTTTACATATACTTTTTTTTCCTAGGGAAACTAGTCAGAAAAGCTAATCAGGGTGGTTACCAAAAACCTTAACAATGAATTCATAGGAAATTAACTCCTCTTTCAGTTCCATCTTCTACTTCCTCCAATTCTCTTAATACACAAAGAAAGATAATTAAAGGGCTACTTTTATTGTCTTTTGAACTTCTACAGAATCAAAATGCAGAAGTAAAATAAGTAGCTAAACCCTATAGATCCAGAAAACAATCAGAAGTAGTGAATGGCCTTTCATTTGTACAGGGAAAATTTAAATAAGTTACAGTTGTCCCCAGATAACCCTGCGTGTTGCTTAAGTACTTCAGGGAAGAGCTGTCTTCCTGAGCAACTGTGAAACAGAGCAAGAAGTTTTTTGAGGGCTATCACGACAGACAGGTTCACTGTCATATGAAATCAGTGCATTTACAGTTATAAGTAGGCTCAAAGCCAAAGAAAACACACAAGCGTATTCTTAAATCTAACATGAAATCTACACGCTAAGAAAAACAGGCTTCTTTGTCTAAACCAACAGGCCACGTGTACACTGCGTATTACTTTTAAACACTGGGGTACATCCTAAAACTTAAGGATGTTCTAAATACGCAGAATAAGACACTCTGTACACATATATTAAAAAGGGTACTTTAGAATGAAGATTTTAAACAAAAAATCTATTAATCTAAAGACTTCTCTTTCTCTAATGTGATTCTTAACTACATCTGAGAAGAAAACTTCCCTTCAAGCCAACTTTCAAGAATCTTTGAGGACATGTTACTTTTATATTGTACCTATGAATGCATGACAGTTAAAAATTTAAAACCCGGGACATCTGGGATTTGGTTTGGTTTTTATTTGTTTAGCAACTTCAAAGATTAGAAATTCAGACAAATTTGGTATCATTCACTCATTCTGTCTCTGGGCACGTTTAACCTGCCCGTGAGAACAGCTAAACCCATCAGTGTACTATTCCACATTGGCTTACACTTTATACTATACTGAAGAAAGTGTTCAGGAATAGGGCATACCTGCATGAAGTTCTAAATAGAATGAGCTTTAAGAATACTAATTACTAAACTCCACAGGCACAAGGGACAAAAAGATGTTGGGACTGTTCAGTTTGACAGAACCAAGTTTAAAAAATTTAAAAAGGGAGTGGGAGAACACAGAATTGCTTTCCACTGCAGGTTGATAGCTGTGATATTGACAAGAGAGGGTAATTTATAGATTTTCTGCAATATTCAACACTTTTAAAAGACAAACCAATCCCCAAAATAGGGGAAAAATTAAATTCCAGAAGTTAGTAACCCACTAGTGACATACTCCTCTTTTAAATCTCCCCTACAGATCTTAAATGCCTTTCGCAGTAAAACAAAACACAAGTCTGGCCTATCCAGTGTAAAAGTCATGGAGTCCAATTGCTAGCTGGGGATGAGAGGCTGGAAGCATTGGTGAGCGATGCACAGAGGGTGCCTCAGCGTGTCACTGTTTGTGTCTCCTGCACGTTCTTCAAGGAGCAGACAGAGCTCCTACCTCAGAAAACACTGTCCCTGCTGAGTTTGGAACCCAATCTCTGTGGAACACATACAGATATATTCTTACAGCAGTCAAAATAAGTGAACTTCTAAAAAGCATTTATGTGGGTGAAATTTATCAGAACTGCAGGGTTCACTCAGGCTCCTTCAAACGCACGCTGGCACCTCCCTTCCCCTGAAGAGAGAACACCTGCCTAGCATGGCCTGATCCAAGACCACATTCTACACTGTACTACTGATTTTTAACCTGAGGGAGCTGTCATCATTTACTATGCAAATTCTTCATTGCTTGATGTTATTGATTTCTGACAGATTCTTTACCGTCTATCACATTTGTCAGGAAGGCTTGCCATGCATATTATTAAAAATGTTGATGAGCACTGTTTAGCAAAGAGAGAGATAGCGAAGACATGCATGTGTGCAGTGAGCATGCTCAGCACTGGTAATATGGAAAGCAAAATTTAAATGGAGTGCTGCACATTCAGCGGTGCATATTTAGTTGTGAATCAATCTGATCCTCAGGTTGGCAGTGTCCTCGCTGTCGAATACTATAGCTCCCTCTCCTGAAATCTGCATCAAAAATTAGCAGTTTGTCAGTTTTGCAGTGGAAAAAAGATCTGTCAGCTGAAAGCTTCTCTGCGAACTACCCAACAACACTGATGAACTCATCCCAGCCACTGAGAAGTCAGATGCTTAACAGGGAACTCTCTCCAGAAATACATGTTTTGGAGTTTTGCAGCAGGGCCCGGTTCACTAAGGTACTCTGACCTTCCTCAGTTAAAAATGCTAGGAGAATCTTGGTAGCATTTCTCTTGGAGAATGCAGCAGACACAGCCTAAAGCAGATTAATTGTTTTGCAACACACTGAAGACAGTACCTTGGAAAAGCTGCTTTCTGCATGGGTTAGTGGGCAAAACTTGTCATCACGTGTATGTCACAAGAATCTACTGCCTGAGTAAACACAGATCAAGTATTTATCATTCCAATGGCATTTTCCTTTGCAATTTTACTCCACACTTTCTCATGTGTGTTTAAGAAAAGGTACTGATTAGTAAGATGCCATATCTGAAAAAAAATCTCTTAGTGCAGGATGTCAGTGTTTCCCTTGCAAACAGAAAAGCACAGCTGATATTCTGAACATGCTTTGGGGTGTTTCATTGACCACAGCCAAGTAAAAGGCAAAATAAACGTTACTCAAATGTAGAAAGTTCACAGATGAAGTTATTAAGCTGCCTCTCCTTGCTTGTTTTACACTGTGCCTCCAGCCCCACCAGCCAATTCCAGCAGAGAATCCATCAACAAAGGGTGCTGACATTTGGCAGAGAGCACAGGTGATGTCAAGTTCCCAAAGGGGACTTTAACAAGGACGCATCCACAGATTGATCCAAATAAAGAGGGTGGTGACTCTGCCCATGTACTTTTTTCACAGACTAAGCTGGTGCAGTTACTGATGGTAATAAAGTATTTGTACCCATTCTCCAGAGTAGGCAGCAAAACCGGAGCTGTCAGACAGCGCACTTCCCACCCACCTACAACCCCTTTTCCACATTTTTCCTTCCATCTTTTCAACTAGGTACCTAAAGGTCTGTTGAAAGCCCTGAAGAAGAAACTGGAATTCCAGATATGTGGACATAGTCAAATGATGAAAATCCAAACAATAAACAGGGATGGAGAGCACTCTGCAGGGAGAGAAGGCAGCTGAAGGTGTAGTCAAGGATGAGCTTCCCAGGCACAGTTAAGGAAACTCTATTACAAGACACAGGCAAGCTTCAGCTGCTCCATTCTGTACTAAACTAAACAAACCACAAAGTTCAAATCTTCAGAATCTTCCAGTTTCAGTTTAAAGAGGAAACAAATCACCTTCTCCAAACGAAAGTGTGTTAATCCCGATTTTTTTTTTCCACACTAAAATTAGTTAGTTCTCACACGATTAACTGTCTAAAAGTTTGGAGAGAAACCAGACAGCCTGCAGGCACCAGGGGTTTGTGTCTTTTTTGTCTTTAAATCAAGTTGTTCCAATTCTCTGTTGTTAGACTAATGAAAGACACAGTAGGTTAAAAAAGGAAAATACAGAGAAGGAAAAAATTCTGCAGCTATGCTTTAATTACGTATCTACAGTGCTTAAACCAAGGAACTGACCCCGACCTCTGCTAAAAAGAAGTGGGAAGACAGCAAAACAGAACATAATGAAAACACATAATGAATTATCTATGCATAAATTACCCTTTGAGTTCCAGCTAATCCACTGCTATTAAGCTAAACATCCACTTCCAAGCAGATTCATGTTTACTGTTTCTTAACACTGCCATTTTTACTAAAAAAAGCAAGGCTTTCAAACCCAGTATTTCAATGTACAGTGTGTGAAGGAACTCAATGTTAAAGGTTGTGACAAATATCTACCTGACAATCTATAGAGTATCAAGATCCTGTTCCCTAAAACTCTTTTAAACTTAGTGCAGAACATGAAAGGAAGCAAGGAGAAATACAAAATTTTATACACTGATGGCATTAGCTTGGCTTCTTTTACCCTCAACATTATCTTTACCAGCAAATAAACAAAATAAAAAAAGAAAAAAGCCACCTCCAGAATTTACAAGAGGATTTTCATTATTTATTCCATTAAAAACTGTTCCAATGATCCAATGTTTCAAGTCTCTCCTGTAGCAAAGTTCAACTCTCAAAATGTCAAATTAAGATTTTCAGACTCCCGAGGGATACAGTCCTGAAAAGATTCCCAGTACTTCTCCAGTGAAATGTTTTAAGAAGATCCAGGCAAAACCTCCCACTAGCTTTTGAGAAGAGGAGGTACAAATCCTCCCTACAGCCACTGGTTTACCCAACATGCAACTCATTTCACCTACTTAAACCAGTGAACTGAATTTCTTCAAATGGAACAGTTTTCCTACCTGAGTGAGAAGTATAAAACAATCCAAGTCTGGAGCCTTTAAATTCAACTGTCTGGGCTTCACAATCATGAAATATTAATCATGGTATTCTTCTTTTATGCTTCCCTCTGAAATACCCATTTATTGGCTGTGGTTAGAGAAGGACCTCTGCCCTCAGACAGGCTGGTGCTCAGATCATTTTTTTTAGCTGATGAGCTGCTATTTTGCTGAAGTGCTATGGACTTTCAGGATGACCAGACTCAGTGACAGGAAGGATTATATTGCAGTGAAAGCAGCAGGGACAACATTGGTTTTCTTTCTTCTCTAGCATGGAAAAGCTTCCATAGCATGGAGTAGCTCACAATTAGGCTGAAGTATCAGGTTTATTAACATCACTGAACATGGTTTCTTTAAATGGCATATTTAAATGAAGGCTTAAGGGATCATGATTTAGTGGTCCTTCATGGCCCCAACATCTTTGAAACACAAAAAGAAAGATACCTGCATAAATCAGAATTATAAGTAACTCTTTCAGAATAAACAGTATAAAAGGAGTCAAATTAGATATTAAGATGCTTGTTTTACTACTTGTGGACAAAAAATAGTTTTCTTATTTAATATTATTTTATTATTAAAACCTTCTTTACTTACATTCAATCAAATTAAATAACAGTAAGATAGATGGTCTCTAGTGACTTACTGTTTTCCTTTATAAATCTATTACTCTTAATTAAAGCACTTTTGGAAAGACAGTTTAAAAACTTCACTTAGAAGAAAAACGCCAAACAAGAATCAAATTCATTGCCTTAAAGTTTCAATTCTCTGAATTTTATAATTCCAGTGAATTTCACAGAAATATGAACTAACTTTGCTTTACAAAATAATGTGTTCAGAATTCCTCCAAAGTTTACTGTTTGAAGAAACTGAAATATATTATAAATACTTTGGTATAATTCACAACTTTGAGGGAAAAAAAAATCTACGTAGTACCCATCTCAACTCTTGCAGGCAAAAAAAAAAAGCGTTTTCTAAATTCCCCTTAGGATACAGGAACTACAAGCAAGGTGTGTTTTGGTGGAATTATTTTACTGTGACTGCATTTAAAGAAAGATTGATCATTTCTCTCTATTTTGGTTTGGTTTTCATTTATTTGGTTGGGTTTGGCCGTTATTTTTCTGAATGCATCAATCTCAAGATTAAGACAATTAATTTTAAAAAAATCTAGAACCGATGCAGAAAGATTCTTGGGAATATCCTGTTCTGGTGAGCTGTCCCTCTGTTCTACACTCTGATGCTCAGGCACCGATCAGGTGAGCCTCTATCTATATTCTTCACTTTTCCTTCCACACTCTTCCGTCAAGGAAGTTTGCAGAATTCAGCAGAAATTGTAAGAGAGCTACAGAAATTTAGGCTTATTATTGACTGGTTTTTTGACAATGTCAGAGACGACTTGGCCGCTTCAGAAAACTGAATGACTCTGAAAAGTATCACAGAGGTTCTTCTCCTTGTCAGCATTTCCAATTATGAAGATTAAAAGCAAATGAGTATCACAACCTTCTTCTGAAGAATGCCAAATGCAAGCAATGAATTGTTTAAGTCAATAAACAATAATATGCTCTCAGAAAATTCCTAAGAGGACTTAGGGGGTCTAAACCACCCTAGTAAAGGCGTAAGGACAACAGTAAATATAAGCATACTGTGCACTGAGCTTGATTAATCCCCATTACAAATTAACGAATCGAGAGACAAATGAGCGCATATATTTGGTGATGCATAATAATTATCTCAGGTGAAACAAGCTGGAGAAGTCTTCAGCAATATTCCTTAAAGAGAAAATAAGCATCAGCAACTAAACTAAGTTCCATACCTGCATGATGAACACTAATCAGCCGGTGTGTAACTTAGAGGCCCGGCAGGTGCAGAGAAAGCTGGAAGAGCACTCCAGTTCTTTTTCCTAATGAGACCATTCTAAAAATATGTACCAGTATTAGCAGGCAGGAGAAGAAATTACAAAATGCGCTAGGTGACAAGGAGGCCTCCAAAAGGGAGGAAAAAACCCAGACAGAGTGAGTTGAAAAACACAACTGTACCAAGATGATAAAATCTCCCACAAAATAAATGAAATTATGACACAAAGAACAAGAAAAACTGATTTTTTCACATTTTAGCTGTCATGCAGAAGTTTGCCATGTAACACATCTTAATTTCATCATACAGTGTGCTATATATACCACTACAGTTCTGCAACAAACACAACATACTGGACAAAAGACTGAATTCCTACAAAAGTGGGTTTAAAAAGTGGGTTTAAAAGGTGGGTTTAGCACAACCTGAATCACCAGTCAAAAATGAAATTTCAGCTTACGGTGAGACAGGAAAAGAGCAGCATGGAAACATTTTGCTCTACATTCACCAGGTCAAGTCCTCTAATGCCACCACTGAGGACCTGAGTGACCTACTCTGTGACACTGTATTATAGCCTGGCCTGTTAACTTGGTGTAACAAATGCAATCTGTGAAATCATTACTTTACAATTTAATTTCAGACATTTAGAATTTTCCCTGTGATTTCAGGAACTATAAACCCTGTTGCTCATTATTAAAACTCTTCAAATCACCTAATTTCCCCTCCTCTTGTTTCAGCTATGCAGCTCTCAAGTTTTACCGTATTTGCTTCCAATGCAGACTACAGACCTACCTAAGTTTCACTCAAAATTTAGACAGGTTAAAATTAAAGATATTTCCCAATGGGACCACCGCCATCTTCAGAAGCAGCAGAACTGGCCACCTCTAGTCGGTTAAAAATGAAGGGAGGAAAAGGATGCATTCCATCTGAGTGCTCTAGTGAAGCCACGCTCCAGGAAATATTGCACACATTGGCTGTAGTTTTCACAGTGTATAAACACAGAGATAAAAATCTACTACAGGATATAGAAAGCAATAACCACGCAAAACCAGAGGTGACACTTAAACCGAAGAAGATGATTTTAGGACTATATGGTTCAGTGAATGGTTATTTACTGAGATATAACCCACGACCTAAGAACAGCCTCTATCTTAAGACATGAAATACCTGCAGGACTGCGTAGAAATAAAAAAGAGAGTATACAATAGTAGTATTATTTCTCTCTTACCCTTGCGCTATACACAGCACAAAAAAACATTCATATTCATCAACAAGGGTAAAAGTGTGTCATGCACAAATATGTGCTTCAGTACATTAATCAAAGGATGGGAAAGGGAGAAGGAGGAAGAGGTAATGACAGTCATGAAGACAGTCAGGAGGTCATGAAGATTCAGAAGTGCAGCTGGAATGAGAAGTCAGTCTTGTCTTGCATGCTGATAAATCACACTTGAGTCAGCACTAAACAGAAGCTGTTCCTACCTGACAGGGAGTCGGGCCCTCTGAGCCAACAACAGTTCTGTGGGTCCAGTGAGGTTCATCTCCCCATCCTGAAAGGATGCCTGGGAAGCACTCTGTTGAGAGATTTCAAAGCACATTTTGAAACTACATACATAAGTGTGTGTTTGTATTTTTTAATCAATATTTGGAAGAGAAAGTCAGTTGTAAAGTAGCATCATCTCACTGACAGTGAGGACTGAAAGACCCGTTCTGTGTGTGGCATCTGTGACAAGCATTTGGAGAAACAGGAGGGTACCTAAAGTCCTGCTCCTCATACCAGAGTCGCACCGTCCTTCCACTGGAGAAGCTCATGGTACTGCCTTCTTGTCTGGCTATCCAACCTGAATGTCACTCTTTCCCACCCTGAGCCTTCTCCTTTCTCACGACAGGTCACACAAGAGATCACACAAATCCTGGGTAAACGAAATTTCTTTTTTTTCTTTTTTCTTTTTTTTTCCCACTCTACCCCTTAGTAGCATTTATCTGGTAAAGATGTATTTTCACAGTAACTCCACAGAAAAAGTAATTATGAAACCATTTGGCCACACAAAAATAGAGTGCACACAGGGCCCAGACATGAATGCTAAAGCTCTTGAAAACTATTATTTAACTTTCTTTTTGTGACCCTTACACTTTTACTGTCTGCATTTTTTTCATACTGGGAGAGGGAAATAGTTACCAATGAGATAAGACCACTGTCAGCAGGTGATGTATTAGCTTTAACATACTGTACTTCATCCCAACCCTTATGGCAATAATGTAAACAGAGCAAATTCTGTAACAAAGACCTTCTTTGGAGAGGTCACTTCTGTCAAATCTGCAACAGGAATATAACTGGAAGACATAAATCTTCAGCTGTCAACACACTAGAATAATTCAATTCAGAGTTTGATCTTAACTAGATAAAGCCTAAAGTTAATCATTACTTTTTTTGTTGTTGCAGTGGTACAGTTTTCCAGCGTATACGCTTGCCATATGAAGTTGTCTCAAGGCAAAAGGTAGCAATGCTATAAATTAATTTCAAAGAACAAGGCCAACTTGATAGGTAATTTAATTTTCAATAAAAGCTCCACACTGTATAATAAAAGTTCTGATTTCTCTCAAATGATGGCTCCACTCAAAATATGGCTTTTAAGGTTTGGTGTTTCCAGTTTCTCAAAGATTTGTAGAACTTATTTTTAGCTTACAAGTATCAAGAGAGTCGGGGGCAAGTGTGGGCTGTCTTCAGTTTCAAAATAGAATCAGGAGCAGCCTTGCAAGCAAACCCTTAAAAAATATAAATCAAGCTGGATCCCCTTTTGGTTCACATGATGCTTTTGAACCTATAATATTAGTAGAGACGCTCTTTGTGTGTTAATTAGAGCAGAAGCCAACAGACTTGGCCTCAACTGCAAGACCAATACAGCTGAAAGTGAACTATTGTCACTGTAGAAGAGCCATTTTTAAAAACTGTGTACTGAGTAACTGCCATCTCTTGCAATCACTTTTCACAGTGGAACCACATGCCAGGGAACAATTCTTGCTCTTTGAAGTATATTCCGTGCTAAGTTCGCACGTCAGGAATTCAACCTCAAGCAGTGCATAACCAACCGGTATCGGACACACAGCCCTCATATGTTGACAAAAGCTTTTAAAGAAGTGTTTTGGTAGCAACATATGCTGGAAGCAGACAAACCTCTTAACAACAATGTTCCCAACAAAGCTAGCCTCCTTCAGCTAACCACAGAAAACACTGGTGCTACAAGGGGCTACTTTTTGGAGAGCTGAAGATAGCCAAGCCGTGAGCTGATTTAGGGTTGTTAATTGGACTCTTTTCTTTCAGACACAGGCTGCAACACAGTGCAAGACAGGGAACATGCTAGTCATGAACTCGGAACCTTCTGACACCTGAAGCCTCCCTCACACTCTACACAAATCTGCATAAACTACATTATTTCTCTGTTTCTGGGCTTTTGGTTAATTTTATTCTTATTGTAGTCAGATTACATCTATTGCTTGTCCTCTACCTCCTCTTCCCGAGCAAGCAGATTTCACAGTAAGTAAAAACACTGATGTTCAGAACACAATCTCTTGTTTCTGTTGACTGATTCACAGATTTTTAACCACAACGAACGATTTTTTGATCAAAAAGTATAATCTCATACTTTGATTTGCTTAGTGACACAGGACAACATTGCTAAGAGCACAGTTCCACCCCAAGATAAGTAAGAGGTCGTTACAGAAAGATGGCAACTAAGAGCTTTCGTTTCTGCTACAGGCCAGACCAGAAGAAAGTATCTTGAAGCTGGATAAGAGGATTATTATAGATATCAGGGATGTTAGACCTTCAGAAGAGGTCTAACATAACACAAAGGTTTCAAGGCATGTTCATTCCTGTGCCAGAAAATAGTGGTCCAGCCTTGCGAGGCACCTGACAGTCACACATATTTTCATCTCTCCACAAGATAAAACATGAGGAATCAGAGGATGAAGTCTGGAGTCCATATCCACAATTACAGCTTGCTTTTTTTGTTTCTTTTGTTTGTGTTTTTTGGTTGGTTTGTTTGCTTACTGTAATGTGGGGGTTTTGTTTATTTGTACTTTAAATTTCAGGGTAAAAGCTTCTTAAGAAAACTTGACCTCTCCTGAGCTGGACAGAAGCGTGGTGAGGGATTTCAGAAATGCCAAAGGGAAAATTTCCATATCAGAGCCCCCATCCTGCAGACCACTGCCTGCTTTGATTTGAAGGCATATAGTGCTCACACATACCACAGATTATCACATGCTCAAGTCAGTAAACACAAAGCCAGATATATTTAAAGGCTTAACTGATCAAGGAAACACGAATCATAACACTGGCATTATAACTGAGCTCTCTGAGAATGACATTAGAGTTTCAGTCACATAACAGTCACTACAAATAGACAAATTCCTTCCATACTTCAGCATTTCATTAGAAACTCAGTAAATTTTAACAGATCATCTGATGAACCAACTTGATAAGAAACCAAAAATGCACAAGTGAAGAAACTATCAAAAGACAATTGTCCAATACACACAGAAATGTTCATATTTTAAGGTCTGATTGTCAGCTTTTCAATAGTAGCAGAATTAATGACACCGACTACCAAAGTTTGTCTCAAATTCAGTTGACAACGTAAGTGCTTTACAGTGACAGAATCGCAGTTTTCACTTAGGACAGAGGAATAAAATGCAAAACAGTGTGGTAAAAACAAAAGCCAAGAAAGCATATGCATCTAAGAGCAGTGGAAGGTTTTTAATTTGTTTACATATGGATAATTTGGATTAAGCAATTCTTCTTAGTGCATGTTCTTCAAATTAGGACTGAAGCAGAAGAGAGGGATTCTATTAAATCATAGCCCTCTGCAAACCCCTGCAACCCCAATGCTAGAAAGAGTCCCATATTCATTATGTGACAGCTCTCGAGTTAGGTAAACATGTCCATGTGACAGCAGAAAGAGTGACAGGGCACATACCAGTAACATCTTCTACTTTGTGAACTGCAGCCTTCTCGATTCGGCAGTCAGCACAGACATGTATAACCCCAGCAAGAAAGGCTGGAATCAGTCATGGTCTTCTTGAGCTTTGGGAGTATGACAAATTCTCCGGGTTTTTCCTTTAATTTTTGAAAATGCTCATTTCATAAAAACCACAAAGCATCTGAGGGGAAAAGCAATAGCGGCACTTTTGAACAGAGACATGAAAGTATCCATTTCTGGCTAGAGAGAGAGAAAGAGAACTGACTGAAAATGGTCAAACCAATGTTTGTATTACAAACAGAAAAGTGCAGCCCTGAGCAGCCAACAGAGCAGAAGCTGCCCACCAGCCCCACTGTGCTGCTTTCTCACTGTCACTGCAACCCAAAAAACCTGGATTCAAAAAAACTGCACCACATCTGTTTTCTAACTAGACTCTGGCTATAATGTAGGTTTGAATTACACTTTAGCTAAACAGAAATCTTTTGTTGAGGTTCTTCTTCAGCAAAATTCTGCAAGAGCAGACTAGATCACCTAGCCCAGCAAGACAAGTCAAGAAACATTCACAGGCCACCAATGGCTATAGAAAGGCCCTACCTAAATCACCTCAAATTTGCCTGGTAGGCTCAGAATACAATTAATTCTTAAGACAAGAAGTAAGAATTTGAGTAGTATATAATTGCCAATATGTCACTTCTAGAAAAGCTATGTAGAAAAGAAATCCTCTTCTTTGAAAAAAAATAAATTATTATATCATAACCAACATGAGACAAGTCTCAAAACTAGACAAATTTAGAGAATGTGGAGTCTAAATAAAGAACAGGAGAAAATCCTGAATGCAGGATAACTTGGAGTATAAAATGGTCATCAAATACTAACAATAAACTTAAAAGAAATAAATATGATCTATTAATAGAAGAAATACACATGATATGTACTCAAACTAGGAGTGAAGCAGTCTGGTATACCCAACGGAAGATACCTTTATCTGACACTTTATTTTCATGACAAAGTTAGAAGTGAAAAAGTATGTCTGAAGTTCCAGTTTACAGTATTGAACTCCTGAGGGCATCAACTCTTTAAAACAAAGAAAAGTATCCAAACGGAAGAGCAGAAAGTCACGGTGCAGGGTGTCAGGCTGCAGAGCTCACTCTCCCTACCTGGCCAACAGTAAACCTTCTTCCAAGAAGGTTCAGTGAGAGTTCATAACATAAACAGTGAGATGCAAGGAAACCTGGGGGTGAAAGGGATGCTTAGTTTACAAATGCAGGAAATGTCTCATCGACTGCTCTCACAACAGACAATTTTAATTATCATATTTAAAAATTGAACATTTTTAGCAACACTTTCAGGATCACGTGAGCACTTCTGACAGCCAGAATGAGTTTAAAAAGCCATAGCACTATATTTAGCTTTAAAAATCAACACTTTCATAAATATTCCCAAACCAATTAGTGCGTGCTACAAAGGTGTTTACCTTTAGTTAGAACAACAAATGGAATACATGACACTGCACACAGAGGACGATCCCCAAGACCACACAACTCAAGGAACACACACATAAAGGACCCTTTTTGTTCACTGATAATAAAACCAAGCACAAGTTAAAATATGTACCATATCTCTTGCTGTAATGCCCAGCAGTTACACCTACTGCTGGTTTCAGCTTTTGGCCGATTGTACCTGACCTCAAAAAGACTTCTCCATGGTTCACTTGGTCTTTTGGGACCAAACAGAAGTTGTGTGTGTGTGTTCCTAAAATGGTTAAAGAATAACCACTGCCCTTCATTAGGATACTCCTGCCATCCTCAGTTTACAAGAAGAATGCAGCACCCCACAAGCTTTAAAAATGTTTCATACCTAAAATTAGTCTCTTGATTCCTCCACTTGGCCTTAAATCCACAATGGGCCTAACTGAAGGTGTGGCACTAAAACCCTACATAAAGCAAACATTTATCTTATCTTTATTACTTACCATGTACAGAGCCAGGCTATCCCAAGGCCAGGAACAATCTGGCAAGTGAAATACATAACAGGCTCCCAGTTAGCAGAAACCTGTACTGTAACTGTAGCAGAAACACATTTGAGGGAGGAAAATTTTTGTAATTGAGGTATCCTGCTTTGGGCTGGGACAGAATTAATTTTCTTCCTATTTGCTGGTGCAGTGCTGTGTCTTGGATTTAGCACGAGAATAATGTGGATAAACCACTGATATTTTGGTTGTTGCTAAGTAGTGCTTACCCTAAGTCACGGACTTTCAGTTTCTGCTCTGCCAGGGAGGAGGTGCACCAGGGGCTGTAAGGGAGGGTGGCCAGGACTGCTGACCCGAACTGGCCAAAGGGATTATTCCACACCACAGAACATCATAGCCAGTACAGAAACTGGGGGGAGTTGGCTGGGAGAGGCTGATCACTACTTCCAGATTAATTTTTTATTTTAACATAGAGCTTCCCTTTTCCCCTTCTAAATAAGCATAATGAAATATCAAACATCCTTTTAAAACCAACCAGTAACAGAAAATTGAGTAAGCTGCTCGGTATGCTCTTAAATATTACAGAGCCTGTTGGAAAGAGAACACGTTGACCAACAGACAAAGCAGCTGTCATACTTAAACAGGCGTATTTACAACCAAAATTAATTTATCTCAATTAAAAAATCCCTATTCTCACAGTATCGCTCTTATCAATACATTAAGGATGGCAAGCAATACCAGTCAGGCTAATAAAATGCTGCTAAAACTGAAGGAAAAGTATTATTGTTTGTTACTATATATTTCTTATTTTTCCAGAAGTCTACTTGATTTAAATCACTCTGCCTCTATAAAACATGTTAAGTATTTCCAAACAACTTATAATACTTCCATTTCACTTACTGATTAAATTGCATCATCTTCTCAACTATTCAGAATGTAATTCATTTGAAATGGATAATTAATGCAATTGTGCAGTATCTACAAATGCAATTAATCACTTGCTAAAGATGATTTTTAGGCAAGCAGTATGAAAATAAGAATCATAAAGCTTCTTTCAATGTCAATTAAAATGTATTCTACTGGACTGGTAAAAGATATTTTTCAGCATCAGAATAGCTGTACATCTTCAGATATCTTTAATAACATGCAAGTGGATTCATGTTTAATTAGCACAGCACAAAGAAAAGCCATAACATAGCACAGCTTTTAGCAATTACATGACAGTTTCAGGAACCACAACAGCATTATTTCCCCCTCAACTACCAATGGATTTCTTGAATATCGCAGTGAGTTGTGATCTTGGCATTTAAAAGGATATTCTAAACTAATGGCATACATAGATACTCTCCTGGGAATCCATCTGAAGCAAGGAATTATTCCCCCAAGTTGTTTGTTAACAATTCTCTGCTGAGGATTATCATTACAGCTGAACTGAACTGGTGGATAACACACCCTCTGTTGTTCAGTGCAAAACCAGAGCTGCCTGAAACCTCCTTCCCCGGCAGGTCCAACCACCCTGGGCAACTTTGCACCGAAGCAGATTAGGAGCAACTTCTGCACGTAAAACACACTTTGCCAGTGCCAACCTTCAAAATGTTCTCCCTAAGCCTTCCTGCTCAACCTACTCCCAGTTTATTTCATCTTAATCATCCAAAAATCTAGATGAGGAGCATTCTCTGCATGGAAAAAGCAATGAGGGGTCCTGCACAAAGAGTAAAATATTTATTATTAAGAGCAACAAGGATTACTTTTAGGCCTGGAGATCAAAATTGTTACATATCATTTTGGTAACAGAACTTCAAGAGTTCTCTCATGAAAGATTTCTCTATTACTATTTATAATAGTACTGGAGTTAACATCTTCCTTGGCAGTTGTTTTGCATGGGTGAAGGGAAGGAAGAGGTGCAGCTGGAATGCATAAGTACTTCAATTTCTGCAGGGCTGAGAGAAAAAGAAAAATGGAAAAACTGCCTCAGTTAAAAGTCTCCAGAAGTAGCTTTTCTGCACGTAAAACTCTGGACTTTAGCCCAACATTTTTAAGAATTTCTAGGCTGAGGTGTGAGCAATGTCTTTTCCAAAACAGCAGAAAGCTGCTTTTAAAAGCATTGATAGTATATTGATAAATATTTGGATTTAGCACCTCTACTGGCCAAGAATCAATTCTTAAAATAAAAGGAAATGTTCCAGTAAGGGTGAAAAAACCCACAAACCCTAACCAAACAACCCACACACCAACACCAACCAAAAAAACTACTGGAAATGTAAGTAATATGGTACATGTTCACAACTTTTAGGAGATGTCAGTACTGGAATAATTATTGAAAGGATGGAGTAAGTGGCCAGCCATATGGCCACTGGCACCTTTAAAACAGAGGATATGTTTATTAGCCCCCTCCCCACTCATCATGCTGATTTTAATTGCCTGTGAGCTCTCTGCCTGCACTGCCACCCAACCAGACGCTACAGAGCAATATTAGGACACTGTGCCTGAGTCAGTATTAGTTGCGTCTCAGAAAGATTATTAATTTGAACTAATGCATGCTTAGAGCACTTAATATATTTTAGCTGACCTGAGGCATGCTACTCTGCTAGGATATTAATATCTGTGTTTTATTTACCTTATGTTTTTATTATATTTTAATGATATTTTAAGGACTATTGCTAAATTTATTGTCCAGAAATACATGGGTGGCCTTTTATTTATAGAGAATATTTAGCAGTGCTATAAACAACACAGGGCAGTGAAGAAGTAGGTGTTTCCAAGCTAAAACTTGTGATTTTTTTCTGCATCATCCATCTGGAGACAAAAATATGTGTTCAACGAACATACATAAACTTTGGACATTTTAGTTCCTATATAAATTATTTGTAAGCAATTATTCCCATGGCAACAAGCATAATATAAAAAGTGCATTATCATTAGCTCTACAAACACACGCCAATCCCTTCTCTTGCTTGGAAACTGCTATTGAGCAACTAATATTGCAAAAACAGGAAATAAATTAATGTTCCTACAAGAAAATCTACCAAATTTTCTCAGACCAAGGGAACATCAGCAGGACATTCCCCAGCCGTTTTAAACCTCCCAAGATTGAAAGAACCTTTTACAAGAGATTTTCAAACTACAAAGTTATATTTTGACTCATTCCTTATTTGTGCAGAGCGAAACTGCTTGTATTCCTTTCTTTAAAGTAAAAGAAGAAAAAAAATCTCTGAAACTACTATGCTTTACATCAGAATAATTTCTTCATGGAAGTAGTACTTAGAGGACATCTAAATCTTACCTAGACAGTCTTATGTATGATGACACATTACCATTTCCCCCACAAATAGCTGAATGTACAAGTGATACTTTAGCCTTGCATCTCTATTCCTTTATTGAATTTACCTGTCTTCTTCATCCACATTAAAATTATGCATATCTTCACCACCACCAATGACAGTGGGAGTGAACAACAGTGGTTTCCAAAATTTAAAAATCACCGTCCTTTTCAAAGTTAAAAAAGAGGTCTTCCTTAAAGACAGTAGTGGATATTTTGCTGCTAATTCTCTTTATGAATGGAACATATAATAAGATGCATTAAACATGCTAAATTGGTCAACAGGAACCCACACATCCACCGATTCTGTAACAGCAAGGATAACCAAGTTGTTACCATCCATTGGCTGCTAAGTACTGCTCACAGCCTGCGAGAGCCAACAATTAAGCTTTGTCTTGCATCAGAAACCTCTACTCGTTGCTTTGGAAATTAAACAGTAACATCAGTAAGATGCTGTAATGGTATAAAAATGCTCTTTCACTTTAGAAGCCACTGTCATAGCCATATTTAAGGCAAGAAGGCAGACACTTCAGTAACCAACACCAGATGAAGCTCTGAAAAAGACAGAACCGGTCACATTGCCCAGACCTGCTCAGATTTACCTTTTTGTAACACACCACTAATCAGCAAGAGCCTGAGGTAGCCCGTGCACCAGTAATCAGTGGATCACACTCCCATCCAAAGACCACTGCAGTCAGGACCACCTGGCCCACCTCTCCTCCCAGCAGACAGAGCCGTGCCCTGGAATGCAAGGCCTGGCTGGGGCACAGCTCTGCTCCTCCTGCTCTGCGTTTGCCACTTGCAGCGTATTAAGTTTTCCTCAGTGTGCAATGCGTGTTAGTAATTGCTAGTTATGTTACTACTATTTCTCATATGGGATTATCATAGTGAAGCAACAGCACTGATTAATCAATTAGCATGGATTCATTAGAGAAGAGATGAAAGATAGGGTAATGTAATTGTGTTTACTGAACAATGGATGACAGTGTGCTTAATGCCCAGGATTTCTAATAATACACAGTCACCCAGAATGATATATACATAACATTATGAATATTTAGAACATCCTCACTGCAAATCTAGACAGACAACAACCAGGCTGTGACTCTGTGTGCAAATAATGCCGGAGCCTGAAGAATGCACAGAGGGGAGAGCACACAAGACAGATGGCACACTCAGAGGAGTATTTCACCTTTGACTAAATCTTTGTAGAACAGCTACATCGCTTCCTATAATCCAGTAAGCACAGGCACGTCTGCACAACACACTGGCCAACAGTGCCAACCACCAAAAAACCAGGTACCACAGAAACATTAGCCAAGACACGTTAAGCAGAAGAACATGAAAAAACCTGACAGAGCCCCCTTTATGAAATGAACAGAAGCATACTAGGGTAACTGAGAAGCTTTTTCTCCAGATATCCAAGGTGCACATCCCTTACTGTTTGTCCTTGTCAACAGTTGAACACTAAACTTACATCAGCATTTAAAGAACATGAACACTAAACTCCCAGACCCATCTCTCAATATCTGATCAGTGCCATTTAGGTACTAACGCAAGTCAAAGGCCCTTCTTGAAAATATGGTAGAAACAAGATATTGAAATATAACTTCTGCTGCACTCTGTCTGGGAGGAAAAAGACTAAAAAGAAAATGTAAAAGGTTACATGGGAAATACTTTGCTAAAAAGCTAAGGTAGAAAAAAATGCCCTCCATACCCCATGAAGTCAGAAGTCTTCACACAAATCAAATACCAGGGTCCCATGAGAGACCCAATCTATAGCATGACAAGGACTTGAATGCTCTCAGAGACCCACTCATCCAGTATTTTCCCAGGATGCTTCCACAGTGTCCCAGGGAACCACAGTTTGTGATCAGTGTAGAGCTTCCTCAGCTTGTAATGCAGCCCCTGAATACAAGGTACTAAGAATCACATTGCCTGTTTAGATCAAAGGCACTTGCATTCCTGCTGGGAGTTAAGTATTTCTCCTTAACTTTGTGGGCTGCAAATTTATTTGCTTTTCAAAAGAATCACACACTGAGGATATGAAAAACTTACCAGTTTGTTTCAGTCTAACAATGTGACTAATACTTTGAGCGTCGTCCTGCATACATATTAATATTTACCCATGTTCTCCATACTTTTAGGGATGTTACACTCAACGAAACCTCCCCAGCGCTGTGGCAAGGGAGCCATCATGATGGCCTAAGGAAAATACAACACAGATTTCTCTTGCCAGGCCTCTATTTGACAGGTAAGCCCTAGACTACAGATAGTCACAAATTTCTCTGTTGGCAGGCTTCAAACCCAAATCTAAGAAAGAATTTGTCAGGGAAAAACCAGGCCATCAGTTTTGAAGATGTTTCTAAGGGACCGCAGGAACATCTTAACCTATACAGCATTAAACAAGTGAATAAGGGTTAAAATGTTGCCTGAATCTCTTCAAGGAATTGAGTTGCCTGCATCCAAGTGGGAGAAAACACACTGCCCTACATAAAGCCCTTGATCTCGATCACAATTCTCAATGGAAATTAAGACAACTGCGTAGCATTTTAATTCTGTTGAACTGTATACAAAACCTTGTTTTAGGATCTGAAAGTACAGGCACAGTGTTACCCTGAATTTATGAGTGGATATTATTAACAAACCTGAGTTGGCTCCTGTGAGCCAAGACATTACTATCACTGGCTTATCTTAAACCTAGCAGGCAATTGAAACTGGAGGCAGATCACCTGAGAGTATATTGTTATTTCCAATAAATCCTTATGAAGCATAATGGTATTTTCAACCTCTCCCAGGGTTTTTAAAAGTCATCAGAAAATAACCTTTCATGAAATGATCTGGTTCTATGTTAATTATTAACTACATCTTGAAATAACAGCCTTGGTTAATAACTAACTTGACAGCACTAAAAATTGCAGTGGATGAAAACTGTATTTATCACATGGCTGAAAGGAAGCTGGGTGAACAAAATAACTTAAGTAAAGATATATCAGCATATTTTCTGGGAATAAAATAGAACAGCAATAATAAAACCTTAGAGATGAATTTAGCTCGGGCCATTTTAATGAGCACAGTTTTACTTACTAACCAGCTTATGAGGGGCCTCCCGGAACCGTATTTTTTTAAATCATTTGAAGAAAATAAGCAAACAGAATCACATGGGTAACTTAATCTTAACATTATAAAGATACATATATCAGCAGAAACAGCTTTTTTAAGGTTACAGGTGGATCTGGTGGCACTACAGTTGTTGACTAATAGCAGCATCTCTAACTGCAAGAACAAAGGTCAGAGAATACGTTGCTGTGGCTTAGGTGAGCACAGCAGGTGACAAGGAGAAAGGAGTAACTCTTCAGAAGACAGAAAGCAGCATGAGTTATCAATTGTCCTATTTCTTGCACGTGCTCCTGGACAAACACTCCTGTTTCCATTCCATGCCTGCTTCTTTGCTTTTGAGAAAAATACAGGGGAAAGCGTATCACAAGACATGCTGGTAATAAAAAGGTCTGCCAGCAGAAATTCCCAATTTTTGTTTCTTCCTGTTTTAAAATAAACATTATCAGTTATACCAATTATTTGCTAGAAGCAGAGTATCACAGAGACATGTTTACTATATCAGTGTTTGCTGCAAAGTGGAAGGAAATAGATAACCTGTCTCCCTGTATGTTTCCTCACCTCTCCACACAGGGTGCTCAGGCTGGTTTCAGACACACAGAGAAACTACACGCTGAGACAAAATAGTTCCCTTGTCTCCAGCTCCTCAGAACTTAGAAACCAAAAGTATGGCACCAAATGGCAGAATGAAACAAGTATGGCTACGTGAGAGGGCCAAGGTCAGTCATGACAAAGCCAGGAACACGACAGGAGCATGAAGGATGACAAGGTTCAGCTGAGTTCTTTATGACGCTTCTTAGCTAAGACGTGGGAAGCCCGATTGATGTAAACACCAGTAGTGTTTCCTGAACTAACATTTCCCTTGATTTTAAGAAACGTGTTGACAGAAAATTTGAGCAGCCTGAAAAGTTAATGAAGTTTAATGTATGTGAATTATTTAAGCTTTAAAACCTCAGTGCGATATGCTTAGATACAAAACACAACGCAGTTTTATCTACCAGATAAATAGTTCAAATACTAGTACTTATGAAGAAATCCAGTGTTAATTATCCAGGTCAGATTATAATTAAAAGTACTCCACAACCAGAAATTCTGGGAGACTGGCAGCACGTTGGGGGTAACGGGGTGAGGTGTGTTTTGTAGATTTTTTTTTTGTTGTGGTCGTTTGCCTCACTCCCTAAGAAAACAAGATTACCTATGCCAAGTTCATTGAAATTTACTATTTAGAAAAGCAAATTTGTAAGTATTTTGTATTGTGAAGTTCCTTCCACTATCACAGAAAAGTAAAGCTTTTTTCTGAAGATTTTATAATTGTATTATAATAATCCAAAGCGTTGCAAGATTTTGCTTGCATCTTTCATACACTGAGCACTACTAATTGCATATCACCTTAATGTGTTCTAGGTACTCACAAGTAAAGACTTTATCTTTTCTTCTAGAACGAAAAGGTGACAAGAAATAGCTTCAATGAGTTACTCTGTGATGGAAAGAATTGGGTAGACTTTCCAAAGAAAAGCCTCTCATTCAGAGAATACCAAATTCAAAAGCAACTGAAGGAAGCATTCACTGCTTTCTTCTGAAAACAAGCTTAATAATCCAGGACCTGATGCATCCTGCAGGCAAGAGCAATACATCTTAGACAAAAGTTGCTCCCCGTAGAAAGGAAGATTGTAGAGGGAATGGCATTTTTTCAAGTATCTGTGCGTAATCTCATGCAGGGCTTTACATTTCAACAACAACAAAAAAAAAGCATGGTGACTTAGGCTTAATATTTTAATAGGAACTACTGGATACATGAAACAAAACAGTGGAATAATGGGATAATACTGATCTGTGTTGCTAAACAGATACACTGCTGCATTTTAAGCTACTCAGAGCTTCTGCAATACACGTTCACTCCTGTGCAACGGTAATGGAGCGATCAAGCCTGGAGATCACAAATACAGGGGCCTGGGGAGCTGAACTACAGCTCAAAAACTAGTCTGAACTCTTTCCTCAAGCAGGCACTGCCTACAGCACAATATCATGAGCACAAAAGAAGTCCAGGTTCTACGATGAGGCTTTCTATTTGCTATATCCTCTCCCAGAAAATCAGCCTTTCTTGTTCAAATGGTTATAAATTTCAATAAAGACAAGTTTAGTTAGCAAACCTTCATAAGAACTTAAAATGAGAACCCTACCAGAACAATTTCAGGGATAATTACACTTGATCTGGACTGAAAATTTGTTTCCTTTGTGCAAAGTATCCCTGTGGCTGTATCCAATTCCAACACCTACAAGCACCCTCAAGTCTGGAAAACACAAATGGAAGGAGAGAGGGAGCTGAATGCAAACTGAAATAAAGTTCGAACAGTTTGGGTTTGGGGTTTTTTTTCCCTCCTCCAGCCTGAACTGCCCTACATACTTGCAACAATTAAAAAGGAACTGTTTACCATACGAAAGCAAATATTATTTGTGTTGTTATGGCTATCTGGATATCTGATAGCCACAGGCAACCCAAAGGGGCCCCAACAACAACAGCTCAACCTAAAAGTCAAAGGGCAGACACCTTTGAAGTGAGAGATGACACAGAAACAGCAGCAGACCTTGAAGTTTGGTCTGATGAACACTTCAGAGTAAATCTCATTCATCCTCACAGTCCTCTTGAAGGCAACACAGGCACATTTGATCACCACTGGTGCTAAATGCCAGAAAACCTAACAGCAAAACGCTCTTCCCACAAACCCCTCATCTAGGGAAACAGCAAAGGCTAGCAACAGTTTGGTTCAGAGAGGTTCACAGTTCTGGCACTGGGGAACTATTATTGAAGTTGTTAATACCTGTGACCCAATTACCTTTTATTTTATTCTCTGGCAAACATGAGTGACAGAGAACCTCTCAAGGAAAATATTAGCTGTGTCTAGTTAAGAAGATCCTTTGATTCTTTAGCATCCAGGCTGAACAGGGGTAGAAGCTTTTTAGATATGAGTATGTGAAGACTACTGCTCATGAGCCTGTTCAAACCAGCGGTAAGGACAAAACTGGATTACCAGTTCTGCATTTGGCTTGATTTTTAGAGCCCTACAACACAAGTCAAGACACAGATAAGGTATTGGATTGAAAATAAATGCTGGGTTCTAGAAGCAAGTAGGTGGAAGCCCACAGCTGTGTCTCCCAGGTCTTTACTTGTATTCTGCACTGGTGATGACACTGCTCAGCACAAGAAAAAGAAAATGGCAACTACCTTTTTGCCGGGAAAGGGGAACACAAACCACCACTCCATAGGTAAGACTGTGGTCTCAGGAAAGGGCCTCACCCTGCCACTTCAGAGAAATCATGCTTTTTGTGCAATTGCTGCTTCTCAACAGTAAGGAGAGGTGCATTAATGGGGATAAAAGGCTTCCAAAGGGGTGTAAGAGCTGTTACACATTACACGCTTTCAAAGCTGCGCTAGGGACAAAGACTTGTCATTCCCCTTTAAATCAGAGATTAACAGTAATTGTGCACCCAAGAACTGTAACAGTGAGAGCATATTTGCCACTGGCATTTTTTATTTTATTGCTGTAGACAACGACTTCAATTTGTGGTCAACAGACCTCTGAATTCCTTGACTACTTTTAGAATATCATAAAAGGAAACTGAAGATCTAGCATAAGCTATGTCTTCATTGGAAAATTTCTGGGAGTCTACAAACCAAAACCAGTGAAGTTATAAACCATACTTCAGATTATAAATTGGTTGGCATTTCTGACACTGGTAAAGACAATTACTTTTTGGGTGTTGTTTTTTTAGTGAAAGGACAGACAATTCTTGGGTTTCTGTTTTTCAGAGATAAAAATGAAATATACTGAGAACTGCTGCTGTTTTTCCTCCTAGATTCACTTCAGATTTATTTATAGCAAGGCTTTCTACCTCTACCTGCAAATGTCACAATTGAGCTAGTGACTTTTATATAGTTTCTTGGTTTAATAACTATGGTAGATATAGCACATGTTCTGCGTCTGCCCCTCTCTGAAAATAAACAAAACCTAATCAGGTCTAAAAACTAGTTTATATCTCACTGTTCAAAGCAAATAGAAAGAGTTGGGCAGAGATAACCTAATTTTCACCTGTTTCTGCTTACTGCATATACACTAACTCAATTTAGATTGATCTGCTAATGTTTGCAGACTTACTACAGTGGCACAAGAGTACTACATTCATTCAGCTTATTTTTAAAAAAGACAAACCAAGATGAAATGTTGTTCATACTCCCTTTTTAATTTTATCTTAGCTCTTTGTTTATCTCTTCACTTCAAAGCACTTCCAATATGAAGCACAGTTTCAGTGTGACAACTTTGTAAAATTAAAATAGAAAAAATGTGCCAGCATCAATCTGCTTTACATTGGAAAGCACAACAGCCTTGAGACAGAAATGACGACTTATGAGAACAAGCTATAATGAACCCAGAAGTGCTATCTGCAGTAGGAAAAATATGTTAGACTGGAGACTGAACACTCTTGAAACAATTTGTCTTCTTCAATAGGAGCCTCCCGTTCCCCAGTTGCAGCGTATGCAACATAGTCATCCCTGACTGCAAAAGCAAGGGAAAATTATCAGTATGAATCCCCATAATCCTGCTGGCTTTCTTATTTGAATTGCAGCTACTTAAAGTCCAAATTTTAAAACAAATCAGCACAGAACAAAGCTGAGTCTGCAGGAGACATCCCCCACCCACGGGCCTGTCAGTGGCCGGGCAGGAAGGCAAGAAGCCACCCTGGCAGCAGTAACTCTACAGGACCACCCCTCCCAAGCCAGGGGTGGGTGAGCCAGTCAGGGCACGGGGCTGGAGGGTGAAAGCAGGGGCTGGACAGCAGCTGCAGAGATGGGGCTCTCCACAGGGCCCCCAGGGCAGGGCCAGCCCGTCTGCACTGACCCCCGGGAACAGGGCAGGGGAAACCGCCCGGTGCCCAGGGCAACACCAAACCTGCCAGCTGGATCCCCAATTCCCCAGTCCAAAAAGCCCAAACCTCAGGGCAGGACAAGCACATTAGTCAACATGGTCCTAATTAAGAGGGAGGTTAGAGAGGGTTAAGGGTCTGATTCCAACAGTACCAGTCAAGATCCATGGCAGATATCCAGACAGAAAGACCCTTCTCAACTTTCAGTATTGTTGGAAAGTACATCTTACTCTCTAGCGAGCTTCTCTTTAAAAAACATTCTTAACAAACGGCACCACATCAATATATATGCTGCATATGCACAGATACCATTAGTGGGTAGCATTAATTTATATGGCTTTCCAAAGATCTGCTTTCCCACTAAAAGGAGCTTCTAGTAAGCTCTCCTAGTAGGCTGAGAAATTCTCCCATCTTCTGCTTGAAAATTATTTTTTTTCCTTCAAGAGCTAGTGAAAGACATGAACTTCCTTTCTAACTTGACTGTGTGCCATTTTAACTTGACAAACACTCATCAAAAGCCTGGAATATTTTAATTACTTAAAAAGCAAAATAAACTTGTATAAATTTCATATATCAACCCAAAAAGTATTATCTCATTTGATTTTTGCAGTCCAAACTAAACAGAGGTGCCGACCAGCCCTAAATGTGCACATTTGGTTGTTACAGAATAAATACTAGCAGCAGTGGAACAGAAAGCTAGATCTGAAGTAGTCTTACTACATAAATAATAAAGAAGTATTTTTGTGGTAGTCAACATGATAATCATATGAATATGTAATAGTATGTAATTAATTCTAAATATTGAATAATTTTCACAAAAATTAAATCACCATAAACCTAGAATCTGCATGTTAGACTGAACCTTTACAGGTAACCAACATAAGACATGGAAGTGTCTGATTAGTATAAAAGTAATTTTAACAGAACTAACATCAACAGTTTGATGTTTTAGACACTTGTATAGTATTATAAATACATGTAATTGGCAGCAGATTAATTTCCCCAAAGTGTTATAATCTTTTGGCATACTGCCAACATTATTTTTAAAAAATAATTTTATTTATGAATGCATGCATCTGGTTCAAATGAACTAACTTTACCTGGTAATATCAGTATTTGTATGACTGGTGACATTAACATAATAGTATCATCAACATGCCTCTCAAAACAGCCTTTTGAAAGTGACAGCTACACACAAACTAGACATTGAAAGGTAAAGAGGCAGAAAATCACAGCCGGGCATTAAGCAATCATCTGGTTCAGTGTTTTGTAAACTCAAGGAGTGCTTTGTTATTATTAACACGGGAATCCCTAATCTAATAGTATTTCTTCTGTTGACAATTCCTTACTATGTTCTGAGGTGCTTCAAAGAGAAGAAACATATACCCGAGACTCTCTTTTGTGCATTAACTAGACTATCAATTTGACCACTGCATCCTTGTTATCAATTTGTGGATTTGTCCATGAACAGCAATCCAATTTTCCTTCTCTTCTGCATGTTGGGATGGAGCATTTTCTCATGCTTAACAACAGCGAATCAAAGATAGACAGAATGGCCTGAAGAATGAAGTGGAATTGACTTCTTTTACCCCAAGTTAATTATGCTATTTAGAAGTTTAGAGGGCATTTATTAAATAATAAAGATATTGCATAAAAACTTTTCTAGCCATTCTGATTCTCTGTACTCTCCTGAACCTTCTTGGTAGGGACTTGACAAGGACTTATAGTGGTTTGCAATTTTTCCACAAGGACCTAAACATTCTCATTTTAGGTGTTCTTACCACCATACAGTCCAGACCACTTCAGTCACCAACGTTTTCAGGATACCTTTTGTAGAATATTTTTCCCCTCAGATACACAACATCACTGGATTCACTTTCTCCGACAGAAATCCAAGAACGTCCAAGGTGGCACATACCAAGAATACGGGAAATGAGATACATTTATACATCAGCCACACTCATCTCGCAGCTGGTCTTTGTGCCAGAGAATTGTCACCAATGTCATTACTTTAAAAAGCGCCGCATCTTTGCAGGAGCACACGGCAACATCTGATACCCAGGTAGCTGTGGTGGATGCTTCACAGATCTGGGGAAAATGTTCACATTCTTTAAAGCCAAATAAACAGTTATGATTATGCTCTTTGGCTGAAAAGAATATCGCTACAGGAACTTCTGAGCAACAAACACATTTGTCAGTAAGAACTGCAGTATTTCAGAGCCTTAATTTATTTATTTTTACGATAAAACATTCATATTTTGGCTATGTCTTTTAAAACCAAATTGAAGGGGATATATTTCTTTCTGCCGATAAAGAGATTTTTTTCTTCTTTGTGGCTTAAAATGCATTTAATATGCAGGGGTTTTGTTGCCCAGCATCTCCTCCTTTTATCCTGCTTGCAATTTCTCATAGAAGTGTTTCATAAAATTCTCCTTGGAATACGTCTCTTCTGCATCAGAAACAAAATTCATTTGGGCTTTTAAGGAAAGTGTCAAAAGATGAGGCAATGAAGACTAACTGGCCCTTGCTCAGCAGTGCTGCTTGCGGAACTTACTTTACCCCAAAACAATGTATTTCTGTTTAATTCTCATTCTGTTGTTTGAAGGACAGAAAAATTTATGCAGATCATAAACAAAAGGAAGGTGTGGGGGAAGAAGTGAACACCACATCTGAGGAACCTTCACCACATTCCTCAGACTGACATGAGGCCAGCTGAAAACAAGGGGTTTCCTTTTGTTTCTGTAAAGCTGACAGATGTACTATGAAATTGATTGTTCTTGGTAATTCCAAAAAGCAGAAAGGAAAAGGAGGAGGCCAATTTATCTCCACAGGTGTTAAACATATAGTCATCTCTGATGCACCGCTATGAGGTCAATGGAGCAAGCACACCACAAGGAACAGCAGCTCTTTTATTTAAGGTCCCAAGTTCGTGTCACTCTAAGACAGCTGCTGAATAAGCAACAGCACAAATGGAACAGGGAGAGCAATCCTGCCAACTCCACCATAGCCTGAGACGCTCTCAGAGACACCGCGAGGTGCTTCAGTGCAGCCACGGCAGTTCAGATACAGCAAACATGGGACTTCAGCACCCCTTGGGACCGACACAAAGGAGGCTTTTTACTTCAGTTTTAGAGAGGAGCTTGAAACCTATATTAAGTCAAGGTTTAAACCAAGATGAATTAAGGGCAAAACTTACTGTTACTAGTACTTTAATGCAGACAACTAATCTTAAAAAAAAGCACAGGCCACTACTCTACTTGATCATCAAGGAAAAAAATACCAAAAAAAAATCTTACAGGAGCAGCTGTTCCTATAGCACTGCTATTATTGCAACTCAAAAACCTGTAAATCCAGATCAGCTGAGACACTAGCTACACAGGAGAACAAATCTCCAGTCTCCAGCAGGTTGGGTAATTTAATGTTGAATGAGCCTTGCCTAACAAAATTAACCAAAACCAATTGCACCTCCTTAGAACATGAACAAGTGTCGATCCTGTGAGCGAAGCAAAGCCACAGATCTCACTTTTGGAGAGAGACAAACAGTAACCACAACAAGAGCAAAGCCTCATAGGTCAGTGCCCTGCAAGATGACATATTAAAAAATCCCAAACGAGGGTTTTTCATAATATCACAGCAGCATTTTGGTCTAAGTTAGTATCAAAGATCTCTGCCATTATTCCTAGCTGTCTACTAGATTTCTACATGTAAGAAAAATGTTACTTAGCAGTAAGCATTTCAGTAGGACACTGATTGAGAACCTCTTTTATTTTAGCTAAATGTTTCTAGAGCTTGATGGTAAATGATATGCATGAGCCATGTTGACTGTCATCTTCCACTTTTAATTTGACTGTCAGACATAGAAGTAACTTGCTAATGTTTCATTCCAATTTCAGCACCATGAGCCTGTTGCATCAGCTGCCTGCTAAAAGCTGTTCCAGATGGAACGACAGTATTTTGTAGGACCCCAAAGATGTAACTATAGAGATGAGTATGTGTCAACAGCACTGACAGCATGACCTTTTTTTTTTTTGTCAGCAGTTCTTATTTCCACCCTATAGTTTTTCCCTATTCCTTATAAGATAGGCCATGTAGGAAAAAGGAAGGGTTTCAAGTCCCTCAGCCTGCAGTCACATACACCTGAGTACACAAGGCAGAGGCCAAATGAGGAAGGTTTATAAACAGTAAGGTATTTTCAAAGTTACAGCCAAGGCCCAAAATTATTTTAAAGAGGAAACAAAACCCAGTCTCCTACTAACACGTTCCAGAATGATGGAGAGCTTTGATGATTTTCATTAGAGATACTTTCTCTCATGAATAGTCAGTAAAATGCCGGTACTCCTCTCATTAGAAACAGGCTTTAGAAAACAACTTGTTAACAATGAATAACAACTTCTACTGATTGTACCATTTTCACTGATCATTTATATACTATATTAACATCAAAGAGCATTCATTATTAGCTCTTATTAAAATAAATCACAAAAAGTCTACTTATCCTTCTCAAATAAAAATATGTAAATTACACCCACCGCTCATCTTAAACAATACAGGTAAAACAATACACTTTTTCTGACATGTAGGCTGTTCAAGGAACACAAAGAGGACTTTTACACACACACACGTACGTCTTTGCACCCTCAAAAGAGGAAATTACCACAGGGCACTTCTGTCCTTTTTCAGATGAACAATTCAGTATTCTGAAGTATTACAAACATTTAATTTACATTTCTTAGTTTTTCCTCTACAATATAATTTCTTTTTGACACAGAGTGCCACAGCACACAGTACAAGGAAGAGAGAAAAAAAAAAATGCCGTGCAGGGTTGAAAGGCAACAGAAAGAATGGAGAAGGAATGGCTTTTGTTATTTCGACAGCCCTCAGCTCGCTGCAGAGCTGGATTTATAATAGGTTCTTTAAGAGCAGCAGTTTTCCATGGTGTAAGAGTGCCACACAGCTCTGGTTCCTGCAGTGCCTCACACCAACAACTTCAAAACTAACTCACTGCAGATGTCCCTATGATCATCTAATCAGACATCAAAAGCCATACACTGACAAGCTGCTGCGCTGATTAGGAGTGTTCTATATACGCTGCACAGTGCAAACAGACACATAGTAGTTGCTTTAAAAATGGATTCACCCACATCAGAATTCCCTTTTAAAAAACTCAAACTGTTTGGAACTCCCCAGCTGAATGACAGAAAATCCTTTTAAATCTCCCCAGATCTTCTGTTCAGTTCCACACTGCAGTATTTCAAGAGCAAGAGTTAAATTATTAATAAGGAAACCTTTACCAGAAAAAAAAAAGCCTTTCAGAATTTAAAAACATTGCTCTTCTGAATGACAGCTTGAGACCACACCACATCGGGGAAGCAGTCTTGCCTTTACCCTACAACACACATGGTAATATCTAAGATGTATTTCCATATCTACTTTGATGTCTAATTATTATATGTCAACAAGCACGGATTTAAAGCATTACAAATGCACCATCCTTCCAGCACTGCTAGTTCCCGAAAAATTACTGTGTTTCTCCCCGTATGTCATTCCCTTCTCAGAGCCCACCTCCTGCAATACCTGAAGAGGGCTTTTAAGAAAGATGGGGACAGACTTTTCAGTAGGGCCTGTTGTGATAGGACAATGGGTAACGGTTTCAAACTAGAAGATTTAGACAAGATACAAGAAAGAAGTTTTTTACAGTGTAGGTGGTGAAACACTGGCTGCCCAGAGAGGTGGGAGATATCTCATCCCTGGAAACATTCAAGGTCAGGCTAGAGGGGTTCAAACTGCAAGAGGGAAAATCTAGGTTAGATAGGAAGAAGAAATTCTTTACTGTGAGGGTGGTGAGACACTGGAACAGGTTGCCCAGAGAAGCTGTGGATGCCCCATCCCTGGAACTGTTCAAGGCTGAATGAGGCTCTGAGCCACCTAATCTAGTGGAAAACATTCCTGCTTATTGCAGGAGGGCTGAAACTAGACGACCCTCAAAGGTCCTTTCCAAACCAAACCGTTCTATGATTCTATCTCATAGCTATGGGAGGATTTCAAATTGAAATTCTAATGTGCAGAAAGTAAAATACCTGACCTAGTGCAGTGAACATACTGGACCAAAGCTCCATCTTCTAGAATGAAGGCAATACAATCCTCATGGCAGTGCAGTCTCTTAATTCTTAGCAGAAGCCTGCCCAATCAACCCAAGCCATAAACTCTACAGAATTATTCTACCACTGTGTCAAAACATGGCCTACTTTTGAATAGCATGATTAGATTAGCTAATATTCTGCTTTTTTCTTAAAATAAAATACCCAAGCACTTTGAAAATACTACTCATAATCTTTATCTCACAGCCAAACTCTGCAGCATACCTTTATGTTTACATATGTATTTAATACTGTACAGAAAAGGAACAAACTGTGGAGCTGCATCCTTACACATGTGGACATTATGCTAATTCACAGGCTCTTAATCAGGAAGGCTAATAAACCACAACCACAATTAACAGCCAGAAGAACCAGAGGAGGTTTTGACCCTTTTTAACAAGGGCTTGAAACATAAAAATGTTCTGATTATATATGAACCTTATTCAAAATTGCAAATTACATGTCCACAATGCATAAAATACAGTCAATTTCAAGTCACGTCTAGGCAAAAATTGAAGTTGTATTGAGCCACTGGAGTAGCTCTTCAATTGATCCAGCATCTCATTGTATCTTTAAATATGGATAAATACAATTTAATCAGCCAGTCTCATTGATTAACTCCAAGATAACCTAAGTATTTATTCAGAAGACATGCAGGTATAAAAGAAAGTCATGCAGAACACAGCATACCCATAATAATCAGCAAGTTAACAAGAGGGGGTGAAACTTTAGTCCCACCATAATTAATGCAATATTCCCATCATCTCAAATAGGATCACAATCCTCCATCTCAAACTCATGATCAAGTCTTACAGCAGTAGGCATGTCTGTCCCTGGGCAAAAAGAAAGACAAGCAGAAGTCACAGCTCCAGAAACATAAGTTCAGGTGTTTTAATTATACGTTAGCAATTACTACCTGGATGAACTGGACTGAGCAGAAGCAGCAAGATGGATTCTATTCCCTAAAAACTTCAAAAAACCAAACCAGTAGAACCCTACAGTTCTGACTTTCTGCCTTGCTGCATCTGATCTTTACCACAGTGGACACTGAGCAGAGGGATCCAGCTAGGAACTTCTGAGCTGGTGAAGAGAACCTGAAACTGCAGCTCCTCTCAGCAAGCTGGGGACGAGTGTTGAGCAAGTGTTACGTGCCCCAAGAACGCTGCTGCTTCTGAAAGGCTTCAACCACGTCAATCCTATGGCAGAGGAGATCCCCAGCTCAAGACTATATGCCCACTGCTAAGCCCACTTTCTGAGGCCAGGCCCCTCGCAGCCAAAAAGCACTGGACTAGCCTTTTGTTACTGCCATCGCAAAGCTATGGCCACAGAATTTTTCAGAGGTGGAATCATGAAATCCTAGAATGGCTTGGGTTGGAAGGACCTTAAAGATCATCTAGTTTCAGCCCTCCTGCAATAAGCAGGAATGTTTTCCACTAGATTAGGTTGCTCAGAGCCTCATCCAATTTGGCCTTGAACATCTCCAGGGATGGGGCATTCACAGCTTCTCTGGGCAACCTGTTCCAGTGTCTCACCACCTGCACAGTAAAGAATTTCTTCTTCCTATCTAACCTAGATTTTCCCTCTTTCAGTTTGAACCCACGACTCCTTGTCCTATCACTGCAGTTCTTGATGAAGAGTCCTCTGCATCTTCCCTGTAGGCCCCCTTCAGATACTGGAAGGCTGCTATAAGGCCTCCCACACCCTTCTCTTGTCCAGGCTGAACAGCCCCAGCTTTCTCAGCCTGCCTTCACAGGGAAGGCTTAGGGCCCCTCACCAACTCTGTGGCCGTCCTCTGGACTCGCTCCAACAGCTCCCTGCCTTTCTTGTGCTGGACAGAGCTGGACACAGCACTGCAGGTGGGGTCTGACAAGAACAGGGTAGAGAGGCAGAATCACCTCCCTCGCCCTGCTGCCCACAGCGCGTTTACAGCCCAGGATTCAGTTGGCTTTCTGGGCTGGGAGCACACACTGCCAGCTCACACTGAGTCTTACATCAGTCATTACCCCCCCCAAGTCCTTCCTTCTCTGCAGGGCTGGTATCAGGCACTTCTCTGCCCAACCTGTAGGTGTGTCTAAGTACATTAAACCAACTCTGTATCCCTGAAGTCCTCTCTGAGGACCTAGGGCAGGAACAGACCTAGGGCAGAAAAAATTTTGAAAGCCTGGCCAGGGCTCTGTGATTCTAACTAGGCAGCTAAGCAGCTGCCTTCATAAAATAAAAAAACTCACTAACAAATACTGTTTCTTCAATAACAAATTCAGATGTTTGTTATCCCTATTTTCCCCTGATTACAGTCTCTAAATTTTTCAGTGGCAGCTATCGTAATAAGGAAAGAGGTTTGGATGGAAAAAGAAACTCAAATTTTGTACCATCTGTTAAATGACTTCCAGTCTGAGAGAACAGATGCTGGACTTCACTATCAGTTTTTGATTGATCTAGAAGTATTCTGTTAATTGGGGCTAAAACTACAGCTAAGACAGAATAAGTGTCAGGGAAAGTATGAAAGAATAAATGACATTCTTCACAAACTACCCGGTCACTCAGAAAAGGTTTTGTTATTTTAGCAATCGCTATACGGCATTAAAAAAAAAAAAAAATAACCTTTCTTTGAACAAACAGGACAACATCTGAAAAACAGAATGCGTGCTCTGCTTAATGCCATAAATACTGTGAGCAACACAAATGGTTCACCAGGTTCAACCAGTTCACCTGAATGGGACAGCAATGTTCTTTTCTTGTATTAGTGCATGTTTGCTGTTTTATTTCATGTATTACTTATCTCACACCTGAACTGCACTTTCCTAGAGGCAAATCAGTGCTGTCTTCAGGAAACCATATGGCAGTCACCTCTCAAAAATCTGATCAGCTCCTGGTGTATCAGTACACACCGTACGACAGCACCGTCTAACTACAGGTACTTCTACACAGAACTGAACTGCCGGTTCCACGTGTGCCAAACACCAAAATACCACAAATAACCAAAGCAGTTAAGCTAATTATGAAAGTCAGTGTCAATTAAAAAATAATTGCTAAGATAATTGTGGCATAAATACAGAGACTTAATTTTCAGTACATGCACTGAAAAACTGTTTCATCTACCAACAGCTCTGGGTTTTCTAACCTGCATGTGACCGCAAGGAAGCAGTTTAATGTGAAGAAACCACTGTTCTGTGACAAAGGAAATGCAGTAGTAATTTTAAATTTCCAGCAGCAATGTACAGAACAAATGAATTTTCTCTAAGTACTGCTTTAACACTTGCGTGAAAGAGCATAGCTATATTCAAAATGCAAGGTTCAGTAGTTTGTGCCATGTTTTTTCATTTGTCAGATATTGATTTTTCTGTATGTTTTAAAACAATCTGTAGCTAATATAACCTATGTTATTTAAGCTTTCTGTGCTTCCCAGAACATTATGCCAAAGCATATTTCAGTATGATTGACGATCAGAGTTTTAGAAATGGTACTGTTGCAAAAATAAGATCTGGTATATTTTGCTGTATCTGATTTTCAGGTAAAAAAAAACCCCAAAAGCAACAACAAAAAACCAAACCAAACCAAAAAACAAACAAACCAACCCCACAAAAACAAACAAAACCAAACCAAAACAAACCAAAAAAAAAAAGCAAACCCAAAAAACTTTCAACTTTCTCTGCCTTTCCTCCCAGCCCTTACAAGATATGAAAAAAAAATAAAAATTCTTCACCTCTACTACATGTTCAGCTTTGACTGTCACCCCTATAGCTGACAGAGGGATGCTCTGTATTTTAAGCATAGAGAATTCCTTTAGGCCTAGAGGATTCTTGTGTACTGATGTAAGTCAGTGAGGCATGGTGAGGTTTTAACCTCCGAGTATTACTGCAATTCTCATGTAATGACATAAAATGCACTTGTCACTGCTAAAATTATACTAAAAAACCAAATCAACAAAACGCTGTCTTTCTCTCCTCGATGGTCAAATATAAAGCAGTCAAAGCATGTCCTGGAATGAAACAAATTTCACTTATTTTTCCACTTTTTTTCAATTTTCATGGCTATGAAATACCATAGCATCACATACTGACATACTCACTTCATATATTTCTCAACTTTGGAAAGCGTGTACGATCTGCACTGTTAACCAAGTATTCTTTGTACTTTCATTTATCAGACTAAGACAGTATTTCATTAATATGTAAATGTTTGCAGCAAACATCATGAAAAACCTCTCAGTTCAAACAAGTCTGACAAATGATGCAGGACTTTGACAAAGTTCAGCCCCCTTTAACATCATAATGTACTTGGAGAGTCACTAGGACTATTCAAATGGCACCACTTAGCAAATAACATAAGCCATTGTAAAAGAAAGTGCATGCAAAAAATTTAGGTGCATGTGCATTTGGCCATGCAAAGAGAAACAATAAACAGTCAACTAAAATCCTATGTTGGCCTTCAGAATTACAGTGTTAGACTGACACCCACATAACATCATTAATGTGCAAGTCAACTGACTTTGTATTTACTGCCTTTATTCACATGAACTCAACCGGAAATGTTGTCTTACACATACACCTTCAGCTGAAAGGTTCCCACCTCCAGCAGGTATCCCTGAACCCCAGTTCTCTCCTCCTACTCCCTCCTGTGCCAATACAGCCATTTGTGGCACTCTGCTTATAAACTAGTTGTGATCTCTGCTGAAATATCCCCCTTGCACCAAATGAAGAGACTGGGGGTTTCTGAGTTATTTTTTTTGTTTTGAAACAAAACAGTGACAGATTGCTTTGCACAGCTGGGTACAGGGAGTGAACTACAACTCTGTATAGAGAAGCTAAAGGGGAAAAGCATAAATTTCACCAAATGACAGCAGCACCATCATTTAAGCCAGCATTCATATGGCCTTAAGTAGAGCAGTAGACTCACCAGAGCTTTCTAGGCAAAAACCAAAAAATAGCTCTATTCTGCTTGATACACTTGTGTCCCAGCTGTCATTCAGAGATTCTAAAGAACTTCATCTTTTTATAAGGAATGTAGGAACACCTTGCCCACACACAAACACAAAGCTTCAGGTCTTAAAACTGCAAAGTGAAACATGTGGCCCAAACGTGACCAAGACAGCATCACTTTTAGAATATTGGAGACATCCTGCAAAGGCATCTGATTAAGAGTTAATGCACCTTCACTAATTATGGCTTTGCAATAATATTTAGCAGTAACTATATTGAAATAAACAAACTTGTCCTGAAAAGGGAAGACTCAGGCATTAAAACAAGGAAGTGAGATAAAGAAAAGCCTGGGTATCAAAGATGACAGAAACGCCATGAGAAAAAGGGTACAAGAACAAAGCAACAGCAAACTGGACAATATGATCCTGAACAAATAAAAAATTCCTGAAAGTTCAGTTCATATTCCAGGGCCTTATGTCCCCATTCAGTTTTAGGTAAATCTCTTTAGAGACTAGCAGAATCACTCCTAATGGATTGTACCATGCGAAATAATGATTTTTTTTTTCCAGGGGAAATTACCTCCTTTACAGAAAACAGGTATGATGCATCTTGTTAGCGATCCAAATACAGCTTATAAAACTCCTATATACCAACAGGTAAGAAAAGCTTTTAGTCTTAAGAAACAGGTGAGTTATATGACACCTACTGCCACGACATGCTTGAGACTGTGGTCACTGGGATGAGAAGCACTTGGGAAATCGGCAGGTGCGCCCAAAGCTGGATCACTGCTCCTTCGCACTAGAAGTGGTGTTCCTACGAGACAAAATAAAAGGCAATGGTTCAAGGATGCTAAATAAGCACAAGGGAAAGCTTCTTGTGGTTTAAATAAGAGATGTGTGCAGCTCTTAAATATAAGCTTGTCTGTGGTAATATCCACCTGTTAAATGGTTAGATTTGATAGGGTTGTGCCATTTAGTATTTACTAAGCTAGAGAAATGACAGCGCTTTTTAGCACTGTTATTCAGACTTGCTAAGTTAGGTAAAAACTGCTGACAACCAGGAGAAAAAGGCACCTTCTCAGAGAGGCTAATGAGTAGTTGCACGTATCTGTGACCACGTGTACCATCAAGTTCTGCCAGTGAAATCATATGGTTGGTCTAAGGAATAGCTGTGAACACAGGAAGAACCAGCTACTGTTGTTTGTCCTTACAACTGATAGTGGTTACTCTATCAGAACATGGACTAAAGTCTTTCACTGCCCACTAAGGACAGCTCTCCTTGTGCTATTCTGCATTAATCCACCAAACTGACATCTCACAATCTCATCTTCAACTCTTCCTTGGTTTCTTCTGGTGTATGTCCACGGGCTGTACTGAGCAACTGCTTGTCTTCCCCATACCAATCACACAAGCCCACACTTAACCTGTGTAGAAGGTCCCTTTGACTAGGATGGCACGACCATGTACATAGTCATAAATTCTATTTCCACAAGCACATAAGATGCAATAGTCCATCATCAGCGCTACACCTCTGTGCTGCCCCAACCCGAGGCATATAAATGACAGATCAGGCACAAGAGGCAGCTGAAGAATAACTCCTACAATAACTTCATTTAGTATCTAACACGCCTTGGGCTGGCTCTGCAGAAATGGCCTAAATACAGATATAAAGAGGGGAAGAAATTTCATTCACAGTAGATTGTCTCCCACTACTGACTGCCAGGACTGCCAGGGAACTGACAAGGGCAGTTGCAGTGTTTTGACAAAAGTTGTAGATTAAACAACTTCCACTTGCAGGCATCTTCAGCTAGACTCGCCAACTATTCATGTCTATTCCTGTGCTTTCTGGGAATAACCTCGAAGACCAGTCAGCAATTTCTAGCAACATGGCCATCTAGTTAACAGAGTACATACAGAACACCCTTTGCAAAACTTCCGGGTGGGCCGAGAGGGAAAACATCTTTAGGAATACAAGAAAGGAGTTTTTCACATTATCCAAAATAAAATTAAACTAAAATAACTTTTTTTTTTCCTCTAACCCTTTCCAAAATAATTAATTTATAGGCAAAACCAAAAAAAAAAATAAAAATTACAGAACATTGGTCTAAGACAGTAATTCTTCAAATGTTTCAAGTGAGTGAAATTAAGATTATAGCTGTCAGTTATAATACTAATTATAGTGGCTGGGGCTGATGACAGCCATAATTACTAGATCTATAAAAGGAGTTTGAACATGCAACAGTTTCCTCATTAGATGCTAACAAAGCTGGAGTGACTGTACCACATTCACTTTTAGCACATCTTTGTCATTACAGTTGGAATAAATACCAGCACCTGATGTTGAGGGACAACCAGAGAATGCAATGACCTTACCCCTTCTCATAGTGAGCAACAGTTTTTATATGCAGGCAATCCCTTCTGTGCTCACTTCTGCAGGAAATCAATGAGAAAAGCAAAAGTAAGGCTTAAATTTGTGTCCTGGTATTGAGGGAACGCTTAGAAATCAGAAGGTGAATATTGCTTTTTGTGCCAAGTGATTACCATCTTTGCACCAAGAGCAATGCATGTTTTTACAAGGAGGTTTTGCACAAAGGGTTTGATCACGAAACTTACTAATTTTGTGTGATTTTCCAAATGTGCCAGTATGTCAAAATGAACCAAATCTCTCCACTCAAATATTCCTGTTCTTTACATGAAGCTTAAGAGAAATTTGTTTCCCCCCTAGGCACACTTGATGAGAAGGTATATAAAAGCTAAACCCAAGAAGCACTGGATTTTTCAGTTACTCTGTTCTTTAAGTTAAACGCTTATTCATTAAAATAAATTTTTCTGTATATGACCAAAATATTTCTGGTGGCCTGTATCCAATTTTTAGTCTCTCCTCAATACAACAGTTTGAAAACAGATGCTGAGACATTTTTGTGTGATTCAGTATAATTTAGTCTCCAACTCCTTTTGACATAAACATGAAAAGCACAGAGAAATGCTCTTGCTAAAGTACCTGAAAACCCTTTGCATGGGTACTTTCATTTGTAAAACTTACACAAGTCAATGACCATACTGTTCCTTACACTCTTCAAGGCCACCATTCCAGTCCCTTTCCTCATTTCTGTCCTCCTTTTTCCACAATGAGGAATCCACAGAAACTCAAAGAGGGTACAAAAAAATTTCCCATGGTCAACTAAAGAGGCCAAAGATGGGAAGAGAGGGGGACAAGTGACCCCATCCAAAAAACCAAAAAAAAAATCACTTACATCAAGCTCCCTCCTCTTCCCAAAGCCAATACTTTGAAATTAGATTTCTCCTTTTTCCTGAGCTATCTTTTACAGCCAACTCCTCATTTCTTTCCCATTGCTCTGGCTGAGAGAAGGGTGAAGGACCTATCACGGTGACTGCTGGGGGACAGGACCCCCATTTGTTCCAGGGCCTCCCAGCAGCCCCAGCAGGTAAAAGATGTCTCCTGTCTCATGCCAGTTCAGCACTTCTCTCTGCTCTCTGTGTTGACTGTTGCAAGATGCTGATTTTAATACATTCTCCATCCTCAGTCCCGAGGTCTCCTTTTACTTGCTTTCTGTCACTGTTTTCCATAGAAACTGAATCTTCAATTTTCAATTTACAGCTGTCTAAACTTTGAAACCGAAGTCTGCAGGAGCAGCAGGATTATAAAGAATACTGTTTTCCAGTTTGGGAAGATGGCCCTGCAGCTATTTGCTCTCTTTCTGTTCTTGCAAGTTTTTGCTTATTGCCACGAGGCTATGAAATTTATGGTGCTCATCTGGAATGCTTCCCTACTTGCACAAAAACAACTGGGTTTTTTGGCTATTGTCTATAATGTTTTCTCTTTTCTCCCAATATGCTGCAAATTTTAGTATCCTACACGTCATTTTCTTCTTGAAGAGAAAACCAGAGTCTATTTTCTTCATGTTTTTTAAACATATTTTCAGCCATCTAACAATTTCTTGTACAGAAATATCACACATCACAACATCTCTGTGAACAAGTCAGCTGTAGTCTTTAGCTAAAATTATACAAAACAGTCCCTCTGGCCCTTACTGTTTTACATGCACACACCACAAAAACACAAATCCAACCTTTTATTAGACAATAATACCAAGGTAGTCTCTCTGACAGGAGAAAACACATAACAAACAGGAAGATCTGATTAAACATTTGAGAAGAAGTGGTACTTTCCTCCTTGGCAGGGAGAGTCCCTTCCCTTTCACGAGACAGCAATTCTCCGCAGCTCCCTGAGCTGACACTCTCTCCTCCATCTCCCCTCATCTCCTTTGTGGCTCAGGCTGCTCCCTGCCATAAGAATAGGATTCCAGCCTGCACTTCTCCCACAGGCCCCTTTCTTTTTCCAGCCTTTCCCAGCCTCCTCTGTACTGCACACTCAGGTCTCTTGAAAGCAAGCATGCACCCTTGCACTCCAGAGAGCAACCTTCCCAAATCCCACTGTCCAGGACTCAGCCTGACTCGGGGGCTGAACCACATCCATTTTACAGACGGATCTTCAATTTGTGCATCACCATCTTCCCCAGATGTGAATAAAACGTCATGAAAAACCATCACCAATGCTATTTATTACAGACATGCTATAGACAATGACACACATTTTCTAAGAGATTCTGTCCTACATTTTCTTCTGTCAGGAAATGGAACATTGCCTTTTTCCTTACTTCTTTCCTTTAGTCATGGTGTGTTGCCATGTTATTCTACTCACGCTTTGCACTTGTGCTGAACATTTATAACAACCAGTGTAAGCTCAAACACAAAATTCATCTTCCTCTGAATGATGAGACACAGAGAAACTCCTTCCTGCATACCAAGTTGATCATAGAAACACATTTTTTTACAAAAACTACTATTTTTCCAGAGCAGCACTCTGTATTTTAGGAACTCAGTTTAAAAAACAGTCATCCTCATCTTGTAGCATTGCATCACGAGTTTACAGACAAAAACATTCAAACACATGTCCAAGACTAAAATTTTTCTCATGATGATGGCAGCTTTTTACCTCAATCACTTCAGGGTGTGCTTCCCCTTCTTTCAAAATTTGCACCGTGTACCTTTTATTATGGTATCACAGCACCTTCTAAGCACACGTGGATGTGTCAGCCTTATTCACAATACATACTCTTTGACAAAGCTGATGAGATAAAGCCTGCGGTTTTCCTTCCTTAATGTAAAATCTAGCACTCAGTTTCAACTGCAGATCAATCTTATCCCTTTGCTAGCATCACCCTCAAAAATTAGTATCTACACAGATTCATGGTTAATAGTGTATTTTCCCTGAACTCTTATGTTTTGGAAATATTTTTTTTTAACTGCAAATCTGGTTGAAACAAGCATATGGTAGAAACCACACTTAGATTTAAATTGGTTGCATTAGGAAAAAAAAAAAGAGGAAAGAAGTTCTGCAATTTGTATACACTTAAAAACTGAAAACTTGCATCAACAGAATGGCAAAAGAAACATCTCCATTCCAGATGTAATCCTATTGTCTTAATTTGCTTTGCTGGTTTTTCAGATTTCCCTAAAAAAGCTGTACACAGGCATTAACATGCCTTCCACAGGAGTGTGCTCTGTCTCACTTAGGCCCTTTGGCAGTTCAAAAATCATCATCTGATGTTAGGAGCAGCCTGAGTAACCAGAAGTAAAGGGTTTAAGAACACTGTGCAATGGCAGGTAAACAATGCGAGGTCTGGAGTTCGGGATCTGAATATGGTCAGGGGAACTTTGGTGCTCCAGCTGTCCCTGCTGAGGTCCCCCTAAGCTCTGAGTTCTGGCATCAAATTTAAGGCCTAAATTTAGACAGCTCAGAGTAGAGAGTACTGCTCAGGGTAACCAATATGACAAAAAAAGATTATCCCTATCCTTCCTTAAGTTTGCTCATTTGCTCTAAAGTCTCTTAGTTCAGGAAAGCACAGCTTACCCCCAGCCTGAAATCCCTTTATTCTTTGAGATTTGGGTTGTAGGTTGCTGTTACTGGGACAAATTCAGAAAAAATGCTGAAGACAACAAGCATTTATCACCCAGGAGCATTTTTGGTAGGCTGAGCTATCTATAACGCAATCAAGTTATGTACTGAAAATCGATTTTAGCATTGCTTTGCATGCCAACACTCTCAGATGATTTTAGGTAAGCTGACAAACCAAGGAACACAGGAAGCACCAGCAGATGTGTATTGGTATTATACTGCATCAGTGACAACTAACATATTATGAGGTTGGTTTGTTTGTTTTTCCAGGTAACAGGGAAGAAGTGTTTGGGAGGAGAACAAAAGACACACTTGGACAGAAAACCATAAGTGGGTAGAAGAGTTTTACAGAAAATCACCTACACAGTTAAAGTCATAATTTTAAATTCTGCTCCTGAATATAAAAATGCTGACTATGATGGGAAAGGAGCTGTCCATGAAGTATGTATCAACCTGTCAGCTGATGAAGGCCATACCAGTGAGAATCACCCTGCTGCCTGCTTCCAAATTACACCTGCCTGTGCAGACAAACTAATTATTTTCTAACCTGTAGATGCCTCCAAATATTTTTTCATAGCTCGTGCGTTTTGAGCAAATCATAACGTTCAAGTCAGAGTTGAAACACAACACCATAAATGCTATATGCATACACACACTAATGTGAAATTGCACTTCAGCATAGACAGTTCTTGGCTGGAGTAGCTCTGAACAGATACCAAAGAAACAACCACCACATAAACTGAAAAGCAAAAATTACTTTTAAACTGGTTCTGTTATGAAAGAGGTCAGGCAGGCACTGGAGACAAAATTACAAGCAAGATATTAATTTATATTTAAATACGTAGAGGATCGTTAATTTATGCCTATTTTTCTTCTTTTTATCAGAGAATTTTCACGTTAACAGGCATACAGACAGTTCTTCCACTCTGCTTTTTGAGAGCACTAAGCAATCAGTGTGGGTAAATTTGGTCACCTTCAGATTTATTGCTTAACACCACCTGAGGCATCATGTAATGGTTCTGTCATGTACTTCAAAGGTAGCTGACACGAGCTTGTGTGTTCTACCTTGTGATAGGACCGTACAGCTTCTTTTATTTCTTAAATATGTAATGCTCTGACGACGTGACTTCTATGTTTAAAGCCAATTCAAATTGCTCGTAATAGCACCTATCAATACAAATTCAAATCTAAAGGTATCTGTTCTTCCCCAAGTGCACACTGCACTTTTTAAATTCCCATGGATACAAGATTAGACTAATGAACTAGGATGATGTAACAGTTAAGACAATTGACTTAAATCTACAAACAGTTGAAAATCCATTTCCAACAAGGACTGCGTTTTACATATCAACCAGTGCAGAACAAAGTATTTCCCTATCACTCTAAATGAGGTGTAATTTTGCTTACAAACTAAAATTAAAGCAATGGCCTACAAGTAAAACCCAGTAATGGCTTTAAACTGGTATTGTTTTGGGGTAGTGTTCTTCACTGCCAAGTATCTCAAAATAATTACTTTCTCTGGTTACATGTGCTATAACATATTAAGTCAGATTTCAGATATGAAGTCAAGAACTGTTCTCACAGTTTTTATGACCAGAATGAAATTTCTTTGGTCTGGTTGTTGGCAGAAACAGGGCCTAATGAAAAAAACTATGGAACGTTTACAGCTTTTGCCGCTTCAAAGACAGACGTGCAAGAATCACCTACATGCATTATTTCAGTAATGAAGTTAATCTAGATCCCATTTTCAGGATCAAAATGGAAGAGACTGAGCAGAGGTGAAGGAATGCTCCAGTCACAAGGATCAAACCGCTCACAACAAGGAGTTGTGAGTTTTTTCCCCCCCAACTCAATCTCCAACAAAGTCTGTAACTCCTTCCCTTGCTGGGCAGACTGATCAGGAGTTCTGTGAAAATAGATTGGTTATTACAAAAAACAATCAGTACTTCCCAGTACGGGCCAGGATTTCTCTTACTCTTGTACAGGTGAAGCATCTTTATGAATCACAACGATTTTGCATCTACTGACTGATGCACATCCTCCAATTCACACCTTCAGATGCAAGATTAAAAGTTACAGCCACTTCAAACATTTTGGGTTTTAATTTTTATTTGGAGGGAAAAAATTGTCTTACATTAGAATTTCCCTATGCGTGGGCACACACGAACACAGACACGGCAAAAAGTATTCATCTTATTAAACAGACTGGGTTTTTAAAGCACATATTACCTGTACTTACTGAATTTAAATACATCATTTTAGGGTAATATATCCTATAAGGTTTTAAAACTAATAGATCTCAGACTCTCGCACCTCATTTTTATTCACAGATTGAAAGGCGAAAATAAGTATTTCTTCTATTTCAATTCCCAGTCCATTTCTCAACTTCAAATGAAATACTTAATGAACTGTACTAGTTGAATAAACTGACACAAAGAAAATATTCTGTGCACCTGCAAAAGAGGCCACGCTGCCAAAAGCTGGTTTAGCACTTCAGCTGACATCAGTTACAGGTGCTTATGCAGTCACTTTTCCACGGTTCAATGATTTAATTTTCTTTAAAACTTTGGCAGCTAAACTGTACAGCTTGAATGTCACTTTGGCAGCATTTTATTGCTAGTAGTAGAGTAGCAAAATAATTTAAATGATATTTTAAAGGACAATCACAAATTACAGCATTTCTATATTTTTGTAATATTTAAATATTACTTGTGTTTTATATACACAATTTAAATTAAGAACCTTTTCTGTTTTTCCTTTCCTTAATAAGAGATGTCTTACTGTTATTATCTTCTATTCCAGTCATGGGAAACTAGTTTTAGTCTCAAATTTCAAACTTCCTCCAAATGATTTTAAAGGACATCTAGATAAAATAGTGACACCTCCTGATCTTGAAACTTTCTGTAGGGTTTCAAAGAATACAAACATATGAACAGCTATAGTGGGTCTAACTCACCCAACATCCTGCATCCAACAGTGCTAGCAAAGACTCAGGGAGGAAGCATAACAATGTTGTATCGTACCAGCTTGCAATAAATAACATTTGAAATATGTCCAAATCCGTGTGTCATCTGGACGTATTTCCAGACAATGGTGAGCACCTCTTGTGAATTTGTCTCATCCTATTATAATTCATTGATTTTTGCCATGTTACATTGAATTACACAGTTTACTTGAATGCTTCGTGAAAAAGATCAGTTTAGGGCTGTTTTGCTTTGTAATCTGTCAAACAATCGTTTTGTGTGATACTCTAGTTTTTACATGGTGAGGAAATTCAACAATCATTCCCTACTGATCTGTCTTAATGCTTAAAATGGTAAGATGACTATTTCTACAGGAAAGTTAAAAAAGGACTCAATCACAGAGGGTTACCTGTCCCTTTTTGTGGGAGGATTAAGAAGAAATTATCAAAATACTCTGCAGGATTTATCTTTCCTGATACTGCATTCTTCTTTTCTTAATGTCTACAGTAAACAGACCTCATTCTAACAAAGTAAGGATTTAAGAAGAAAGAAAAACATAAATCAACAGCCAGTGGGAAAATTGTGCAACATACTGGTAGGGAGGTGCATCTTTTTGCAACTACGTTCAGGTGTAGTAGGTAAATACCACAACTCCACATTTTAATTGGCTGATATTCTAGATATCTGTTGTGAGAAACAATCATAATCTGAAGAGGCACTTAAAAGAAGAGGGACAAAAAATGAACTGTTAACTAAGGCTCTTGAAAAGATAAATTCAATAGAAAACAAGGAGAAAGAACTACCTGGCAATGGGCAAACTGATTGAATGATTTAACAATTATTTGTAACTTCTTTAACGATGGCTTTCATTAAGACGATTCATCTGCATATGGGAACACGTTCATATGGAAGACAACAGTAAACAATCATTAGTGAATAAACCACATAGAGAAAAAGCATTAAAACTGTATTAGTTTGGTTTCTTAAGGAAAAAGACCGTTAGCTGAAGTCTTATGTCTTTTAACATGAGCAATTTCAAGCTGTCAGTCAGCCAGGCTTCGCAGGCTCATCTGCCACCTGAAATACACACTTTGCCACATTGCCCCAGAGCTAATACAGCCCAGAGTCCTGTAGGGAACTATAAACAGCCACTCTCTCCTCTGCCTTACCCAGCACTACAGTGCTGACAGAGGTGGCACTGCAGCTCTCCAGTGTGATATTATACTGCAGCCTTGCAAATATTTACCTTACCAAGCGGGTTGGTCTGCTCCTCTTTAAGAGATCCACCTCTGAAACCAGCTATGCCTCAGAACAATATACAAACACTCACAAAACCAGCAACATCACTGAATTCGTAAACAGACAAAAATCTGAGGAAGAACACTGCCATGGAATAAAGTGTGTCAAAAAGCACCGCTGACTTTTGTAATAGAATTTATTCCATCATTTTAAGTCCCGTTCATTACCTCCCCCAAAACCTTCCCTGAGGCAATAAAAGGCTGGAAATTAACATCTCAGCTAGAGAGCTACTGCAGAAAAGTCTGTAACTTGTGAGGGAAAAATATTTTTCTCCCTACTTAACATATTTTCATGGGGATACCCCTCTTACTCCAAAGTAAGGCATATTAAAGCAAGTGCAAAGGGAATAGAGACAGGGGGAATAATTGATGAGAAATACTCTTTGGGGAAATCAGAGACAGAAGGGCTATTAAAAAGAAAAGGAGTTCTTTAGTAACCAACTATGCACATAAATTTATTACCTATACTAGTACTAAATTCCTTGGTGCAGTGAAAGGAAGGAAAGACTGACCTGTTTTGTAAACAGGCAGCCCAAAGACAGAAATACATGGAATGTTATATATATCTTTACAGAAAGCATTACCATATTCTTCTGCTGCAATACAAAGATAAAGCAAGGCTGATTTCCATGAATCAAGGACAACTAAGTAAGACCAAGCTTAAGTCATGAGGTCAAAATATACCAAGCTTTCACTCTGACTGAAATGAAAAGTTATCTTCAAACCTTTAGCTTGCATGAGAACAGAAACCATTTGTTTTAGAAATGCAAGTAGACTTGAATTGATCATCACAATTCTTTTAAAGCAGATTACACTGAATGCTGCAGAGGAGAAAAATCTATCAAGTACAGTGGCATCCTCACAACACCTGTGGCAAACAGCACAGGGCAACGTTTGATATCATCACTACCAGAGCAGCCTTCCAGGGCAGTGAAAGAGAATAGTTATTTCCTTGAGGAAATCAGCAGTAGTCCCTTAAATCACAGAAGGCAGCATGTGCTTCTATAATGCCTTTCTTTTGAAAGTTACTGATCTCAAAATGTTAGTTTTTCTGGAATCGTGCAGGAGAGAATTGTTCTATGAGTGTAGTACACTCCCATGTACTGACAAACCTCAGAATGCTCAGCCAATAAACTGACACTGCAAGATGAAAAGAAAAGCTTTCATGTAAGAAAAAGTGTCTGTCCTACTTACTCTGACACAGCATGTATGCTGTGTACAAGCCATTAGTAACATTTTGTTTATCGAATTAATAGTTTCACATCATATGTTTTCATAAATCTTAAACACAATCACGTGGTTTCCTCTGTATTTAAAAACACAGTCTGTATATCCAGAGTATCTCAACACGACTTGAAAAAGAACTAATCAAATACATGCTGTTTAAAATGCCCCCAAGCCTACTTACAATGCTTCCACTTCAAAGAGGATGAGAAAGAGAAGAAATTCGTTCTGAGCTCTGAAGTTACACAAAAATGGACAACATCCATACCCTGGAGGCAACAATTTAAGCCCTGTCAGACCTATCAAGGGAGAAACTGCCAAAAACTCCTGGAAGAAACCTTCCCTTCAAGTCCCTTGGACTTCAAACTAAGACACTGCCAATTGAAGCGCCCCTGTTGACTGACTTCGCCACCCAAACACAAAGGGCCATTCAAAGTAAGTGTTTTAAACAATCCCATGGAGCACAGTTTAAGCCAGAGCAAGCCCAAACCCACAGGAACACATTAAGCTAATTGAGTATATTCTCTACCATAAGAGTGGATAGTTAAATGTTAAAAAGACATGGCCAGAACAGCAACAGCTGCATCAAAATGGAAAATCAAAACTTTCTGGGCTAGTACACTTGTTCTCCCGTAGTAACCAGACCTTCTGAGGGGGTTGGAGGTTTCCCAGCAATCTGTTTTCAGGAAACAAATGCCCACGGCAAAGACACTAAGTAAGATGTCCAGAACCACGAACTGACTGCTCAAAAGCACAAGAGCCTCAATGTTGCTTGAACTCCAACTACCATTGCCAGGATAGGAGAGAGACCATAATCAGCGATTCCAACCATTATTTACACTGAAGTCTTCCACTTGCCTAGAACAATGATCCGAAGGGGGCAGGTGTACGTATAAAGGAAGAAAATCTTCTCAGAGATTTGCTATAAAACCAAGGCATTCAAAATTTGAAATACCAGAGTAAAACCTTGCAACGGGAAAAACAGGACACTTGCCCTACTTAGTAGTGAAAGCTTCCAAAGGGAGGAGCTAAACTCCTGTCGTTTACAAGAGAATTTTTAAACCTGCTATCAGTAACTGTTATAAGCAATTACTTCTTTATCTAAGCTCAACTATAAATGAATGCTAGTATAGGCATAAACTCATTAAGAACCTAATTTTATTGTAATAGTCAACAAAGTAATCTAATTATATCTGCTTCCAGATTGTACTCAGGAAACCTCAGGATTCTTTAAAGCAATTCCCACAGAAATGGAAAAAGAATAAATAAAACAACAAACAAAAAAAAAATCACAGAGATATCTACATATACCTCACTTTTTCTCCTACCTCAGTATTCAGAAGCAACAAGTATCACTGAATGCTGCCTTTTTCCAGGCAAAATCCTACCTACTTAACATCAAGGAGACCAGCAAGAGAAAAGCACAACTAAGTTTGTGTGCACTCAACCATCATCTACCAAATGAAGCGAATGAACCACTGAAGGCATTCCCAGCTCCCAGTGACTTGTCTATAAGATGGATACTCTGTAAATAAATTAGTGCTCTCCTTCCTGCCCATATGGACGGAAAAGGAAAAAACAAATTGACATAATGAAAATAACTCCCCCTTTCCTGTTCCAGGACCTGCCACATGAGGAAAACCACTGGAAAACAACAGCAAAGTATCAGGTGCAAAAGGACAACAGAGGGGCCATTGGCAGGCTTATGGGTGCACAGAAAATGACAGGATGGTTTCTGAGGACCATAAACTCTTGCACTGGGGTGCAGGTTACCTTACATTCACATGGGCCGAAGTCATACTACAACGTATTCATGTGATTTCACTGTTCGCTGCAAGGTTTTGGCTTTGCACATGAAACATGGCAAAAAAAGGACAATGAAAAAACCACAACAGTATTTGGGCTTAGAGATGTCGAAGTTTACCTCCATTCAATTTTTTTAAATGTAAATCATCTTTTTCGGCATTTAGTTGCCTGTATCATTCTTTAGAAACTGTTGTCATGGCCACATCATTAGTATACTCTGGGAAATTCTGCTCACAAAAAACAGTAATACCAGACAAGCTCTGCTGCCAACTTAGCAACTGTGCCTCAATGCTCTCATCCACAGAAATATCAAAATCAGTAGATCAATCTCTTTACTGTTTTAAACAGCTGCCTGGACATGTTAAACGGTTGTGCAATTCTCTAAATTTTGTAATATATATTAACAGGTGCTTTATTACCCTTTGTATTGTAGCATGAAATGTTTTCTTTACCCATTCGCATATTCTGTCAAATTGGAATTTTTATTTACAGCAGAACTGTGTTTATTTCACTGTCAACTGAAATGTGTACACCAATATTTTCAGTATTAGAAGACACTGCCAGCAACAGCACCTGATAATCCAGTATGTGGGGGGAGCAGAGAGGCACTCAAATATGTTTGCACCTCACCTAATGTTAGGGACATAGTGGAGACAGTGTTTATGGACAGTTGAAGTCTTCCTGATTTTTTCTTAAATTAAATATAAGAACACAAAATTTCACCTGTCCGAGAACAGAGTTAGCTTTAAAAGCAGAGAAGTGTTTGTTTCAGGGAAAACAAAACAAATGGCTAAATAATTCCCTGAATTGTTTTAAGGAGATATATACTATGTATTAAGACGGTAATTTGATAACAAGTAAAATAAACTTTTTTTTTTGCCAGTATGTAGAAGCAATGTAAAATACAAGGTTATTGAATCAAACACATCTGGCTCACTTTCCAACTTACAGGTGGTAAAGGGAAAAATAAAGGGTAGCCAACTACACCATAGAAAATCCATGATTTCAGACAGTCAAGCTGATCAGGATTGTAGAATATCAACCAGGAACAAAAATCCAAATAAGTAACCATATAATAGGAAAAAAAATATCTCCATCTCTGTCTAGCCACTAAAGGTTTTAACTTAACCAGAGCAAATACACAGTTCATAAAAAATAAAGAAGTTTCAAGGCAGTACCTCAACTGGCCTTTCTAAAACCAGTGCCAATTCCCTCATGCCTGTCAACAGTGTTTAGTTTCACGTGCTTATTAAGCATCAAGCACTATGTATTGTCCAAGCAGAGCACTAACCGAACACTGTTTCTACATGGAACTGTGGATCTGGTTTCGTTAACGACAAAACATCCAACAGAATTTAACAGGCAAAATTGCTCCACAATCTGACAATTCATATAACAATGGATTCCCTGCATTTCCTCCCTAAAGGCGTTCTGGAAAAATACTCCAAAAGGTAAGCACGTGACAGTTCTTGAAGCACAGCAGCAACAGTGGAAAGCAACACTTGCTAGATATCTATTCAACCACATCCTTGCTCCCAAAATAACAACAGCTTTATAAATTAATAATATTTATTTCTGCTAGCAAGTGGGAGTCAATTCAATAACTAGACAGGAAGCCAGACTACTGTGGCTCATGCATCAATGATATTGATGCAACCAAATTGTCCTTCTATTTCTTCATTTACTTTTCAATTTGCCTCTAATGGAAATAGGGACATAATTTAAGGTCCAGGGACTTGTACACAAAAGATAAAGGCAAAAATTAAGTTCAAAGAACTGTAAACCATGATGTAAAATCCAGAAGAGAAAACAATTACATTTCCCAGTACAAACTGAGCTATGGGACTAACAGGCAGTAAATCTTACATTTACCTTGTAAAATAAACCAATCTGAAACAAAATTGATGAGACAAACACATTATATTTATGTCCTCCTTTTTTTTAGGAAGCAAGCACCCGTTTTAACTTCAAATACATGTTAGTATCGCACTGAAAACAAAGTAGAACCCTAATAGCTCCTCTCATGTTATAGTTTGCTGCCTTTATGCTCTATAGTAGAAGGATTTTATAAATGCTATGAAATTAACTATGTGGTAGCTTACTGGTGAGCTCAAGAGCTAGAGCGCTTAACTGCTTCACATAAAATCGTGTGAGGCTGAAGTACTCTTCTCTCCAACCCTCCACTTATGTTCAACAGTATGCTAGACAAACCATCTTTTTTTTTTTTAATAGTGCTCAGAGGTATTTGGAGAACAACCTCTACTTTCTGAAACATGCTAAAATGTGATGACACAGTGCTACTTAAAAATATGCAATAAATGAAGTGGCAAACTTCTCAACCATCAAACCTAGAGCTACAAACTTTTCCATATCTCATGCTTACCAAAAAGAAAGCCAAACACACACAAGTTACGTCAATAATGTCTTGTCTCAAGATTTTTACTTGTGAGAAATTCCTGTGTGTCATTAAATATAGAAAAAGATTCTTCTATTCTAGAACATAGAAAAAACAGATATGATCCATTAATACAAAAATTTTACTCTAAAAATTCTCATGCAGCTTGAATTTCAGGACTTTCTAGATCAGGCACAATAATTAGCACAGTCTTCTGCCAGAAGTTAAGCTACACAGCCTCATCCACTGAGCTTAAGTAGAAATTTTATTCTAGCTAATTTCTTTTGTTAATTAGCCTTTTCCATTAAAAATAGACAGGTGGATGTTGCATTTCTGAAGTCGTAACCAGACTACTCCAGGAGAGCAGCACAATTAGAGGTAGTACTTCTCCCCTTACCCCACGCGTTTACCCCCAGAGATTTTATTGCACACCGTTGGGAGGCTGTCAGCAGCACTCAGGAATACGAGCTGAGCTGGGAGAGGGGCTCTGGTGGAATGCAGAGAAGGCTCTCCTGAGCATTATTCATCTGCTTAATGCTGCTTTACAGGCACACTGTAAGAGCATTCACCCTTCAATCTGGTTTTGAAAGCTTCTGCATCTAGTGCTTAGGTGACAGCTTAGCCTACTTTCAATCCAAGAAAGTGTTTCCAGCTGCTTTGTGTTCAACACACAAGACTCCAGCTCTTTATAATTGGAAACCAGTGTTTGAACTCCTGGCCTTCCAGGCACACTTCAACAACACAGGGGACCGGAGCGGTAACAGTTCATGTAGTACTCTCTGATGTAAGAGGGAATTAAGCAGAAGCCTTTCTTAATGACAGCCTGCTCACTTGAAAGTGAGAAAGGCAAACAGACCCAGCTGTACAACTTCTTCAGAGGCAAAGAGCTGAACTGTTTGTAACCAGCATCTCCTCCTTTCCACCTCCCATCCCCAAAACAGGGCACTAGCTCAGGTAATCAGTAAAAGTATTTGCACACAGCAGTTTTCCACTCATTGAACCCAGGTTCATCAACAAAAATGCTGGGGTTTTTTTTTTCAATGACTTTGTTATTTGAAAATCCATTGCACAGGTTTCATTTTGTGCACTCTTACAATATTACAATGAAGGATTGTCAGCAACCTACCCAGTCAAAGAAGGGAGAAAATAAAAGACCCCAGCTGTATGGATGGGCAGAACATACAGCAGGATACAAGGTTCAGGTGCAACATTGCCATACTCAGCTGCAGTCCACATGGTTCAAAAGCCCAACTTTCATCATACAGGATCACAGAATATGCTGAGTTGGAAGGGATCCACAAGGATCATCAAGTCCAGCTCCTGACCCTGCACAGGACCATCCCTGAGAGTCGCACCATGTGCCTGAGAGCATTGTCCAAATGCTTCTTGAACTCTGTCAGCCTTGGTGCTGTGACCACTGCCCTGGGGACCCTGTTCCAGTGCCCAACCACCCTCTGGCGGAAGAACCTTTTCTCTAATATCCAACCTAAACCTCCCCTGGCACAACTTCAGGCCATTCCCTCAGCTCCTGTCACCGTTCACCACAGAGAAGAGATCAGTGCCTGTCCCTCCTCTTCCCCTCACAAGAAGCTGTAACTGCAGTGAGGTGTCCCCTCAGTCTCCTCTTTTCGGGGTCAGACCAAGTAATCTCAGCCACTCCCCATATGGCTTCCTCTGAAGGCCCTTCACTGACTGAACTGTCTCCACTGAATTGCAAGGGAGATGAAGGGATGCTAAAAAACCCCACAACCTTTAAATACATAAAATCAGACCACAAACATCCACAGAAAAAAAAAAAAGGAAAAAAAAGAGAAAAAAAGAAAAAATAACCATCTAAGATATACATACCCAGTTTTAGGGCAGAAGGAGTCACTTCAATCTCACCAATGGGCTGAAAGGCCGCCAGCTGAGTGGCCACCTCCGTCTCAAAAGAGTCTGGGCTGTTTCTGTCTGTCAAATTGCCATTGGTGCCATCAGTCTTATGGTGAGTTTCTTGTTCGTCATAAACAGCAATCAGCTATTGAAACAAAAGATAATACAGTTTGAATATTTAAAGTATTCCCGGTATTCACTCTTTTTAAAAAAAAAATAAAAATTAATCAAACTCATCTTTCCTTTTGAGTACGAAAATGATGTTATTTCAAAACCGCAAACAACAAACATACAGATTCCAAAAAGCACACACTCTTATGTTTAGACTCCAATATGACTTCAATATAACTTAAGTATATACTTCAGCACTGCCCTATGCTGACATGCATTTCTCAGAGTTAGCATGGTACCATTAGTGAGCATTTTACATTATTCCAAAACACTTACAGACGAACATGCTTAAAAATGCAGCACAGCATTTAATTCTTGAGGGTAGAGGGTGTTATTATTCTCAAAAAATTTAGTGCTACTGACTGACAGGCTGCACAAAGGTAGCACAACCACAGAAGCTGTACTAAGAGAGCAGATGCACATTTATAAGAACATAATAATTACAGTCCAAGGACAAGATACATCCAGCACAATGACAGTGTGAAGTCTCTCTAGTTGTCCAACCTGTGCCTCAGTAAGGATGAGTTTCTTGGTCCCGCTGTGTACACATACACCTGCACTTCTCTACCCACCATGCATCTATCACTTCCTCCCATTCTCTCCTGCAAGCTTACACCAGGTACACTGTTTCTGAAAACTGTCCCTCAGTCACTCAGTCTTCCACCACTTCAGAATCAGGGGAAGGTCAAGAGTAACCAATGACAGACTGCAAAGTCTGATGTCCAAGCTCACACTAATGTGGACATGAAAATGATCCAAGTCACCAGAATCATTACTTTTTGCCTCAGCTAACCTGGCCTTTCACAAGGACCTTCCTTTTGGTTCCTACTGATACAAAGTGATGGGACAATGTGTATGCAGCTTCACCGAGAAGGGACTCACATACATATGGCTGGGTGTATATTGTGTTACAGTTCCAGGAAAATAGATAAGTGTGTACAGCTCTGGGAAAACAAAAACTTATTAATTCCCTATGAATCTAAACAAAGTAGAAGACATGCTGTTCTCAACCAACAGGACACTTGGCACCCCAGAGCTACATTTTTCCTACCCCATCACCTGATACGACATAGTTCTTGTGCCTAATAATCACTGTACGTGATATTTTCATCTTAAGGTGCTCATTTATTTTACTTTTTCTGAACTCCTTCAGATTATTCTAATATTTTTCCCTGCTAATCATGAAAAATGCCACAACGCAAAAAACTGGTTAGGCAGTGTCAAGATACACACAGAAAGAAGTTTAAAGGATTGATTTACTACTTTTTATCTCTGTGTTATTTTAAGGTACGCATATACACACTGTCTATAAAAATATTAGTACACCAAATCTCCTCTGACATTTCCAAGAAGTGTCAACAATTATACCCTAAGAAAAACAGTATACTGAAACACACAGACAAACGTTTAAATAAACTCGTTTGCCCAAGGGAAGAAATAAATGTATGAGAGGGAAAAGAAAAGAAAAATCCTGAAGTGCTTCTAAGGAAGAAACTGACATTTTCAGGTCTTCCACTCATTTATAATTTGGTTGCTAGAAATGTGTCACCTCATATTTACCAATGCACATTTCAGAGACACACAAACCCCTTTAAATAATTACATAGAAAACTTGCTCTCTTTTTCCATATGGAGTCTGTTTCCTTTCCATGGCCATAAAAGTAGCTTCTACAACATACAATTTCATTTTTATTTGTCCAAAGCATATAGAAAAGATTAATTCCAGTAACAAGGACAACTCTTTGTGCTTTATTTCTGCCTAACAGGGTAACTGCCCAAGTGTTCACACTGCATTCATCATCACCAGGCCATCATTATGCCCCAAAACTACATGCAGCCAAAAAGCCTAACTGAGATCCAGACACCAACAGATCACAGTGATTTTCTTCAGTACCAAGGGGAAAAAAAACACAAAAAAAACCACCAAAAAACCACAACCTACCCTATGATGTCTTTCATTTGTTTCTGAAATGACTATTCATGTTATTATGGAAGTCCATCCTGATTCACTATGTTCCACAACCACTGTTCACCAAATGGTTTGCTTTCTCTGCCTCACTTCTGCTGTGGAAATTTAATTTCTAAGAAAGAGGCTGTTACTAATAAAGATGAAACTGGGGATTGTGTAGGACCCTGGCACTGAAAGCACTTGAGGCAGTAGCAGGATCCAAAGTTCACCTGAGCATTCGCAACATAAAACAGATTAAATGGAGCTCAGCTGTGATCTGATGGTAACAACTGAATTCCTCAACTAAACTGAGTTTCCCCTTGGTTTCACACCCTAGCATAGCAAATGCTGCATTACATTGGAATACTCTATGCTTACTGCCCAGGATGTTGCAAAGATGGAAAGGAGGAATTGGTTTAAAAAAAAAAAAAAAAAAAAAAATCAGACAAAGTGATGGAAGACCCCAGCAAGAACAGTTAAATGGAAATATGCAAGCACTACCTCAGCCTCAGAAGCCCCCGAAACATGTAGCAGTAAAAATCAGAAAGGCAAACCAGGAGAAACTGATGCTATAAGCAGCCTATTTCTATGCACTTTCTGGGAGTGTTTTCCGTGGGTCGTGGGCAGAGACCAGAGCAGCAGTCTGGCCCTGCACCGCCCCTCCTGCAGCCTCACCTACCATGTGGCACTACTGCATACTGCAGTTTCTAAGCACCGTGCCTTTCCTTAGTCCCCCTTAGGTCACATGAATCCTTAGCAAAATGATAATATAAAATTATTCTGACAGGCAAGTCAGGTCTCGGGCTCCTGACAGCTGTAAGATATGGCACTTCCCTACACCCGCCAGCCCTGAGAGGCCGAGTGCATCGTGGCCACACCACAGCCACTTCCCTGGATCCCCGGCATGGCTGCTCCTCACCTTGGGGCATCCCACCACTGTCCCCAGGGCTGGTGGTCACATCCCCACTGCTCCTTTCGAAGGACCCCTAAGGAGGGCAGGGACACGGGCGGGCGCTGCCCCAAGGGCTGAGGGAGTCCTGCGTTTGAAGGCCCTGCCCTGCGAGGCTGAGGGCATTAGTGGGCACCTGCCCAACCTGCACGGGGCCCAGGTTAAATGAAGTTTCAAGTGCAACAGTAATGTCCTCTTGTCAGAGAGGTCCCCAGAGCAGCTGCCCTAGTGTTGGGTGACACCGCCCAAGAGCTAACAGGCTACAAGTCAAACACCTGCCTTAACATCTGGTCACAAACTGGGTTCAGGCCAACTGAGGGGCAGAAATCACAGTACCCAAAAGTGGATAAAGTGAGCGGGTCTTCTCCTGCCTAATCATGTGGAAGGATTGTAAGTGGTTTGATGATTGCAGCAGCTCTGCAGCTCAAAGTACTGTCACTTACATCCACCGATCAAGAAGGTTCAGCAGATGGAGACTCACCGTCTCCTCTCCCCCTGCAGCGGAGGCACGAGACGATGACACCTCTGCCACTGCTCCCCTTCCCAACTGTACCCACACCAGCGATCTATTTCCACGCTCCAAGCCAGAGCAGCGAGGGCACAGGTGCAAGACAATATCCTCAACACAGCCTGGCAAAGGCCAGGAAGAAGAGTCCATCTGAGCTGGACCATGTAGGCCTGACACCCGCCTAACAGTGAGGAAGTCTTTCTGCTGTCATTCTGTGAGCGACTCCTGCGAGAAGCCCGCAGTTCCCTTGTCTACACCCAGCACTATTTTGACAGATTAGAAAACCCAAAGAAAATGTATTTCTTCACAGTATGGAACACACCAGTAATTAAGTAACACGATCTAGAGTTTTTTGAAGAGTGCGGAAGGGAGATGCTACAGTACTGTATGTGGAGGCAGCAAAGGTGCAACGCCTTTCTTCTCCAGTGAAATAAACAGCCAAACGTTTATTTGGGAGATAACTCCTCTGGACTGCAGTTGCAGGGGCATCTTATCAGTAACAAATCTAACATAAATACAATGCTAATCTATCAAAGTATTATAAATATCTGCTTCAGCCTTTCAAAGGGAATGAATACAATTAAGGTTATGTAAATCAACCACTCAAAAATAATTGTCATAATTGACTACTCATTTTCAGAATGGAAAATTCTTTAATTGGAACAGACTGCCAAATTTCAGGACACATTAAGAAACCTCCACAAACATATCATAAAAACAGCAACACTAGTTTATTCTTTACAGTTCAACATTTACAAATATCGAGAGTTCAATAGGTCAGCTGGTTTGTTTGTTTTTTTTAAACACACCAAAATACTACTGTAGATATTTGTCAACTTTGTAAGTTATGCAGTTTTGTACACTTGCTGTGGTCTGGCATCTCCTTTTTAAGAGGCTATTTAAAGAACATGAATATTTACTGTGAAAGACATGTATGTATTTCTGTATAGGTGAAATGGTTCTACCTCAGTATTACTGCAATCTCAACTAACGATCCATCAGTTACCTAGAAAATCAAAATCAATACATTTTCAAAATTTAGCACTTGTCTGTCCTTTTTAATTACTAAACTCCTCCCTACTAATACTGACCTAAGCACAAGGCAGCAATAATGAACACTTCCACCTTATTAGCATTTTTGTTGTTTATAAGTGGCATCTTATTACAAGGCACTGTTATACAGCCAAATTTAAACTTTGCACGGTGTCCTATGCCAGAGCTCTTTCAATAGTTTAATGGTATTTCCATTGCAGAAAAGTAAAAGAAGATTTTATATAATGTCTATATTCCCAAACACAAAGAGTAACAGACACGCGTTCAATTAAGATCAATCCTCATAAACAAAAAGGTGGGTAAATACTAATAGCAGGCAATGATGTTACTGACTGAAAGGGACTGAGCATGAGGCACCAGTGTGTATTATCCTGGGGAACCACTGTATTTACTGTACTAAAAAAAATAAAATTCAATCTTTCATTTCAAAATTCCCCAAAAGAAAAAGCGTTGCCTTACCCCTACTCCCATGTGGAACGTTCCATTTTCCAGGGGGCTCTCAGTCCTTCCAAAACTCACTGCACACACTTTGCATGCCCAAGGTGCACAGCCTTGCTGTCACTCTGCCTGCAGAACGTGTTGGAGCGCAGGGCTCGCAGGTGAACACACTTGCCGTGTGCTCAGACAGGCACCATCCACACAAGAAGCAGCAAAAAGAAGTCCTTCCAAATTCAGAATGACGCAGTTTTGTTTTAGTGCTTGCTAATTAATTAATCAATCAATCAATGAGACATGAACAACTTCATGGAGCTTCAGCATTTCAAAGAAAAACATCCCCACCTTTGAACGTTACAGATCTTTAAGTCACTTGTTTGTTAAGTCAAAACCAGCTGATTTTACACTGCCCTATATACCACTTTAAAAAAAAGGTTTCATAATTATTTCTCTTCAAACTACACTTCTGACAACTAGATTACTGTTAATAAGGTTAAAATCTGTACATTTTACTAGCTTTTCTGTACTGAATTAGAAAATAGACACCACTATTTCTTTTCTGACCCCAAACACCAGGCATATACACAAAGTACTAAGGAAGAAATGGCAAAATAAAAGCTTGTTTGCAATTGAATTAATCAGTTTCAATTACTGTTAGGGTAAAATCACTAAGAGAAGTTCTCAGTCATAGGCTAGCATCAGTGCGTGATTAAAAAGATGCAATTTTCCACAGCTAAAATTATACAGTCAGAAAGAAATTAAATGCTCAACTTGTATTAAATTTTTCATTAGGTTGAATGAAAATTTTCCCTCAATTTTTTTCCACATTCACTTTATCTACATTCTTCTCTCACTTATGGACAACTAAAAGTAGTAAAATTGTGGGTTTCTTCCAGACGTATTTGTTTCCTGTTCAGATAATCCCTATCTATGACTTCAAATATTCACTTAGGAAACAAGGCTGTTTATTTTAACCATATCCTCCGATGGCCAGTGCTCCTGATTCCTGGGGGAGTGATTATGAAATGATGCAGCTAAAAAATTCTCCCTTTCTGGGATCCATTAGTAAAGACTTCTCACAGAAAGCACCTGCATTTTAAACAAAGAGCTGTCAGGAGGGTGAATGAAAAGCTTGGTGACTCTTTCATTGAACTTCATGACATAAGGAAAATGGCTCAAGCTACAGCAGAAACTGGTGTTCACCACAGTATCGCATCACCTTGTTCTCTGGTCGCTCAATCTGGGCCCTATAGGACTAATCTTGTATTTGTCCCTCCACACACATAACCAAGAGGCAGGAGGGCACACAGTGTTTCTATACGTGACACACTGATACCAGAGTACAGCAATGTTCAAAATAACATTTTAAAAAAATTTATAAGATCAAAACTTCACTTCTCCTCAGGTGCTTGCACATGCAAACAACCAGACACAGATGGAAAAGGACTGCAGCTGAGAGCAGCCTACATTTGACTAGTGCAAAAAGGGAAAAGGGATCAAGGGACGCTTTTCTCCATTTTTCCCCTCCTTTCTTTCAGCAACTTTCCCTTTTCAGTTAAATGTTTGGCAGGAACAATTTTTTACTCCGGCCATGTAAGACACTCAAGCACAAGCACCAACACAAGGCAAGGGGGCAAGGTTACCTCTAAGCCAGCACTTTGCACCAGGCCATCTTAAGTTCAAAATCCGGCATCTACTTTGAGGCTGCCGTGGCCCAACTTTGCTCTTTGCCCAGCCACCAGTGCTACAACTCACTAGACCCATGGTGGGGCAGTTCGGGGAACTAAACCAGAAAGAAAAGCAACTCTCCATCTCCAGCTGCTTCAGCTCTGTGAACCACACAAAGCAAGTTTCTGTCAACACATCACTGAGTTAACATTTCCTTAGACTACCACTGTCTGTGATCTCGCAGTAGTGATGGATCTGTCTCCTTTAACAGAGCTGGACCAATGTTTGTGCCTCCACTCCCACGACAGCACACCAGGCACTGTGCACAGGTGTCACCAAGCGTGAACACAACAGCAGCAACATTTCTGCAGTTCTTCCAAGGAGTTCACCTTCCTAACAGAAATTCTTCTACAGGCACAAGTGATATTTTGAACTTATGCCCATGAGGGGACAAGTAGACTTTACATCAAGGCAAGATGAATGAGGGTAAAATGTACCATATGTTGAAACAAAAAAAACACTTCACAAAGCCACTGTTAAAGCCGCTTCAGAACTCCACAAACTAATTAATGTAAAATCAGATTTTATATATTACTTATGAAAAAATCCTGTTCAAATGGTTAAAAGATGAAAGACTGGTAACAGCGCAACATAGACAGAATTAAGGTAATTAGGGTACCTCAAAAATGGATGAAAGTGTTATTTAATTTTTCAATTTAAAACTTTCCTGGAGCTCTACAACCTTTCTTCAGCATTCTTTCAAGGTATTCTTCTGGTATACACTGATAAGTATTTGAAATGGTATTCTTACATAATAGTATGCCTTGGAATTCCTTTAACTTAAAATAAAGGCTGTAAAGGAAAAATACCAATATACACACCATATGGCAATCCTTCCTTCACACCTACATATGAAAACAAATTACAGATACATTACATGAAAGCTATGGTGATTAGCTCATCTTGTTTACCTACATGCCAAAACGACATACACCAAAGCATCTTCCCAAAGACCACCTTACACTTTTCCTACTCTTATTACTCAGATTTTTTTTTTGTACTGTCCAAAAGCAGCCAAGCAGAGAATCCTGCTGCACCCAGTACAAACACTGGTAGCCTCTGCTCTCAAAAGTTTCCAAGGACACAAGGAAAATATTAAATAGGAAGAGATGCAGCATGCCTGGAAGAGAGGCCAGACCCTGCTCAAACCCCAGCTCTTTCAGGGGGAAGGGAAAGGAGTTTTTGAAAGGTCATGAAAAACAAAACAGCTACCTGATTGATGAGCCCTTCTATAATTCTTCTTCCTGTCCAACCTATTCCTCCGTGGGCACACGTGACTGTACTTCAAACAATGCAGCTGATTGGGTACTTAACACTGATATTTGTGGCAAAGTTTGATGAGCCCTTCAAGCATGACTGAGATGTAATTTTTTAAGCCACTTAGTAACTACTTGAGAGCTGTTATGGAGATCCATAGTACAATACAGACATTCCTTGAGGGTTGACTCCGGGTAGCTTCCCTGGCAGATATAAATGCTAGTGCTAAAATGTCAAGGATTTATAATTATGATGGCGGATGCATAAAACACATAAAACAAGCCTTATTAGGGTTGATTGAAGTAAATATACCAAAGGACATTTCTCCTTTCTTCTGTAAAAGATTCATGTTCAGTGCTATTTGTAGCCTGTCACACTCATTATGTTTTCATGTGAAATAGCTTCTGAGTTTTGCTAGATAACAAATGCCCTTTGCTTTTTTTCTTCCTCTATCCAAGTGAAAAAAACAAATAGGAGGAGGATTGCAAGACTGATTATTTCCTTTCTGCTTAACTTGAAACTGAGTACTTTCACCTATATGGACTTCATAGAAGATGAGCTAATTTTGGAGAGTCCATTTAAAATGGCACTATTAAAATGTAGATAATTAATACGAAAGACTGCATTACTTACTAGAACCGTGCTTGTCAAATGCACTTATTGTAATCAGTCACTGGAAAGGAAAAATTTACTGTGCCATGAAATAAGACAGTCTATACTTAGAAATGAAAGTGACATCTTAGTTACTATATTGTGGGTAAGCAGCAATAAGCGTTCACTCTCATAACATGAATTATAGCAATTTCATAATACGAATTATCTTACCTTAGAATACCAGTGCTAAATTAACAGCTTAGTTACACAATATCACAAAACCCACCTGACAGAACAAGCATCCTTGTTGAGCAGAGAACCCACATCACCACTGGGGACTCCAAGCCACACATGGTCAAGTGAGGCAGATGGGTGGAAAGCCAAATGAAGAGAACTCAAACTGCTCCCAGCTCCTACTGCAGTATAGGCATTCCAACTCCTACTTTTAGCAGGCACCTTGCCTGCCACTCACTTGTCCAGCATTGATCTCTTCTCCCCACCTTCTCACACCTTTCTAGATGCTTTTGAAGTCCTGGGAAAGCTGATGCATTGTAAAAATACAGACTGTTGGGCAGTCCTGATTCAAGGCACAAATAAATGCTAAGTGAACTGCTGCTGAGCACTTCATCACAAGAAGAAACTGAGCACCTCTTGGACTCAAAGCTACTTCATTGCTGGGGCATTTTAACAGGTTTTCTAAGGATCTCAAACAAGCATCAATCCAGCCACATGTGAGATGGTAGCAGGCATGTGGCTTCACACTTGCTAGCACCCACAGCACCCTCGGTCTTCCTTTCCAGTAGTGCCTTTCCCACTCTCCTCATACCCTGTGTATACTCTTCAGCACATCCACATGCATGCTTGCAAACTCTCCCAAAATTCCCACAAATTGTCTGATGGTGAAGATGCCATTTAAGGTGGCCAAAATATTTCACAGCTTTATATAAAACAGGCAGAAGCTGATTATGAAGCTTTGAGCCTCCTTAGCTATAAATGCTTGAAGAAAACATTGCCCTTCAGTACACTGCCAGATGTACTTGCAGTATCAACAATTTTTACCTGTTCTTACTTTTCCCTTCTAGTGTCTCAGCTGCACATAATGAATACTAAATTTAGGGAAGCAGAGTCCTCCGAGGTAGGTTGCTAACCTTCGGATTACAGAGACGAGCGAAAATCCTCAGAAATGTAAAACAAAGTGAAGAGACATTATAGCATTTCAAGTAAGACCAGAGGGTATAACTGAAATTCTCAGGAATTTGCATGGCACTCTAGGCAATCATTTCTGATGTTAAAAAAAAACATTTGTATGAAGCACTTCAACCTTCATGTATTTTCCAGATTCCTGTCTAGTAAGTAGGGCCTACAGAACAACTTAGGTTGGAAGAGTCCTCTGGAAGTCACTGGTCTACTCTTTCATTCAAAGTAGGGCCGTGCTGGCACTTGACTCACGTGGCTCAGAGGCTGACCCAGTTATGTGCATCCCTAAGGATGTAGATTTTACCAGTATCTGGGCATCTGTCCCAGTTCCCTGTAGTGCAATAAAAAGTTTCTCATATCTAATAGGATCTTCCTCATGACCCCTAATGCCCATTTGCTCTTGTTTTCTCACTGTGGACTTTCAGGAAGGCAGGGTGCAGTCTCCTCTACACTCTCCCAGTAAGTAGTTGTGAACAGCAACAAGATCCCCTTTACCCTATGAAGATCACTCACCTTTTCTCCCCAAGTCCCGTGTTCAATCCCTGACCCAGTTGGTAGCCCTGTGCTGAGCTTGCTCCAAGTATGTCCATGTCTGTCCTGCATCAAAGGAGACACAGCAGTCCAGCTGGGGCCTCACAAGTGCCAAAGAGACAAAACTGCTTTCCTTGGCTACTGTCTTGAGTGTGCATTTAGCCTTCCTAGATGCAAAGCCGCGACAAACCCAGATCAACTTCTACCAGGTTTTATTTTCCCCTCTCTCTCACTGATCTGACAGCATGCACCATGTGCAAAACTAAGTTTTTGCTTTGGTCCCCATTACTCAGTGACAGCACACAAATTAGCTGTTTATTCGTGTTTAAACAGCTTTGATCTTTTTAGAGGACATTATAGGATCGGGCAATGAAACTTTAGAAGTACAAAAAAAAGGCAGCACGAAAATACTTGAATTGTTAAACCCATCAGAAAGTGTAAAACCATCTGTACAGTATAGCACACACAACAACTTCCATTAGCACAGGCAGGCTTGATAAATCTTGGGATGTTGCCACACGTCATGCAGTTCTCACACTGTGTTTCTGTCTGTGCAGAAAAACATTTCAGTATTTACAACTGCCAAGAGTCCAATTCCTACTGATGCCTCGCTCTGTGAGACTGCATTATTTGCCCTGTCTCTGACAGTTTATATGTCAGGCTCTAGAAAGGCAAAAGTAAGCTTACAAAACTGGTTGTCACCTTGATGAGGAAAGGTCTGTCCCTAATGATAAACTAATGCTATCAGTCTCTCCTAGTTCATTATTAATTCTGTCAATAAACAGCATTCCTAGGCAGTTTCTAGTGCATTATAATAAAGCATGCACAGCCCTTTGAAAAAACGAGAAAATTAATACCTTTAGCCTTTCACACAGTGACCTCGTTTTCAGAAGTCATGACCCTTTATGCTTCAGCAGTAGAAGTCAGTTGACCTTGGCCTCGAGCAACCATGTTCCTAAAGAAAGCTCCTAAACGTCATTGTCCGTTCATGCATAAAATTTGAGACAGAGGAACACGAGGGAAGTTTAACAGAAATGCAACAGAAGTGTCACCAAAATCCTCAGAATCTATTTAGTAATTGGCTAATTCACATGGCTTGATTCATCATACTCATTAATAGAAAACTACAAAGTCAATCATTGTCACTCACAGAAGAACTGTGTTTTGTTTGCTTTTTAAAGGCAAACCAGTTTAAGAACTCCACAGCAGCTATAAAGTTATGCTGCCCCAGAAGATCAGTAACATCCAAAATTGTGAAATATTCTGAAACTTTAGAAGCAGCATAGTAGTTCCAAACACTGCAGTTCCAGAAATATACATTCCAAAATGAACTACCAGAACAAAAGGACTAGAAAAAATTTATTTTGGCTTGACATCGTAATGCACCATTACTGTGAAAACAATAAAACTAGAAGTAACATTTCTAGAGATAGTCACAGCTCTGGCAATAACAAAAAACCCTTCAGTGACAATTACTCATTTCAGCAATCAGTTCACAACAGACATCCTACTGCTGCCTTGCTCATTATACTCCTTAAAAGAATGATCTCCATATTATAAATTTCAGTCATTTTTTTCACCCCAACATTAGCTGCCCACAGAATAATTTCATAGATAATTTTCTTAATTTCTTAGTAAACAAATTAAATGTTGACATCGTGTTCAAGATCCACAATAAAACTAAACACACTTGTGAGGTTTTCTGAGAGTTAAAATTCATATTTTAACTGCAAAAAATGGCAGTAACAATGTATGTGTACATGGATGTTATGCATACCTTGGACATGAATGTGTTTACAAGCAGACAAGATCTCACATAGATACCCTTGTAATACCAATGCATTGATACTTGTTATTCAAATATTGAACGTTTACTTGATACAAAGTTCTGTGTAACAGCTACAAAAATGGGGACTGCACGTCTGACCTCTGAGCAGGGATTAAAACTACCTTAACATTTCTTAGGGAGATTGTCCAGTAGAGAAGCCTTGAAAGAAAAGGTAACTTTTCCGTTGCATTGAATACACTGCAAAAACACTGAGCATTGTTTCTTACCTACGCTAATGAAACTATTCTATTAAATAATACAAAACACTAAAGAATATATTTAACCAACACGTTGAATTCAATTAACAGATTCCTATTACTCCAAAGTACTGTTTTAATGTGATCTGAAGCTTTCTTTTTTTGGGGAAAAAAATAATCTTCATTCTTAGGGCATAGTTTAATTTTGATTACAGTAGTTTGAATATTCTGCAAAACAGTGATATGTCTTAGGAATAAACGACTTCAGACCACTCAGATCATTACTCAGAAATTTCATACGTGATTTTTCAGAGAGGAGCTTGTTCATCCATTTTCCACTCCTCATTACAAATTATAAGGGATCTATTCATAATGCAAAGTATTTTTATACAAAAAAACCCCTCAAAGTAAATGATATACCAGGCTCCACTTTCAAAAGTAAGCTAAACTACTCAATAAACAACACGATGGGAGAGGAGTAAAATACTTTCAGCTAATAGAAAATTCTCCCAAAATTTTTCATTGTGATGCATGTTCAAAATACTGAATATCACAGTCACCAAAACTGAAGGCACACAACTAGCTCAGTATTTTAGCCTCCTCCAGACAAATGGTCATGGCTCTTTTCCCTGACCTACCCATGCTGAGGTCTCACCAGACTCTGTACAGGAGAATTCATGTTTTCCCAGCTTTACTCTTATGACTTGAATGGATTCACAGTGGAATCGCATTTGCCTTCCTCACTGCCACATCACCTTGTTACCTGACATCATTCCAAGGCTCTGAAATACATGAATATTTGAGTTGGCAGAAAAGGCCAGCAATACTGATTCAATTCTTCATCTACTTTTATGGAAGATTTTTTTTACATTTTTCTTCCAGCATGAGGAAGAAACCCCAGTACCCTATTTCTGACATCCTTGCTCCTCTGAATCAGTTCCTGCATGTGTACAGCTTTCTGTCCTCCTGTGGCTATGCCACACGGAGTGCTCAATCCCCTCCAGGCAAACATCATTTTCATAATGGTGCACTCCTCTTTGAGGCTTTCTAGGCTTTCGAGAACCCAAGGGGGAAAAGAATCCACAAAGCAAAATTCCAGACAAGTTAACAAATATATTCACTCTGCCTCAAATCCGTATCCTCCAGTCAAATTATTTTCTTTCCAAGTGAGAGTGTTTTTCCACAGTTAGCTGAAATCAAGTCTCAGGGGTTCCTATCCAGTATAAGTTAAATAGCTTTTTATTAGTAACTTAGCAGACACTTAACACTGAAGAATTCAACACCGGTCTTCAGGCAGGTCCCCAAAAAACAACTTTACTGCTGATTTAAAGATCTGGGTACCCAGACTACTTTAAAAATACCCAAAACCAAACCAAAACAAACAAAAAAACAAACAAAAAAACCCCCCACATACCCATAAGCCTACAAAAAAAGAAAAACCAAACCAAACCAAACCAACACAAAACACACACACTGTAGTGAAGAATCAGAGCCACAGCTGGCAAACCCCAGGATGCCCACTATCCACTTTGACCCAAACTGGAGAGAGAGAGATGTTTAAGAGGCAAAAAAATGCCATTCCTTTCTCCTTTCTTTCACAGTTTTTAATCTAGAAGTTTTCTCTGGGCGCCACACAGTCTGAGGCTGCAGAGCGGTGCCCAGAGGTCAGGCCCAGTTTGGTTGCTCTTACTGGGAGCTCCATGGTCTAACACCAACATCATGCCAGAAAGGCATTTCCATCTGCCTCACTCAAAAGATCCACGCCCAGAAGTGCACCCTCCACATCTGCCCTGCACAGAGATCCAGGGATTTCAGAAAAGCTGAAGAACAGAAAACAACAGAAGTTAATCTACTCTTCAGAGGCATTAAGCAATGGAGGAAAATCTGCCAAGTGTCTACTGCAGGAGAAACGTACTCTGAACAGAAGTTCTAACCACTTTTGTGGTAAAAACGTATTTTTGCTCTTTGCTTTTTTCTATATATGCTCTTTAGGTTACCTGGGAATAACATACCTTCTGGTCTCATCTTCTTTCTCAGCTCCATAGTCTATCATGCATCATCTGCAAACCCCACTTCTGTTCAGTACATCAGTGTTAAATGCAAAGCTCTTCCCCATACACATCCAGAATGTTTCCCATTTTTTCCTAACTAAAATTCATTTTAGTTCTCCGCAGCTTTAATTGAACTTCAATTACTAAAACTAGCTTGACACAAGCCATGAAGAAGAAATTAATAGTCTACTAAATAAGAACTGTCACTCAGCATTTCCTAAGCTAAATGTAAAAATTAAGACTGAATAAATGTATGCTAAGTATCATTGCATAAATATGCATATAATGCATTTTCCTCTTTAAAAAAAGCGTTAAATTTAATGTAAAGACATTTAATTGCATATCAACATTTTAGTGACGATCAATCACTGAAAATCAATGATTCTTTCAAATAAATGCAGAAATATATTTAAGTCAAATCCAATTACATTTTTGTTTACTTTTCAATCACTTAGACTTCAGGCAGTTCACTCCATGGTTAGGAAACAGGATCTCAGGACATCAGACCCCGCTGACTATTAGGGCGTTTTTTCCTTCTGCAATCAACACAGTTGTTATGCTGACAGTGAAATCAACTGGTGACCCAAATTTCTTATCCAAAAATGCATCGCTGAGGGTTTACCCACACTCAACCTTTTTACATTTTTTTTATGCCATTAAAATATTCCAATCCTATTAGAATGCAAATATAAAGGGGTAGAGAGAGCACGCATAATACCATTAACATTCAAAGATTTCTTGGTCCCCATTATCAGATATTAATTCTCACATTAACTGATGCTTTGTTAAAAAAAAAAAAAAAAAGGAAAAAAAAAAGAAGAACGAATCCATTAGCAGCTGCATTAAAAGCGAACAAAAGAGGCAACAACTGCTGATGTGATTATGCACCTAACCCTTTCTGAAAGTTCCCGTATCCAAGAGCACCAAACACGGCGCTGCTTCAACTTTCATTTCGTAGCAGGGATGTAAGTACATGTTACTGAAAAACAACCTTGACAGGGTTTCCCCCCATACTGGTATTTTTAGCAAGCTTTGAAAAACAATCACTCATTTTTAACAAGTCTCTAGATGGCTTCCTTTAAGGTCTTTAAAAGCCACAATATGGTACTTCTGGAGGGGAGAAGAAAAAATGCAGTTTTCTCACACAAGGAACACGTTTCAGTTTCAACACAACTTGCATTCTCTCTTTGGATATCTGTGAATACGAGATTCTCAAACCAGTACTATGCAAGCAGAAGAAACGTAAATTCACAGCACATCTCTGTTGCAGTCATATTCCCACTCACACCTGCAGGAGTCTACCATTAGTTTTCCTCAACTTGGACATGTGTTGACCAACTTAATTAGTCCATAAATCTCCCCAAAACAAGGTCACCCAAAACATCAGCGGAAATGCTCTAAGGTGTACTGCACATCCAACCAGATCATAGTCTCACCAATATTCAGTAAGTTACTCAACTAGTATTTCCTCAGGCATTATTAAAAAACACAACCTAAATCATCATACCATAATGGCAGGTGATTAATCTATATATTGTGGGTACTTTCTTCCACATCGTATGAACATGAAGCCTACCAACTAGTTACAGCCCCTCTGAAAAGTCTGGCACTTCCACTATTCCCTCACAGATGTTCACATTACCAATTAATCATCACCACAGGGAGTCTCGGCACAGAGGCTAAGGGTTGAATATACTCACTTCAATCTTGCTTTGGAACCCTTTCAATATTTTCCAAAACAAAAACAAAATATAACTGAAAGAAATCAAAGAATTCACATCCACAGTCAAATATATTATCAAGCAGCACAATGAATGGCCCTATGGCTGTGAGGTAAAATGATTTTAAGATACCACAAACCCCCAGTTCTACCTCCACTGTCATTTATATAGATTCAGATGCCTTTAACAAGGTAAACTAATCATGAAGCATGAAAAGGAACATGAAGTAAATACTTGCAGCTCTGCTAGTAAACAGGAATTATTTTGCATTGTATTAGTTTATTAAAAAAAAAAGGCATTGAATTAATGTAGTACAAACAGTGTAAGACAATATGAAGAATTCCCCCCATATTCTCAGTGGATGATGTATTAAGGTTATTAAACATTTTCTATTTCCACAAATAAAAAAAATGCAGAACAGCCACATTCCAATTCCTTAATTTTAAGCAAATCACCTAAATCCTTCACATCCAGAAAACTGCACTGGTTTTATTACGCTTATTGGTTGCTAACAGCACACTCTCTCTGGGCACTAACAATGGAAGGTCCCAAAAATAATCAAGTACAAGAAATGCACTGTGTGTACACATGTGTGTGGATATATGTATTTAGTGAAGACTTGTGAAGTACTGCAGAATTATCATTCCTACTCCACCAACAGATATAAAGGCACAATGAAGTTGATCTATCCAAGATAGTACAGGATATCCAGGACAAACCTGGAGTTAAGCCTACTTCTCTCAAGTCCCATGAAATCATCTTTTCTTCCTCACTATCATTTTTTGTCAACAGCTCAAGTGCTTTATAAAATCTTGACATTAGTTTTACATACGAAAGAAGCGACGTGCTCTGGCAATCACTTACCTACAACTGCCCACAAAACCAGTGAAATGTCTCGGAACTGAAGGTCCCTCTCCATGTGTTATCCAACAGGCCTCAACAGCCCTGCACAGGTCAATGTGAGCACCCCTACTGCAAAATGCAGTAAGGAATTTTACCTTGTCCTTTTTGAAAGGAAAGAACATCATGGTCTGTTTTGTTTCAAGCACACATAAGCAGATGCCACATAAATAGAAAGGCATTTGAAATTAGAACTCTTTATTCAGGGTTTCAGGTGAAACTTCAGTTTTCAAGAGCCCTGAGCTCTTACAGAATACAGGAAACTGCCTGTTGTAAGAAATAACATCATCAGAAAACCCCCACCATGTAATGACTTGCACTTTAATTACTTGCCAAAATGCTTTATTGGAAGCATATATAGTCTGTCTGCAGAGACATGCAAATATTGTTAAGCAGAATCCATGTGCTCTCCATAAAGCATGTTCTCCAACTTTGGATCTCTTTGTGCAGGAATAGAATTCCCATACCACAAGATGGGAAGTTTAGAACTGCTGATTCACTCTGCAGAAGCTCTTACTCCTAACATCAGTATGTACTCTAAAATAAAGACACTCAGCTGCCAGGCTCATATCCAGACAGTGGGGTTAGACAAAAAATCCTTAATTGTCTCTGTGGCTGACAAGCATACACTAGTCTGAATGTTTTCCTGAACTATACATTTCTCAAAATTCATCCATTTTATGACAGCCTTTCCCAAATCTCATATTTAAGCACACTCTTTCAAAGGGAGAATCGATTGCAACAGCCTATAAAGCAGTTGGGTCTTTCACAAGCCATCATCACTATACAGTAGCAGGGGAGCAGATAGCAGTATTTCAGAGTAGACAAAAACACACAGAAACCAAAGAAAATGCATATGCAATAGGCAAACACTAACTAAACCAAATTCTTGATATGCACTAGAGGGACCTTTAGTTTCATGGTCTTCTACAAGCATGCACTTTTCTTTGCTCTAAGAGAAGGATTTCAAAACAACAACACAAAAGCATTTGCAGGTAAGTGAAATAAACCACACTAAGAAACATAATTTCAGTACAGTTCAGGCGTGAGTGTTTGGAAGGAGTTAGGAGATGAACACCTACGGCATGCTCCAGCTTTCAATAACAGACTACCAGATCTTACAGAAATTTTAAATATTCGGGGCTCAGTTAAGAGCAGCTTTGAAAACTGCAGAGATGTATGAATGAAAAAAATAGGAAGCTAAAACATTTCAAAGTGAAAGAACCGAACACTCCCATTAAAAGTCGGCATATATTAAATTTGTCCCACAACTTAAACAAAACAAGCAAAAAAAAATAACCTGCACTTAAAAAACAGGGGGTGGAGGGAAGAATAGAAGTAGTTTCTCATAGTTTGGTCACAAAGAAGAAATTGAATAAGTGACACCATTCTAATGAACCAGAACTGATTACAATCTTTTTTAATGAAAAGGTATGCAAAACCAACAAATAAAATGGATCAGAGCTTGGTAAAGATCACTAGTTTAGCCTCAGTGTTATCTACTGCACATCTGTCACACCACATTATCTTACTACTCAAGCATCATTTTTGCATTTTAATGTAGGATCTCCATCAGATTAATGCCCAAGACATTTCAGCTGTGTTTCAAGTAAATAAGTGGACATACAGGAATATTATGCATGGCCTGTATCATTGACACTAAGCAAAGAAAATGTGATTAGCACCAAATTGCATCTGACAGGGGAATCAGAAAGCTGTCAAACACAATGACATGGATTCAGTATTTAGAAGGTAAAAGGGGGAATAAAGAAGCTGGCCAGTCTGGCATGGAGACAGCAATAAAACACAACAGCTATGATAAATTAATTCATTTACTTATGAAAAATTAGAGGCTTCCACATGCAGCTCTCATTTATAATCTTGTCAATCTGGCAGAGTAAATAGAAAGCCTATACAATGCACAGTGGGATGGAGGAGGGAAAAAAAAAACAAAAGAGGGGAAAAAGAAAAAACCAGATTTTTGCATTTAATCTAACAGAATAATGCCTTACATTAAATCACACTGGATCAAGCCTTTGATAGGAGTGACTAATGCAAGGATTACATTATAGCAGGGGTTACCGTGTGACTAGAGACACACGGTGTTAGAACAACAGGAAGGTTTGAGATCAAACATAGTAGCCACATAAAATAAAATGAGCATTTTTTCCATACAAGAGTGATATTACTAATAGTCTATCAAAAGGATGCCAGAAAGAGCTAAGAAGGCAGAAGTGGAAGTAAATTCAAAGGACTGGTCCTTGGGACAAGAATGGTTTTTAGAAGGAGGTCATGTCCTCCTAAGAGCTGGTGTGGCCACTAACAGCAATCTGCCTTGAAAATCCTTCCCAGGTAAAATAAGTTCTACAGCATCCCGCAGCTCTGTCTCTGCAGCGCTTTCCAAGATGTTCTCCCTGAATCACCAGGTAGACCCAGCAGCTAATATCTCAATAGCAATATGGACACAGCAATTTTTTCAGCTGAGATCATTGTTAGAACAAGGAGATTAGAGAAATATTGACCTTTCAGAGGAATATTTCAGTGTCTGGAAATTGCCAGTAGGGTGAGTTCTGACCAGAAAATAACAAATTTACTGCTATCTAAAATTTATCCCTATCTAAACCGAACAACACAGACCACCACCACAAAAATGTACAGCCAACTGTCAGCACCAGCACAGAGGATGGATTTTCACCTTCCAGAGTTTCACACTTTGACTGATCCCTACAGATCTATTAAAATCCTATCTGTCCTAAGCCATTTAAGGTACAGTTCTTTCATATATAGCCCTGAATCCTGGAAAGATTGTTCCAAAACCCAGTGAAAAGAGCTGCCACTACCACTTGCCAGACGTTTACTCTACAGCAGCCTAAAAGGACTCCAGGAGATCAGGCAGCCAGGGAGCCCCAGAAATAAGTTTTGATGCCTGCTCCAAAAAAGGAAGCACCAAAAGCCAAGCCAGTCACTAGCAGCAATTTCCCACTATTTACTGCATGTCCAGTTTAGAGGGGAGTGACAGAGCAGGGCAGGCGAGGCCTCTTGCTGGCAAGCACACGAGAAGTCTGCGGCAGCACGTTCTGTGGCAGAGCTGGAACCTCAGCCCATCGTCATTTAAGACTAAGACTGATGGCTTAGCCCAAAAATACCCTTCTCCCTCTCAAGTGTAGTTCAATCTACAATGACTTTTATTTTATTTTTATCAGCATAAGTGTGTAGGGGTGGAGGAAAGGGTGAGGAAGGAAAGTCTCATCTCTAAATCAGACACAGCTGCAGAGCCAGGTCTGCGCCACCACAGCAGTTCTGTCAGCCTCGTGACTAGCGCTGCTGTTACCACTTAAATCCCAACCTCCAGAGTTAAAGACAATTCCTACTTGTACAGGGCTGGTTTGAAATCTGTGAGATACTTGAGAACAGACACTTGCTAGTTCACTCAGGCAAATCAATTGCAATTAACCTATTTCCAGAAAACTATTAACCCACAAGGTTTTGACTTCTGTACCTTTGCCACATATGCCACATTCCTCTAGCCATCATGATGATTTGTTTGGGGTTTTTAAAATATGCATTATTTTAACTGAAATATTTTCATTTTGATCTACAAAGGACTTTGTAATCACTTCAATATATATACAATTCAGTGCACATATACATTCTGTTTGACACCTTCTGTTGCAAATCCACAGATTAAAAGTGTTGCAAGGCCAGCTGGGGCTTACTTGTGAATTTCTGCAAGATTCTGATTTTCTTCTCCCATCTAAACTTAAGTATGCAACCCTTATGCTTGAGGAGCCAATCCTCCAAATTCAGGCTTCGTGCTGGCTATATAAGACGACAAGGAAAACAAAGGTAGCCATTGGTTAAACACCCAAGGGGAAGACAGTTAAGCAGTACTAGGGGCACAATTGATCTCCCACCTCCCTATATCTGGAGGCCCAGTGAAAATCTGCATGTTACTGAAATAACAATTTATTTTCCCAGTGTCCTGCATCTTTACAACAAAACCAAACCAATCTTGTAGCATTCCCATAGTGGAATATTTACTACATTATCATCTGGAAATAACGTGTTTTCCACTTTTTTATATATATATAAAAGTGCATACAGTAAAGTTTTAGAATTAGCCAATACTTCAAGTTCCCTGCCAATTTGTGGCCTGCTTTGCTTTTCCATCACTGAATTTAACTCAACCTTTTGATGGGAGACGATCTTCCTGTACTTTATGAGACCAACAGTCAGGCCCAAAAGAGGGCACAGAGTGACCCTGGGGAAGCCACAAGTCAGGCTACCCAAGAACATTTATGAACTGACCACTCAACCTTTCATCAGTCAAACTCACAACCATGACCTCCAATGAATTTTTAATTCTTTCATATCTGATTTTTACAAAGCTCTGAGAGAGGCAATTTGAAAGCCTGCACTGTATGCATCACTGGCAACTCAACCGGAGGAAACAAACATAATTATTAAATGACCTCTACATCTAAAATTTTAACATCCAATTTCAAAATTTCAGCCAATTTCACACCTCAGGTAATGAAAAACGTGCATATATACAAGTTTACATGACCTACGTGAACTCAGAGCATAACCAGAGCAGGGAGAAGGGGGGAAAAAAAAAAAAAAAAAAAAGCCTGGTGGCACTTTGTGACATCAAAGTTACAGAAAACACTTAGTGGCTGGCTACATCTCCATACCAGATAATGCCTGTTAATGATAAGCTACTTCACACCACTTAACTGCCCTTTTAAAGTACCTTAAAAGTACACTTTTCAGTATAAATACCTTTTTATTTTGACACTACCTGCTGCACTATGGAAATGCTGCATTACAGCTCAGAACTGTGCCATAAAAACCCAGCTTATCATTACATTCGTTGTACTGTACCCTGGAGCAGAGTTTTTGCGGTTTTGTTGCTTTTAGGGTGCACAGCTAAAGAAAACAAAATATCTAACTAAACAAGTATGTTAAAAAAATAACTGTAACATCTCCAAACACAAGAAAGTATAGACCAGATAAATGCCCAGTCCCATTGTCACTGACAGTTTCACAGCTGGTCACCATACAAAGCGTCAACAGCTGGAATATCCTGAGCATTTGCTGCTCAATCAAAACAGATTTTTGAAAACATTTTGCTATTTTCTCTTTATCTACACTATTGCAAGACAGCAACCTTAGCCCATAGGACTAAGAGACAAGGAGCAAACTGCAGACAATACAGCAATGCTGGAACAAGCATTTAGGAACAGGAGAGAATGGACTTGAATTAACCATTCTTTACTTCCTTCTCTTCCTTTAACCTATTTCACTCTCTCCATACTTGCCTGGCATGTTTCACTTGTTATGAAACTTACGAGCTCTTTATCCTTTTTTCCTTCAAATTCCAAGAGAAGCACTGATATTAAAGTCAGCTGCAAACAAGTACTGAATTGCAGTCTCCATAATTTATTTTCATTCCTAATCCATAAGTTCAAGTAACCTTGGCAAACATTTAAACATTTTGAAATATTTAAATCTGAAAACTGTATAAATCCCAAAATTTCTATATAAGCCCAACCAGGGTCCATATCCTGCAGTATTTGGTCTATTTAATTGAATTTGGGGACTTTGTCCTGACCCATAGGGGCATTTGGAGAACTGTCTCCATCAAAACCTGCTGGTAATTGCAGCTTTGCGGAGTGCTGCCAAAACCAGTGTGGCAAAAAAGTCTGTGTAATTCACGGTAAGAGTGTAGCACAGCCTAGTGCACTGCCACACAAAGTGTATCTCACCTGCCAGCACAAAGGACAGCACGAAAAGCACACTGGCAGGTGACTCTCTGAAGGGGAGACGAGACCCTTTCTGCTCAGCCAGGAAGGGAAGCAGAGCTGCCTGTTGGTGCTGCAAGAGGGCACGGAGAGCACCCCAGGGGCACAAATGCTCATCCACGTGCACTTGAGATGCAACAGCAATCTGAAGCCAAATGAGGGCAGAAAGGACTAATGGCATCACCAGGGCCCCAAACAGTTTTAACATTTAATCTCTGGCCCAACCGAAATAAAAATTTCTCTATATTTGACTTAAGAGCCAGTACTTACCCATGCCTATCCATTGCTGACAGCACCCACGATCTTCCCTCAATTTCCTTCAGCACTTCGAGACAAAATTACATCAAACAGATGCCACTGATCAGGAATTGGAAAAGGAAAGCAGGAGGACTACACGTGTATCTGCAACCATAATCCAGCATAATCCCCGACTCCAAAACAGATGATCCCAGCTTCTGGCAAGCCTGAAGGCTAATATAAAGCCTGGCAGTGTGGAAGTTTAAGATGTAAGGTGGGCTCAGTGGGGTATGAACACTGCACCATACCACCTCTTTCTGCAGAGCCCACGCTTAAGGTACAGAACAATGCTCTTGGTATTGACAACAGCGGAATTCTGAGGCAGCAAACCGATCATTACTCATTTAAGAAAAGCATCCCAGAAGGAAAATTACACAGCATTAGCTTCTGCCTCACGGGGGCACTAAGGCAGGTCTGCACTGTAAGGGATGACAGGCTGTGGCAGACACAAATGTCCTCATCTCCTCTGACCCGGCCAGCTCAAGGTCACAAGGCACCAGGAACAGCTGGGACCAATGCCCTGCCCTGGCCAAACACGGACTCTGGGCCTCCATGCAGAGTGTGACAGGTCCCTGCTGCTGTACCTTCTCCAAGTTTATTTGCCAAATCAGCGAGTTGAAAGGAAGCCCACGGACAACTGTGTTCTTTCACACTGAAAGGCATGATGATGTGAGCAAAAAAATCACTAAATAAATAAAAAGGTTAGATGAGTAGGCTTGCCCCAAATGGGGCAAATGCCCCTGCTCCTCACTCCCATGCCAGCAGCAAGTACTGCAGCTGGCACATTCAGGAAGAAAAATGACACACAAACACTCAGCAAGGTGTTTATTTTACACACAGTGCTTCTGTGACTACTAAACATGCCATTTTTCCCATTTCCCCCAACTCATTTATTCCCAGTATCTAGCATTACACTATCAAGGGTGGCCTGCATAGATTAATCACTTTGCCTACATAGCAAATGACTTCAAATTCTTATGCACTTCCAGCAAAGAATTTAAATTTTCCTGGAGAAAGGCAACCTGACAGTTCTTTTTAAAAATGCGCTAATACAGAATTAATGACAAGGAAATTGTTTATCTTCTCTGGTTTGCAAACATTTCTTTATATCAAATACAATATTAGCTAAAAAAATTACTTTCTCATTGAAAGCAAATGTATACAAATTGGCAGATAAAATGGCAGCCAAACCAAATATTTAGAATTAAAGGTGAAATATTGGCTGACAAAGAAAAAAAAAAAAAGGCAAGGAAACTCTAAGTTAAGACTTTCTATCTTGACTTTGCATGTTATATCGAAACTTCAAACAGAAAGCAATGTTGCACCACTCACCTTTACAGCAACCATGCGAAATAAGTAAGGCAAAACACAACTATGAGCAGAGCACAGCAGTGCCTTTTGATTTCTCTGCTTTTGTCAGCTTGCATCCAAAAAGGGGCATAACTGCTGTTAATTTACTACACTTGTGCTTTCCAGTCTCCCCATACCATTGGACAGCACCTTCCCTGAGTTTCCTCCAGAGTGAGGAAAAAGAGTCCCATTTCTTGAGAAGCAATTAGGACAACTGAAGATAAGTGTTCCACAGAGGGGTAAAAAAGCAGTATCAGACAGACAGAAAAAGCCAAATGTAAATGATTTTAAGTAGATTTGAGTACTCCAAAAACATAATTAAAATTTGATGCATTTTTCCCAAGTCAAGGAATCTTTGTCCTATAGAAAGCAAAATTCTTAACCATTTTTTACCTGCTTGGTAAGCAAGGTGCACCCAGTATTTCAAGTATAGAGTATTTCAATATTTCTTTGCACAGAACAGAAATCTGCTCTGAAACTAAGATTAATCATACCAACTGAAGAAAAGTTTCCAACACACGCAAAATATATGCATTAGATCAAACACCAAAAGTGTATCTTTAAATGAAAAAATGGTTCAGCAAATGAAAACATTATTTTAGCTTTAAGTTATTAAACCACCAGATGAAAATTTGTGATAGGAGACGATATAAAAAAAAAATCCAAAACTAATTTACATTACCTGGGTGGGAAAACTGTGAGTTAATGGAGAAATTGAATTTTCGCTATTTAATAGGGGACACAAACATTCTGCTTTGACATCTGTTCATAGGTTCTACTGCAGCAGAAAACCAGAAAACCACCAGAATTTTAGCTGTCAAAACAAATCCTCAAATTAAAGAAAGGAGGAGGAAGTAAGTGCCGAACAATTACACACTTTCAGCATCACAAGTCTAGCATTTAGTCAGAAAGAAAAGGATGCAAGAAGCACGGATGCAGTTTTAACACTCAGCCAAATGCTAGAAGGATTACTAAGTTGGAAAAGCACTCAGACACCACACACCCATTTTTACAACAACTTACTGAGATCTATGAAAAAACCCGGACCCAGATTCAAGTGTTATTTATCACTGCCACGGCATCTGAACACATGCTCAGCTTCAAGCACAAGAACAAAATCCCCCTGGCCAAGAGACAACTCACAACACTGAGCACTTGCTTACATGGCTGTGTGACAGGGTCAGTAGAACTCTCCTCTTCTGATTTATAACACCAGACCAACACAGTGATGTTGAGGAGCGATTACAGCACAGCTAAGAGAAGGTACAGAACTCCTTTAAAAAATGTTCAGGATATTGCTAAATTCAAAATACAGCTTTATTTATCACTAAAAGCAATTATTTATTCTTCACAGAATTTAACATTTCGATTTCTAACGGTCCTTCTCAGTTTCAGGTTCACTTTTGGTATTGTAACCACCCTTTTATTTAAAGTGTTTGGTAAATTGCAATGTTATGATGTTGATTCTTTTATTTTAAAATAAATTCAAATAAAAAAACCAACAAAACAAAACACCCCACACAAAATCCAAACACTTAACGTAATTACTTTCCTGAATAATCCATAACTGGGTTTTAACAAGTTTCTTTTAAGGGGATAAAACAGGAACAAAACACTGGTGAAAATGCCACAGCACCATAAATGAACTGGGACACAAGGTGCTTAACTACCCTACAATGCCCTAGTAAATACTGAACCAGGATGCAGATTACAAATGCATTTCACTCTTTTCCAAGCTTTTGACATCACAGGACCCACCACTATCACACTGCCTTTGAAGGTGGCCACTAGGGACCAATTTGAGAAGAACCCCACCGACTACAGCTTTAAACAGATTTTCAAATTACAGCAGGTGGTGTTCATGTCATCTGAGCTGACCTGACTTCCAAAGAAGACAAGGACACCACCGCAGTAGCTACTAGTACCGCTGAAGAGTTCAGGGATTAGAGAATCCACATGCAAACAAGCAACAATTTTGGAATCGGAGCCTGCATTCCAGCCGACAACAAAAACAGAAAACAGAAGCAGAATCACATCCTGTTCAAATCTTCCTTTTGATGTGTTATAAACAATAGTTTAAAAAAGAAACTGTCACAAATGTAACTGAAATAAGACATACTGAAAATGCCACTTTTCCAAGTTTTCTGGTAAAGCAGTGTGTAAGAACTACAGTACCTGGGGAACACAGTACTGTGCTGCACCATTACCAGGAATTCCATAAGGACACACAACTAATCAAACCACCTTGAAATGTACTTTTCCTTCTGTAAAGACGGAAGAAAGGAAGCATCAAAGGAACAGACTCTTCCATCAGCGCCTATCTTTTAGAAATGAAGTGTTTTCTGTTCATATGAGTGACCAACTTCCTTGCATGCACACACATTGTTTCATACTTTGGCTATGGAATGGAAAATTCAATACCATCATGTTATTAATCCCCAGCAATACCTACAATCAGCAGTTACTACTGCATGTGCAAACAGGTGCAAGGCAGTGCATATTTTTCCATATTTTATGAATTACATTCCATGATATTAAGGTGGATAAATCAACTACTCTTCTCCTTCACAAATTGAATTTGATACCAGACGGCTGGCACAAATTAGGTTGTGATCCGATCCAAAATGTTTCATATTAAAAATGGAAAATTCCCAACGGCGCTTCATTTTTTTTGTATAACTGAACCATACCAAGCAGACAGGGAAGAGTGCTTTTCTGTTTAACTGATCAAATTAAACAAGTAAATCCAGCCTGAAAATAATACCCTGAAAAGTGTAACAGCCGTTCCTTTTTGCTCCACCACACAACACATTTTTGCCTATAAAAAGGGGAAAATTGACAATTAAGAAGCTCCGCTTCTTAACCTTGAACACAGAAAGACCAGCCATTAAAAAGAAGGCTTATTTAATTTGAAATCATGTTACATTCACAAAGGTCTGAAGTATTGGACTTAAGCATCACTTTTTTCCCATCTTCCACATAACCATCAATTTAGAAAGCCTCATCCGTGTTCTAGGGCTAGTTCTGCTGCATGTGACCTGCTGCTTCTTCCCCTACCCCTCCTCTTCACCATAGGATTTTAAGAGCAAAAGTTTTCATCTGCATCACTTGTTTGGGTTATTCATTTGCTGCTGACACAGGGGTAAGGCAGAATGGACACGGGGCAGAAGACAAACAACTATTTCCAGAAATCATCCTTGGCAGCTCCTGTGAAGGCTCGGCTCTGAGAGCAGTGGAACAGCCCCTCCTCACACCAGGGCAGGTCACTGGCACTGCCTTGCACGTGGGAGCAGGAAAGGCACCAGATGGAGGCCAGAAGTTTGATAGTTGCAACAAGTTCAGGACTCAGCGGAGAAAACAAGTAGTTGACTTGCTGGGTTTTGCTTTAAAGATGCAACTTTGTCTTTCAGCAATATATTTTCAAATTAAGTGCCTGCTCCAGAAGGCTGCCAAATAGGCAGGATGGTGCTGAGCACTCCCCAGGAAGCTCCAGCAGTGTGGCAGCGGCTCAGCCTGCCCAGGAGCACAGCTCCCAGAGCCCCCCGGCAGGTACGGCCGAGCACTGACACCCAGCTCGTACAAGGTCTGAGCCTTGCAGCTCTCCTCACCACACACCTCAAGCAATCAAGGGGCCTGCACTGAAGCAGATACAGCAGAACAATCGTGTGAGTGCCTTCTTCCTTGTGTAACAGCAATACAGCAACCTGCTCCCTCCTTTGTGGTAATTTCCTTCCAGCCATTCACTTGAATATCATACAAAACCACGTATTTTAATGCAGTTATTTACATCTCTTCCCAAGTTAAGTTACAGAAAAAGAATAATTCTACATCAAGTCAAATTACCCACAGATCAAGATTTTGATATTAGATGTAAATAGCCTTTTTATCAAAACCAGAATAGCAAAAAGTGTTTGTTTTCGTGTCTAATAATACAGCAATCTCTAACACAGTGTGGTAATTGACTCAACATAAGGCAGCCTATGAAACTAAGATTCATATCCGCCTTGGGGAAAAAAAATGTGTATTTCAAAAAACAATTAAAACAATTTATGCCAACCCATCTGATCACCATCTCCAACACTGCGAAGTCAAACTATCCATAACTTGCTGTGAAATTTGGCAGAAAAATAACTTAGCTCAAAAAATCTGCTGTGCTTGCTGTTTTCATTATAGAGACCTTTCACATAGCCTATGCAACATCTATGTTTACAGACCCTGGGTGCTCGTATTACCAAACATCAATACAATCTGTGTTTATATCATCTCCACACTAATCAGATCGATTACTCCTGATATATTGCCCTGTCACACCCCTGTAATACTAATCAAACAAATGGAGCTGCAGGGAGATGAAGCTGATATATAGGTATTTAATGCTGCTTTTTCCTTTTTTTTTAATGCTCGTGGGCACCACTGCCACAGGAAATAACAGGACTGCCAGCAAATCACAAGCACTACAGAAGTGGCATTGTAGAGTTTTGTTAGGGGCCCTCCAATAAGAATATAATCCAGCACAGTACGACAAAAACAACCTTGAATGAGAAGTGAGGCTACTGGTCTCGCTTCAGTTCTAAGAGGCAATTAGAGCACACCATTTGAGAACACCCCAAGATCGCCTTAGGGTAACAGCAGGACACTGACTTAACAGCCATTCGCCTGGTCAGTCCTCACAGAACTTTCTCAGAAGACATACAGAGATAACCTTGCAATTAAAAACGTCTTTGTAAACATTATAGCTTGGCAAGTTTTTATTACAGCAAGACTCTTTCACAGTTAATCACTGTCTACTGTAGTATTCTTCTACAAAGAAATTTAACTTTCAGAAGTCATTATCTTTTGAATTCCCTTTCATCTCTAGAAGCAACTAACATTATTTCTAGAGCTCTATTAATCTCATTTACAGCTTGTAAACTCAGATATAAACTATATCCATCATTGAGGCATACTTTATATATTGTAGAGCCATTAAAAGCATTCCAGTTCATTTTTAGGTCTATTGTTTAATCAACCCGTACTCCATCTTAACATGAAAACCAAGACTATGAAAACTTCTCGTTGTCCCAAAACGAACTGATAAAGCCATCAGGAAATGTAAATGCATAATTGTTTCTGAATGCTCTCTGATCCACCTTTTTTTTTTCTTTTGTGTGTGTAAATGTTAACCTTTTTGTTTAAATAAATGGTTCTTTTCCAAGATGTTTGTGGGGTTTTTTTCTTTCAAACAAAAAGAATTCTTTGTGATAAAATCAGCTTCCATCAGAGCTACGAATGCAGATTAGTCTCTTCATGCAGAGACACTTGTTCACCAGGACAGGCTGCTTTGCAGTGCTGGCTCACATTTCAGTGCTCCCTGAGCTGGTGACCAGCACATCCAGCAGCTGACCAGAACTGACAGCAAACTCCGTAACTCCATTGCACTTAAAACCCTATGATACCACTGACAGACAAGAGTAATAAAACATGTTTACTGCAGTGAATCTTTGATACCACTCAAGAAAATAGAATATGACTATTTCCATGAGCATTCACGTAGTGCTCTTACAAATGTATTATTACTAATTTCAAAGCATTTGACTTATTTCATCTGAATAATCTTGTCAAAAAAAAAGGTCTCAGCAAAAATAAAACCTGAATAAATCAGCTTGGTTTAACTTCTGCTTAAGTTAAATACAACATGACAAAATCCAGAACATTATTCAGAAGCCATAAAAGCTAACCTTGACTTTTTAGAAACATCTCAACAGAAACTTTTAATTTAGAAAAAAAACAGACTGTGTTCTTAATTTTTTTTATGTAAATGCTTCCAAGTTGCTGGAGCAGTAAACAAACCATAGCCAGACACTATTCATTTGGGCCAGAGGAGTAGAAAACACTCCGGAATACTCCCAGACCTCAAAAGAGAAGTAACATAGAGAAACTATTCATATGAAGACAGTATGTATGTCTGAATTCACAAGTCCTGTCACTGAAGAGCTGATGAAAGCCAGTTGCACCCCATTAAATGCATGTTTCTTAAAATGAGAAGGGTCACTGGTCTGCTGTGAATTCCAGGGCCAAACGTGGACAAACGTACTGCAAAAAAGCCTACAGAGGAAGAAGGAACAATAAAAATGCTGAGCTGCTGAGGTTGCCACATGCTTCACACAAAGAATTAGAAGTAAATAAATACAAATGCAGGAACATTTTGCTGCTCTAGATTGTATTCTAGCAGCGTGTTTCTGCCTCTTCCCTCCCCTTTATTTTTAATACTGATCACTCGAGCATAATGAGACATTTGCTGATCAAAAGCTGATCCACTCCTGCTGCTTATTCCTCACCTAATATCTCAGCCTGCCACGGGACCATAATTAGGGCCATGGAGATGATTAGGTTCAGTCATTAGGACTAGAACTGGGCACAGCCTGACATTTTCCATTAGGCTGGGGGTAGACACAGGGAGGGTTTTCTCACGAGTCTTCTCAGTTTTGCTTTGCCACAAACAAAGCCCTCCACTGTCCACCACGCTTTAACTTGAATCTTGCCTCGATTACACTCCAAAACATGGATTAACACAAATTTGGTTTAAGATGATTAAACAGGGCCTGAAGTTTCAGGTTCACAGGGAAATCGAGCGAGTTTTTTTCTAGCTCCATTGTGCAAGTTGAACGCCACTCTAATTACGCTGTCAAACTGAGGATTGTGAACTCTTAATAAACAGAAAGACCTGTTTTCATGCAAATTTTGCTAGTAATAAAAAGGTAGGAAGAAAAATATGTCAGCAGAATTGTTCCGGTAAGCAAAATGTTTTTCAAATGCTTTCATGGGTTGTCAGCAGCACTAAGTAGAAACAGTTGCCAGGGTAAAGTCTTGCAGCAGCAGCTGAAAGTTTTCAGTCAAACGTTCTACTTGAGACCAACACAGCGGAAAGCAAAAGGTAACAGCCAGAGACACAGCCACAGTGGTCTATGTGTCGGATTTGCACAGAAGCAACACTAGTGCATGAATGGCTTTATCCTCATTAAACAATATAAACTGGGGCTGGGGGGGAAAGCACTTACCAAAACAACCCAGCACGCACACGTGCCCTCATCCCTGCAGATCACCTGCACTGACACTGTCAAGTTCTGCAGGGCACAGCAAAGGCCAAAAACATTTCCAAAGCCAGTTCTCAGTACACTCACACAGCATTACTAACAGAGACTGGAACTACAGGAAAGTAAGTGCACTCTTAGAAGACAAGAGCAAGACTGCCACAGAAACATCTCCCATTTCCTCCAAATAATTCTCCCATGACCACAGCAGAAGCTGAGAAAGGCATAGCATCCAAAGAATAAGCAAAATAAAACTGAAATAATTTGTTAATGATTTTTTACCTTCTAATCTAATCTGAGGGGTCTAGAACAGACAGTATGGCAGAAGTTAATGCAATAATAATCTAATGACAACTTCATTTTTACCCAGAATTAATAACAACTTATCCTAATTTAACAAAGAACTTTTCAAAATATTAGGCTACAGATCACCAAGTGAGACCCAGTGATACTGCAAGTCTTGGGGCTCCCGGCTGCTGAATAAAACAGCAGTAAGGAAAGCATTTACCTACTGCACAGGGGTGCTGTGACAATTAATTAATGTTTGTAAAGTGCACTGAAGCTGAAAATTACTAGATACCATGCTAAATATTAATTACCACAGCTACAACACGGAAGTGGAATTGTCATAGCGCTCTCATTGTAAACTCCGCTCATTGAACAAGCTGGAAAAAGATCTCAGCCCGAAGCTGAGGGGAGCACCTTGTCCAGAGCCACAGGAACACAGCACAGCTGCTGAACACGCTGGGCACGGCCCCTTCCCCACCGCCCCGGCAGGACCCTGGGCAGCACTCACAGACATGGCACACAGAGTCACCTCTGGGCTCGGGCCTGAGCAGAGCTGATGCACACAACCCACCTGGCTACAGTTTCTCCTCTGTGCCTTGCTTCAAGCCACTGTATCCTTAGGAAGAGCCTGAGGGCAGTTTTCAAGTGTGCCAGTGGTTACAGACCCCAACACTTAGTGAAGTTGCCGGAGCCCACCGCCTGTTCGTGATCCCCTCCGTAGAGATGTTTTGGGAAAGAAGAAAGCTTTTTACAGACACCACAGTTCTAAACCCAGTAGAAACTGTCTCATGCCGTAATTTTACAGCTTCGTCATCTTTCTCCTTTGTGACATATAGCTCTTTAAAAGGGACTAAAACAAATACAGCAAGACAAAAGTGAAGGAAATGGCATTTTCAGAGCAGATAATAAATTGCAGAAAATCAGCAAGTGATGCAATCCACATGGAAATAAAGATTCTACCAAAGTATTTTGCACTGTCACCTGTTTGGAGTATTTTAAACAAAACGATTTCAAAGGGAAGACAAGGAACGCCCCTGTTCTGGGCTGGTAGTTGCCACATGCGCTGCACAGGGAATGCAGATGATGATACTCAACAAATCTGAAAATTCTAATCAATATCACATCCATCTCATTATGCCTTTCGCACTGAAGGAAATGCTACAATCTGTTTGCTCTCAGCCAACCACAGGCATATGTATAATCAATAGTGATATTGCAGTGATATGAGGTCAACTCATGCAGCAAAGATACTTCCAGTATGGTTCGAAAAACCACTTAACCGTTCTTGTTAAGTAAGTGAACAACCTATTTCGCTTCTAGCTCAGTCACTGGTTTGTTTTTTTTTTGTTAGTTTGTTTGTTGTTTTTTTTTTAAAAAAGTAAGATGATAATAAAACATTAATTGAATGTGTCAGCAGAAGGATGTCACAAGAAGCATATCAATACAGAAAGACATTGCAGCACATGTGCTTTAAAGTAATTGCAGGATGCTGGCTCTGCTCCTAAGTAATTATTACATCAGTTATCTTATTCCCTATAGAGTTATGCAAATTTATTTATTTATTTTAGAAGATAACTTGCCCATGGGAAGGCAATTGGCATGCAGCTACACATCAGCTGTAAGTTTCCGAAAAATAACAATGAGTTTTACTTCACTGCTTGTAAAACATGCATTTTGCTGTCTTCCAAAAATAATGCATGTAACACTCAGACAAGTAGTCAGAGGCAACATGGGCACAGAATACTCAACTACACCAATGTCCTAAAGGTACATTAAACATTTAAAAATCTCCTTTCCCTCCCTCACAGGAAAAACAGCACCCATCATTTTCACACTGTTTTGAATGCCCTGTAATAAAGCGGAACAGGAGCATTCAGGAAAGAAAAGTTTCAGCTGGAAGTTATACAGAAGAGAAAAGGAAGCTAGCAGTTTGGTAAAAGGGAGGTAATAGCCCACACCCTTCCTTTCTACAGAGAGAAGAATTTCTTTCCAGCTGGGATTTTCTACTCCACATAAGTGAAACGCATCCAAACAGTTACACAATCACCACATCTTTTCCTATTAAGGCAAAGAAAACACTGTGCAGTTTAACCGTTGTAAGCAGACTGACTTGCCACTCCCTCTGCAAACCAAAATCCCTGCTCACATCAGTTGTGTCCAATTAAACATGCACTGTGCCTGGCCTTTGTATGCAGCTGGCAGACATCCTTCTCCAATTCATCTGGTGCTGGCAACCAAGAAGCCCATGACAACCGCGCTCCAGAGCTCAGGATCCGGAGCCACACGACACACAGCAGCCTCTAGGCGGGTTTCTCATCTACCATCTTTTAAAAATTAGTAGGGAAAACTCCTGAACACAGACACAGATCATCAGAAGTGCGTTATAAGCCTATGAGAATTTCATCAACGAGAATCTAGTTCTATACCTGGATACCTACCAGATGGTCTTTCCAGCCTTTTGACAAGCTAGTGATCCTTCCTTCTGGAGTGCGAGACACATTACACGGAGAAACCTGCTTCCTTACCTAAAGCAACTTGGTTGATCCATTCTCACAGATCTCTGTTCACGCATCTCTTGAGTGCTCTTAGAAAAGATGCATTTAACCAAGCTATGAAACCACAGAGATTCTTTTTTTTATGTATGCATCTCAACAATATGCAGTGTTACTAAAAATGGGAGCTAACACTGCTAACATACAAATACTAAAAACTAGATCCCAACACTCATAAAGGATGTTTGATATTTTAAAACCTGTATGTAATTGAATAGTTTTTATATTCCCTTTTAGGATGTTTCACTAAAGATAGGAAGTTTTTTTAGATTCCCACCCAGTTCCTCCTTCCCACTGAAAACTATCCTAAGAGACAGAATGGAGTCTCTCACTCAAGGAGTTGCCAGTTCTCAAAACACATTAGTGCATATCTCACCATAATTGATCTTATCTTCCAACTGCAGCTGTGGGACACATTTTAGGAGATAAGAATTTCAGCTTTGATTTGAAGGAAGTTTGTTACTTTTTGCAATCTGGAGAAATGCTTCCAATCATGAGGGTACATCCCATCAACCAACAAAATTACCAAGCAAATTAAGACCTTGCTTTCTCCTTTTCATAGTATCATTTAAAGACACAACAATCTCATGGCCAAGGAAGGGATTAATTGCTGAAAACAGAAAACTTGTTTAAGAGCAGGTGACAGAACACTTTAAAAGGATGGAAGTTAAGGCAGAGCAACAGCAGGACACAGATGTATGTGCACGCGCACACATGCATTAGAAAAACATTAGCAGATTTCTTCATCTCTAAAAGAAATAAACAGCACAAATAATCATGGTAACAATGAAGCTTGACAGTGGGAGTATACAAAATAAAAGCTAACTATTAATAAAGTATCATTAACTCTTCCTCTGAGCATCTTCCCAGCTCTAGACCGTACATTATCACTACATTAATCTAGAAGTACTCATGCAGCAATAAATCACTTTGCTGATTAACTATTTTTATCTGTTCTCTATTATTTCTCTTCCACAATGGAAACAAATAGCCGATAAACAAATACCAATCTCCTTCTCTTCTACTCTTAGTATTTAAACAGGCTTAAATATGTTGTTGAAATGATACAATGAATGTCCTTCATCAACAGAATTAAAAGACCCAGCGTCCACTTAACACACCACCCTACCCCTAAGTCACTACCAACATCTCGATCTTGTTTTGTTTTGGTTTTTTGTTTGTTTTTTCTTTCAGACAATGCAGTGACCAGCTGTGCTCCTCTAAGGATCTTGGAAAAGTTATCTGACATCGTATCACAAATTTTGTTCCAGTGTGAAGACAATGGGCAAAAAAAAAAAGCTTCAGGATACACAGACAGAGTTATGTACAAAAGAATGAAATGTCAGGCCTGATGTTCCTCCTCTCTCAGCCAAGTGCCATTTAGGATATTGCTGAAGAAGGGAATATATCTTTACAGCAGCTTGCACCTCTTTGTATTTTGTGGCCAAACCACACACCTGCCCAGATCCTGCTGCTGGAAAGCAGAGCAGCAGCTGGGGCTCCCTGACTGCACAGGGTCACCACGGCTCCAGGGGTGGCTTTGTGAGCGAAGTGGAGCCAGAGCACAACCACCCTGGGCAAGAAAAACGTGCCAAATTCCCACTTTATATCGCTAAACTCTCTGAAGTGGACTTTGAATCACAGATAAATGATAGGAAGCTAAGGAAAAGCAAATTTTAAAAAAGTTTGGAAGACACTTGCCTGGACAAGATTTAAGATGATCCCTTTCTAACATTTAACACAGCTGATTTAAGTAGAAGCAGTTTGCAGATTATTTTCATTGGGTATGTTTTAATCTAACTTGTCTTCAAAGTACAAAGAGAAGCCTGTTCATCATGACTGTAAGGCCCATCAAAAGAGCCCAAGGCTAAAACCCAAACACATTGAAGCCCATTACAATCTATTAAGCAATCATCCTGTCAAAACCTCTTTACTGTGGAGCTGTAACTCTGCATATTGTGATGACAAACTCTGGAACTCCAATTATCTGCACTGCTGTGTACATACTCTCTTTTCTAAACAATATGCAAAAAATCCAATTTGAATTTGCTAATTTTTGTTATTTTTAACTTGAGAGAACATAATTTTATGGTGTTATCAGACACCACTTCCTCTCCTTCTTTACAATCAACTAAATTACGATTTTTGGTGCAATGAAAATTACAGGAGAAGGTTTACAGCATGCACTCTTACACACAGATGTGAATAGGGCAGGAACAACAGAGGAGAGTCAGCACCCACCAATTACTGCCTTCTACTCAAATTGGAGTGCACGTTTATTCTAAAGGAAAAAGGACTATAAATGTTTTTCTTCGCTTAAAACACTCATTCCTTTGTATATTTCTTTGATAATAACTTCCCCGTAATATCTTTCCTATGACAGAAAAGCATCACAGAACCACCTTCAACAGGGAGGAACAAGAGGTCGAAGATGAGTCTTAATGACTACACCAAGGTTTTGAGAAAAGTCAGGGGCTGAAGTTAGCTACCTGCAAATACACCTGGCAAATCCTCAGAGCTCAAAAGACAGTAGAGCCTGAAGAATACACTCATCTCCACAAGTCCCACTGCCTTTCCCTCCCTAATAAAAATATAAAAACATATTTAGGTGCTTCAGTAGAGGCTCTGGCAGCTAAATTCAGCTGGCCATGTTTAAAGGGCCTGTCCAGTCTTACTAAGGAAGACGCCCTTTTCTGAATACCTAAAAGTTTAAGACAGATGCATATGTACAAAGTTAGATACCTCAAAATACTAAAGGGGAAAAAAAAAGGACTGACTATTCCAGAGCTTTAGCTACCTGTGTTACAAGACCATGAGGGAATCCACATCATCTACTCTATAAATCATATTTCAAATGCTAAGGTTAAGATCTCTGCCTAAAGTGACAAACTCTTTCAGCTTTCAGAGTGCCTAATTTACCAGGCTTCTAACACAGGCAGTCACTAAAATACTCCCTCTCCCATGGATGCAAACACTTGTTACAATGAGACACCGCTGTAAATGTATTTTGAAGCAGTTACAAACTTTAAATAGCAGCAGATGGTGTCCATCCGTTTCAGAGGTCTCAGCTTCTGTCTACAATTTAAGACACGCATATTGACCGTGCTGCCCTCATTCTTACCCACACACTCGGTCAACCACTTGGTCAACACACCAACTGAAAATCTCATCTGTGACTTCTGAGTCACAGAATCGATACAGCCGAGCACAGTCCAGCACACGCCTCTGAAGCGCACAGACAGCCACAGCAGTCTCCAACAACCTAGAACAGTCCTCAGATTCCCACACTTTTAACCCAGACAATTCCTGTTTCATTTGTGGTTTGAACCGAGCTATCCACTACAAAAGATCTTCCAAACACACTCAGAGATACTACCATGTGGAAATTTATAGCTGAGCTTTCATTCTCTCAACAGAAAACAAGGGACCAGCTGAAACTTCTCGCATGTATAAAGAATTGCAGCGGAGCTCTGATCTAAATCAAGCAAAAGAAACAAACTGAAGTTGCACACTGTTGTAATATTTGCATATAGTAATCAACCCATATACAATAATTATTTATAACCTATAATACTCTAATGCTTGAAAATAGTGCTACAGAAGTTTTTCAAACTTCTTCAGAAGTTTAATCATTTTATAGGCCATTCATTATTGTAAATACTTTTTAAAAAATCTAACAGGCTAATTATAAAGTGGGATATGAAATCTGTGCAGATGAAAACAACTGTAGTTCCGCTGAAGAATGCAAACATGTAATGAATATTCTGTACATTATGACACAAACAATCACTACCTACATTATATTACAAACACTTTAATCCAAAACTAGGGAGAAAGAATTGTTTGACTAGGATCAGGATATAAAAGAGGATGCCAAAGTGCTGGCTTTTGTTCAGTGTCCTGTTACACAGTGTCCTATGCAACTCCAAGTCTCACTTCCTCAAAAGGATTTCATGCCTGTAAAATAGGAGCAGTGTGTTGTCACAGTGCAGCAGCATCAGGAAAAAACCACTAGATTCTGTACTCATGTGAACACTGTGCAAAAATTAAGAAATACAGCAAAAAGAACAGATAATCTAGAAAAAAATTTCCAATCTTCCTGAGCAAAAAACTGCCAATTTCATATTCCAGATGAGCATTTGCACATGGATGTCAATGCTGATGGTCTATTGCCATCAGACATACTGAAGGCTGGAGACTGAGCTACCTCATTCTAGATGGTCACTTCAGGGGTGATGAGCATCACCTGGAAAAGATATAATTTTGCACCATGATTCCCTGGGGTGCTGTCTGTTTTCTATAGATAGAAATTCAGCCTCTGGGCTTGTGAAGATAGCATCTTTTGTAATATTCAAACCTCATAAATTTGGAATGCACAAAGCATTTTTCTATTCCGTTCTATTCCTGTGTAGTCCACATGTCTGTCCTCCCCCAGAGTAAAAATGACCGCCAGATAGAAGGAAAAATTAAAACAAAGAAAAATACAAATATTTTTGAGGGTTTAAACAGTGTGTAAAATATCTAATTGATTCCAGTGGTGTTTGAAAACTTACCAAATTGTGGTGCTCCCCATCATGATTATCTGCATATGTTCACAGCTAAGGACCTGCGCAATCCAGTTAGAGTATCCAACACAGTAATTTATTGCAATCAACTGCTTCAAAGGTGACCTTTATCAAACCGTCTTACCAACTGACAGGATTCTTACTTGAACAATAAACAAAACATTTAGTACTTCATGTCATTTTCCTACCTTTCATGTACTAGCAGCACAAAGCAATATCATTTTTATTGCAAGAGGAGAAAATAATAGGGAAAACACAAGTTAAAATACCCAGGAACTACTAAAAATTGGCTACTAACTATCACATCCCTATACTCGTGCTGGACACAATCCTGTAAGCTACCCTGACCCTTCTATGATCGCAGGATCTTCAACAGATTCACCAGGTCCGTTGTGTTTATAATCCATTCCAGTATCACTGACACTTTATGCAGTGTCCTCATGATACCTCAGCTGACAACTTGAATACCACCTCAAAGAGGAGCGAATTTCAAACGAAAATGTGTGCCTTTCAAGGGGGGGGCCTGTTGGCTACAGCATCCTCCCTTACCAGGGCTCGGTTAAACTGTGCCCTCCCCTTACCCAGCATTTATGGGTTACAAATGTGCTTACTCATCATACTCTTCAACAGACAGAGGCAGCCCAAAAGGAAACACAGAAACACCAGAACTTGGAAGAGTCTCTAGCACGGTACCTATTGACAGAAGATCTTATAGCTCCATCTAGCTCTGTACGGCGGAAATCACTGGGACACCTCAGAAAACGCAACCAAAAACCCCAGGAATCTCAGCCATCCCACGCACACCGATGTGGGATAACATCGGTCGTACTGGTTCCTAACAGGTACAGTTGTGACCATTCTTAAAGGTAAATTATTTAACCACTAGTGCATGTGTGCCCATTCTCCATTGTAACCACTCTCTTCTCAGCTCTGTAGTTCATTTAGTGGAACGAGCGCGCTGTCAACAGATGGAACAAAAGTGCAGTGTCACCTTTTTGACCTAAAACACCTCTCAGTCCCACTGCTTCGCATGCATTATAACTATAGGTTGTCAGCAGGAAGAAGTGATCAGGTCTTCTCCAGCAAACCCAGACGTGGAAACAAGGAGATGCGCCAACCACCTGTGGGCAACCCCGGGCTCTGTCCTGGCTGAGGACAGAGCTCACGAGACACCTCTCGAAGCAGCTGCGGCCGCAGCAGCAGAAAGAGATTCCCACAGGTCCTACCCACAGGGTCACTTGCAGGGGGGGATATCCACTTTCAATGGATAGCTGAAACAAGAGGGTATATACTGCTTTATACCACGACAAAACACTAGTAAAGCAAACACCAAGTCATTATTCCCCTCCCTCTGTGAAAAAAGGTTAACTTTTATAGCCAAACAAACTCACAGCCTCTGTGCCTTACGTAAAGCACTATCGTTTTGACTCTTTGGAGTGAAAACGTCTTATGTAAATAAGAATATGTAAAAAATACACTCCGTTTTTCCTCTCTTTATGTTGTTGCTTATTTAATAAACAGCATAAATCCGACTGTTTAAGTTTTCACATTAAAGATTCTTCAATAAGTCATCACAGCGTGTACTTGTATCAAATGTTCCTGCCACAGGGAAAGCTGTATCCATTATAAATCCAGAACTCCAACTGAAGATTGGGATAATGTACTGAATAAGATTAGCTCAGATAAAAAAGGAACAGAACTCCGCTAATTTTCAGTGAGACCCATTGAAAGTAACTGGGTTCTGCCAATGATACATAAATATACAGCAGCTTCAGTGATAAAACACAAAATTAATTGTCTTTGTTTACTGATATGTAGAATTTCAATTACTTTCAAAAAGAGGAGGCTCTGCATTTTTGAGTAAACCTTCATGAGGTCTCCCATTTCATAACTGGTATTAAATCTTAACAAAACATGAAGAAATATAACTATCAGAAAGAAGAAACCAACATTTTTCATGGCAATTCTTGTGATTCTTTTAGACTGCCAAAAAGACTTTCTGTAGCATCGTGTAACTACAATTTCTTTAGTATTCTCCATCAGTAGCATATTTCAATGTTCCTCTCATTCCTCCTTGTGCAACAGATTGCTAAATGATCACAAAATAGTCTCAGACAATAACACGCTGTCAATTGTATTTAGGAAGTTCAGTCCCTTTAAAGAAAAACGAAAATCTCCAGCAGTATTTTGAATTTCATATAAACTACCTCAGATCTACGGTGTATTTACTCAGAAACAGAGTAACACCCTTATATTTTACAATACCATGTACTCTGTCCCCACTTGTGGAAAAGTTTTCATCACAGATCAAACATCTGACTGCTGTGCTAGACTGACACATAAAATGTTAAGAGGAATACACTGAAAATCATCAATCTTCAGGTGACCAAAAAAAAAGCCTTTTTAGCCCTATTAGACTCTCTTTTATAAAATACTTATGATTTGGATTGTTCTCATGCTGTAACTAAAAGAAAACCAGTTCTGCTAAGCCCAGTAATAGAAATACAATCTTCACAAATTCTGAGAATGAGCTGACAGCACTGAATTCAATTCCACTGTAAAGCTCACATCAAATGGCTGGGTGAGAATTCTTCAATATCCAAGGAGACGGTGCCTTTATCAACGTAGACTGAGCTAAACAACAGCAACATGGCCATCACAAGGCCCCTGCCGGTACAGGGCTGCTGTAAGTGCTGCAGGAAGCGAACCTGGAACACTCTGGTGTCCCAGAGAGATCACATAAGCACCTACATGTAATCAGTTCATCTCAGCATTCAGAAATTCTTAACACAGACGAGAACAACTTATTCTGTACCACCACTCCGAGCAAAGCTGAGAAAAACTAAAGACCTACTGAAAACATAATCCGCATTATATCCAAAACGGTAACCTGGCTTCTAGAATACGGTACCGCTACAGTGCTGTTCTCAGTCATGGGACAGGGAAACATGGAAACCTGACCTCACATTACTATTTGCATTCTTTGGAAAGAAAACAGAAGAGGAAGGAAGCCAAAATCTGCTATTCTAAGAATTCTGATCTCTGACCAGGTACACAGAGCCAATTACAGAAAACCTCTCCCGCAAAATCTTTACAGCCCAGTTCAGCAGTTCCACATATTCAGCTGCAAAAGTCGTCATTAAATACTCTGATTAAATTTAATTTTCCACAGTCATCAATAATGCGAACACAAATGCAACTTGCCTTTTAATCTTCTAGATTTAACTCCTGAAGGAACTGAAGCTACCCTACCTCACCCTGCAGCACGAAATAAGTCCTTCCACACGTTATCATTTCCTTTTTTTTCCAAGAACTCTAGAAAGACACCTACAGACCAGCCTTTCAGCTGTCTTCTCTTGCAGGACTCCACCTGTCTTAGTTAAGCTACTGCCTGTCACCATACAGGGCTAAAGGTACTAGAAAAAAAATGCCCAAGTGCTTTAAGGACTACATGTTTCTGCTTAGCATTAGAAGTGTTAAACATCATACATTGATTAAAATGTCAATACTTATTCCATGTCACATATGTTATCTTGAGACAGTTGGGGTTTTTTGAGTTTGGGGTTTTTTTTAATCTGTTAACAGAGAAAACAAACACACACCACTTGCAGTAATATCGAGTATTGGCATGGACCTGCTGTACAGCAAAACCTAATGGGACCCAGCAGAAGACACACAAGATAAGTAAGGGAAGACATACAAACAATCATATTGTTTTCTTAATCCCCAAGGAAAGTTCTCTGAAGCACAGAGTCACCACTAAAAGCAATCCTTTATTTGCCAAAGCCTTCTCACTCCCTGTCTGGGTTTACACTGCGAGAACCAACAGCAAAGCTGCAGTGAGCGAGTCATGGAAGAATTTTCCCATGCAGAAGAGATCCACCACTAACTGCACACCACTCCAAAAGCATCACAGTAGCTGATCTCCCTCTTCCCCAATATCAGAACTGGAGGGGAAAAGACAAAAAAACTGATGTAACTACATCACTCAATAATCCATCAGCACTTTTCATCTGTAAGCTACATTTATATTCAAGTTCTAAAATAGCTGCTTTGCCCTGCTACATTTCCGCTTAATTTCAGTTTCCATTCTCATGACTCTTTGCAAGTCCTGTGCACTGCAAAGCACAAGTTACTGCCTCAATAACATCCATCCATTTCTTCCATGTATCCAGCAACTTCTCATCCCGTAGCCCATGGCTTCTTACAGCACTGTTCCCTTTTCCCAGTGCTGTCTGCCAGTCTTTGTATTTCACAGTTCTCTTCACCCTGAGACCACCCTGCCCCCCTCCTGATACTGTATGAACCCTAAAAACCCTGCAGAGGTAGGAACAGCGTTCAAACACAGCCAAGATCAAATAGATTGGTTTCCTGAATTTAAAAACAAAACAACAAAAAAACCCACACCAATAACCCCCCCCCCCAGTGAACAGAAAGCATGTTCACTGAAAACCTTTAATAATGCTAAAGATCTCAACAGTATTTATATAGTTTTACTTCGCTGAGGTTTTTTTACTTTAGTTAAGGGCAAGTATTTGACTAAAACTACTGGTGAGGTTTAATGTACATTTTACCAAAACAAATAAATTTTACTTAAGAATTAACTAGGCACTGACAACACCATAAATCCTGATTCAGGCTGGGCTCTGCTAGTCTTCATATTAATCTGCTTAAAATTCCTGACTTCAGAACAAACAACGGCCGCATTACAGGCTTATAACGAGGTTAAGCTTGAGAAGTTCTATTAATACCTTCCCTAAGGCTACCAGGAAATTCCTTAAAGCAAGTGATTTTTTTTTTTGCTTTGCTGTGGATTGTGCTCTATGGTAGTTTGTTGGAGCTCCCATAAAACGATGAGTTTATCTTATGTCTGCATCAGCAGCCCGTCTCCTTTCAGGGCTCATCGGCTGAGATGCTCATCAGGAGTCACGGAATAAGTTAACAGAAAAACCTGGAATTCTGCCATATTCACTCTCTATATCCCACACACAAATTAAGTTTTAACTGACTGTCAAGCATCTGATTTATTTCTGAGAAATAACAGTTTTATCTGTATAAATTCCAACTTCTCAAGAACTAAAGCCCTTAGAAAAAAGTGGTGATCTGCTGTAATGGATCCATGATAACGATGTCTAGGCAGAGTTAATGCACTGGCATATTTCCTGAGTCAGAAAGGGTAGGAGCAAAATCAGGTTCACCTTCCTCAACACTTACCTTTTGCATTTATTTCTTTAATGCTTCCTCTCTATCACAACTGTAACATTTGGAATTTTAATCAAAAAAGTTGCTATAGATATGTAACTCTAAATGAACCTGAAAACTAAGGTACCAGTTTACTGCAAAATAAAACTAGACATGCCTTTCTTTTCAATTGCTCAGGTCACTGCCTGAATCTTGCAGAATAACTGCAAAACAGCCACAAAATAATCGATTTCAGTAGGGTCATTAGCAAAGTTCAGAGTAACCAAGAGAATGATCTCAAAAGCCTGTAAATAAAGCAGTTGAGCACAGCTAACAGAACCTGTCAGCTTGGCTGGACTGTGCAGGCACCTCAGTCAGCAACTCCATAGCTATTTTAGGAGATCCCACTTCATGAACCCACGACTAGTACTTGTTTTGCCTTGTTCTGCTGTCCAGAGAGGGTGTCTGTAACTATTTCAAACAAAGGAATGGTTGTTGAAGTTCTGTGAAAGAGGGAATTTGGTGTCCACAAATAAAGCAACATTTCCTTCTATTAAGTGATGAGTCTGCAGCTCAGTTGAGTGGCTCTCTGGATCCAGGGATGGGAGCCAGCTTTTGGTCACCAACACAGTGCAGTAAGTAACTTGGGGAAGGGGGATGCTGGTGGCTGCTGTTGGGGCAAGGGCAGTGGGGGTGGTGTTTGTTTTTTAAACTGAACAACACATTTGTGACTTTCCCTTCCCTGATTGGGTTGGTCCATCTTATATTAGAGAGCCTGGGTTTGTGAGATGACCCATGTCATAAAAAACCTGTAGACTCTTGGTCATTAAATCTATACAATATATATCAGCCTTTTTTGGTCCCTCCCCCCCCCCCCCCGAATAAAATTTTTAGGCACATGTTAAGAACCTGGTCATATTTCTTTGTTCTGAAAAGCAATGGTGATATGAGAACTGTGTGCCCAATAGAATGAACTCACTGCTGGAGACCACTGGCGTTAATTACTTAGTTGTGGAGACTTCCTAAGAAGTGTTCAATTTATCCACTGAAACCCATTCCAAACCCATTTCTGCACCAGGGCTATTCCCATGTACAAAACACGTTGCACACGTGCTTTAGATACACTGAGGTTATACTAACTCTATCCAGGAGACCTAACATTTGGCAGTTGTGTTACAGTTTGGAAGTCTACCTGTTCCACTTAGAAAACAGTGACTGCAATAAAAGGGGAAATTTTCCATGCTGAAACAGTAGTCTAAAAACTCCAATTAAGTTTTGCTCTTTCTTCTTGCCTAGTAAATGCAGTGTTAACCAATGCATGTTTGAAATTGAATTACGGTTTTCCAAAAGAATTCACTTGTTTGTAGATAGTGTCTGACAGATTTATAATCAGATGAAAACATAAAGAATCATCAGAAGCTGTATGTATGTGCTACTTAGTCATGTTAACAGTGTATCAAGAAGCATCAACATCCCCCAAACATAGACCAAACTACTAAATACACTTTCCTAATGCATGTGCTTTTCTGTTATAAGGAACATAGTGTTAATATTTTTTCTGTATTTTTTTATTATTTATTCAAAGTTAGGGGTTTCTTCCTGGAATAGCAACAGGAAGAACATTTCTTTATCTTTTCAGTGGTGGTTACTTTGTCAATATTTCTAATTGTAGTGGCTTTGGAAATTCTATTCAATTTAAGACATGTCCAAGTAGCTGTCATTCATTTCTCATTCAACACTGCTTTTTTTAGGTACCTTCCATAGTTAAGCTGTTGATTAAATGGTCAGGACCAAACGGATAAAATTCTTGATTTGCCTGTTCTACTGGGAAGCAGTTCCATAGAACACACTACAAGAAAGCATTTCCAATATCCTTTTAAGCTAAATGTACATTCTACAGTTAGCAACAACAGAAATTATTAATGCCCTTTTTCTTTCAGTAAGATTAATGCCATCGTAAACAGACGACAGAAAAACTTCAGATATTCCTGCTTTGAGTCTTTGAAAGCTTCTACACCAGAACACCGATTTTAAGGCATGTGCAAGGAGGCCCAACAGATGGGCCACTCTCCCAAAACCAGCTTTCCACAGAGACGGACAAAGAGCAGCTATGGTGAGGAGAATACAGCCTTGAAATCATGACATCTCCCTTGGCCTCAGCTTTCACATTACTTTCCAACCTTTTATACCTGGACTTGTGGTATCAGTCTCTGCCCAGCCATCAACAGCAACACGATGCATCCGAATACCTTGCTGGGGCATAATTTTCAATAATGAAGAGCATCATCTTGCTTAACAACTCGGCACTAACATTCCTTGGCAAATTTAACAAATTCAAGCCTTGTTAAGTGACTGCTGAAGCCATCTCTGGAGGAAAAACATAGTAAAACTGCTGGGAAAGGAACTTGCAAACATTCAAGTAACAGGATGATTTTAAACACAATTATATTTTTGCATGTGAAACCCTTCAACTCATGCTTTCTTAACTTTTTTTTTTAAAGCAATACTTGTGAAATTTATTTGCTTCATTTAGATTAATTCAGGATGTTCATACTGCAATTAAGTTATACGCACAACTTATTTAAGTTAGCACTTAAAAATGGAACAATTAGAACTTTTATACAATTAAGAATTAGGATCCTCTAGAGGACAGTCTGTCTGCAAAACTACTACTTGTCCCTGCTACATTAAGGCAGAAGCCAAAGGCAAATTGGCTTCGCCTTCTGGGAAATGTAATGATCCCCAGAAATTCTCTGCTTAGAGTTAAGTCAATTGTCACTCATTAATTCCTTATTCCTGAAAAGAGGTTCTGCTCTCACCTTTCTCCCTTCTGCTCGTACCATCCTTTGATGACAAGTTAATTCTCAAGATTTCATTTTTAAAAACAATATGTGTGGGTCAGAGTGCTGCAAAGATTTGCCAGGTTCAAACAATTTCATATTTAAAGTGACTTTTTATGGTGCTTTGGTTGCTCTCGCACAAACTGCGTGCAGTACTGCAGTACCTTCTGCCGGAAAGCTCTTTTGCTTTTACTTTTTAACAGCCGCAGTCATAAAAATTAGTGACGCAGTTTTAGTGAAGCTTTGCACAACTATTATGTAAACTGTAGTTACAGTGTTGTCAAAAGGATGCCAAAAGGAGCGCCAGTGTCAAAGCAGCGTCCCTGCTATAAGTTTCAAGAAGCCAGTTCGACGGGACGCACGGCAGCCCACCGAGCTGCAATGCTGAGTGCTGGGCTGTCCTTCGCTGCTGCCAGCTGATTATTTTCATAACCATTCCGTTTTATCACTGGTTAGAAAAATTAAGAAATCTAGTTGAGGTTCACTGTCTGCTAAGCTGTGTTTCTGTCAGGCTGCCAAAGAGGATGGCAGATGTAATGGGGGGCAGAAAGCACACCGGGAACACTTACACAGGAGCAACTGAGCTGAGATTTTCAATTCATTTCGCTCATAAATCTTTCTGTTAAAAGTCAACCCAATCAAAAACTGTTTCAAAACTAAGCTTGGTGCCACATTTTAGCACTGCAGTTTCTATTCCACCTTTTCAAGGCAACAGCATTAAAAATTAACCAAATAATTTCATAATTCATCTCTTTTAGTGGCTTTACAGTACAAGTAACAGGGATCACTTGGCAGCAAAGCCTCTATGGAAATGTACTCTCTCTTCATGACCCAAGATCACAAAAGTGATCTTCATCTTACTGATAGATTGTCCTTCTGACTTCGTGAGTGGAGTTTAGTGCTGGAAAATGAGAAGTAGGAAGATATTTGAAAGGTGTTGGACATGTCTTGTCTCACTAACACCACAGCGCTACATTTTATTGATTCAAATTAAATAAGACTACTTTTAAAAGTTCCTTCTTGTAATTTAGCTAGCACTGAAATGTGCCTCCAACATTGCCCTGAGTAGATCTGAATTATACACAGGACATTTTACAAGCTGCAGGGTGATTATATCAGGCTAAAAGCATAATTACAGGTCGATGAGAAAAACTGTAATGATGCTCAAAAAGTTGCCTCCACAGCAATTCAGCAGCTCAGGCTTGCAGCGTGAGCTGAACGAACTGCTCTTGAGCCAAGGAACCAGGACTTGCTACACACAGTCCCAGGGGACCCTGCCACGCCAGCCTTCCCTCTGGAGTCACACCCAAGGCATAGTGTGGAACACCCCAAGATCCACACACACAACACCCTTCTGAGCCACGAAAGCAAAATCCTCAGTGAGAATATTGCTTCCTCTTAACCAACTACACAGTTCCTACTGAACCAATAATATTAGAATAAATACTTGAGACTCAGATATGCAGCAGTTCTTATTAAAGAATTATTGCTATATGCATTATTCTTATTAGAAAGTTTTAAGAACCTTTATTAAATCTTTAATTACTTTTATAAATTTTTTATAATCTGTAATTTACAATATCCATCATTGTTCCTTTTAGATGTACCCGAATTATTAAGTATCTGCTCGTCTCCGCCAAGAAAGGAATTCCACACTACTGACCTAAAACTGATGCTGATGAAGGCTTTAAACAGTAAAAAGTAGCTTCAAGCTTCACTCCTGGTGGAGATACTCAATATTCTATCAAGCATTAGTATTCAATTCTGTCTATTTAAAAGAATATCACTTTGGTTTGTTTTTAAAGAAAAAAAGACAAAACAACTAGATCTACTTTTAATTCCACAGCATATAAATCAGATATACATGAGCTTTCAGGCCTCTTCTTTCTCTGCTAACTTTGTCAACATATTTAAAAATTAAGTAGACACCCAGAGGTTCTGACTCCTGCTTTATAACTCCTGAGACTAAATTTAAAAGACCATGAGAAAAAATAAATTGTCTATTATTTACATTTGTGAATTGTGATCATCATAGCATGGAATCTCTCCTGCAGCCCTCACAAATTACTATAAAATTTTTTGAAGTAATCAGTTCTAAGTTTTTTTGTTTGCTTTCACAGTGAGTTTTTCCACATATTACATTTCCTATGAAATGAATACGACCTCTGGAAATGCAGCATCTTAGACTATATTACCCCACTTAAACTCTGTGTGCCTCACTGTGCTTTATGCATTACTCCTAACAACATCAGAATATAAGGAAGTTAATTTCTAAATTTACTGTACTTTATTATTAATGTTGCTACACTAAAATCAAAATAATTTAGGTGAAAATACACTTCTCTGTACAGCTTTCCAACCCTAGGAAGGGGCTGCAGCTGATAAAGTCAGTCCAAGGCTGGTCCTTTTACTTTAGCCAGCCTGGCAGCCTCTGAAAGGCAGGAGAGGACTGGCTGGCTGAAGCCGGATGTTATCAGGCAGGTAACTCCCAGCAAGCTCCGAGCTCACCTATGGAAGCCAGCCTTCATAGTCACGCAGTACCTTCAGAAACATATTTGTATTAAAGCATTAAAACCCTGATAAGGCTCTTAAAACAAAACAACCTCAAAACCCTAAAAAAAAAACATTAATGAAGAGTAATATCACCTCTATTGCTACTCCTAAGTACTCACACAAACATCACGGGAAAATTCATGAGCCCAGATACACTACAAACCCAACCATAATCCTACTTACTACCACTGACTGGCACATACAAACTGCATGTGCATGCTGAGGCTACTCCTACTGGCATCCTGCAGCTACAACAGTTATGTTAAACCTGCTTAAGTTTTCCAAACTAAAAATTAAAGTGTCATCAAATCTTAAAATCATCCATACTGAAAATATCTAACTCCAAGTACAAGTCTTCCAACAGAAGCGTTAGAGTGAAATCTAATGAGCAAGAGCTAAAACAAGGTAATGAATTCAGGAGTAACAGGAATTTCAGGCTCAAGTGTTCTCTCATTGAAATAAATGTGGCCCATCTCATGCTGAACTCTGTTCAACGTCGCTGCATAAAGACCGAAGTTTAGAATTTGAGGAAATCTTAGGAATGAGTTTTGAAGTCACTAACAAACATGCAAAGTTTACTTAATCTTACCCAAACAGCACTTCAGAGTTTGGCTATGGATTACTTATCATAGTTGTCTGTTCTGTAGCGTAAGCATTGAGTTAACCTAAAAAAAATCATGTAATTGCTTCAGTAAGATATTTAAGGCACATTCACAAAGCCAGGTAAGTGTAATAGAAAAGGACTTTTTGAACTTGCTTTTGAAAGTGCAGCTGCTGTATTCGTATTTTTTTCTCCTTAACTGACACACATGTAACACGCCTTTACCCAATTAGTTGGAAACTTATTTATCTTTATAACAGGTGGGTGAAAAACAGAAGAAACCATTGTAGGTAAGGAACATGAAAGACTAGAGGAGAAAATTCACCAAAACGTCCACTATAGTTTTGTTTACTCCCTTATGTAACAGCAAGGGACTTACCAGCACTCCAAATCCAATTGCCTCCCGTGCAGCTCTGCTCACCTTTGTAAGTCAATCTTTATCACTCACTGAGTCTTAAACTCATGTTCTTCACTGAAGCATTTAATTCAATGCAAGTGTTAACTCAGATCTAGAGAGAGTGGGGCAGCAGGGGAAGGAAAAGTATCACTGGTAAAGCACCGTGTAACTTATCAGTAGAAAAAGAAATAGAAACAGCTTGTAACACAAGCAAGTTCACTGGTGTTCTGAAAACCTATTTCCTTGGTATTCTCCCTACACTTCAAACACACACAGGGAAGGTATCCACAACTGGATTCTCATGGAATACATATAGGTATGTATACAGGTATATATACCCAACAAAACGTACATACATTGTTTTCCCTTGTTCAATTTTTCCACCTTTGTCCTCAGGACAGTATCATTTGATATGACATGTATCAATATAACATAAAGTACATATTCAAACCACAGGATGTTTTAATGCTACAGAGTGAAAGGCAGGACATTCTAGTTCAACTTTGGAAGAAAATCTGTAATGGGATTTTTTAAAAAGTTACCGCAATAGTAAATTTGTCAGTGGTGAGAAAAATCTAGCAATTCTGGATACACACTGTCCTCTGACAAAAAAGGCTCAGACTGTCAAGTCAGGGCATTACCCCATTGCTATGAGTAGATAACACACTATCTGGTCTTCCAATTTGAGAACACTCTTAATAATACTTTTTCAAGAAGCTTTGGTTACAGATATGAGACATGTGAAAATCACGATCAGGATCCTGAATTGGAAAACACACAGACTGACGAGTTACCGAAATATTCCTTGTTAATATTAGTTTATTGGCTTTCATATTTTGATAAGAGAAAAGTGTGATAATTAAACATTAATTAAAAAAAAAATTCAGCAATGAGAGGGACAATTAGATGTACTTGTAAGTTACTACTTTGACAGGAGCTGCTGATGTAAAATACATCACACCCTTGCTAACTGAGACATCCCATGGGACATCAACCTACCAGAATCTTAAGCACTGCACTCCTAGGAAATCAGAATGAGCAGCAATTGGATACAAGTCACAAAAAAAAAAAAAGTCTCAAACACTGAAAGAGTCTGACACCTCCTCCTTTTCCCTTTTCTTTCCCTCTCCTCAGATTTTTTTAGATAAAGTCTCCTTTTGATACCTGCATTTGTAAATTCCTCAAGGTCTATGGAGCCAGGAGTTGACAAGCACTTGTGAATTCTCTGCATGCTCTGATCCAGGAGAGCACAAGCTAGTCCTGCTCTGGAAGAGATGACTGGCTTTATAGGAAACACCACACATGCTGAGGAGTATCAGGAAGAAACTTAGTAAAGCCCTCAACAGCTGGAAACAAACACACTTTGGCTTCTTACACGGTGTCAGATATACGCATGTATTAACTGATACTCACTGACATTACCAGAAGCCAAACACGCTGCAATTGTAGAGAAGAACTACAAAGGCAATTACAAACATGTACAGATAACTGTATTAATAAGGGAGGCATCAATAAACTGAATATTCTCTCTATAATAGCACAACCAAAAAAATCCCAAAACAGGATCCAAAGGCCTCAGACAGAAAACAAAACAAAACTTATCTATCATCAGAACATTCCACAAACCATATAAAAAACCCCCAGTGTCTGGTATTTACTGTATTCGTACTTCTACAGCCCTTCCCATGCCAAAGTTTGAGAGTGGCTGAAATTCAATTGATATTGAGATCACAGAACCATAGAAGCCACTGGGCAAGAACAGCAGGTATCTGGAAATTGGCACCTCCATTACAGATGTTTGTATTGCAGAACCCAAAGCCTGTTCACACCGAACAAGGAGAGCACAGTGACTGCTAACACACAAAAGAACATAGTTTAAAGATGGACACCTTTTTCTTTCCAACTGGTTTTATAAACTAAATCCCCACAGAAGAGCAGGGTCCTTTCATCTACTACAGCAGAGACCTCTAAGATCTATCTTAATAGACACTTGTGTTTCAATAACCAATCTTAGTAAGAAGCCAAAGAATAGTGCACTGAAAGGACAGATTTGGATACACTCCTCCAAAAGGCTGTAAGGATGTATTAAATCTAATCCTCAGGGGAGAAAATAAATCCAACATTACTTACAGTGATCTGTCGTGTTAGATCTTTCACTTAAGATGAGAGAACATGACAGTGAAATTAACTAAACAAAAATATTTGTGAATATTCAAACATTTCAAGTGATGTTAAAGGAGCACCTTAGACACACTACAGAAAAAGAACATATTCAAAGACGGTATGAAGCTACAAATAAGCTTTAAAAACTAATATGTACCATTTGTCAAACTGACAGCCTAAAGTAGCTCACTTGTGACAACTGATGCATACTGCATAAAAAGCCAGAATATTAAAAACCGACAAAGAGTCAAACGATAAATTACAATGTATCTCTGCATCATGCCTTTCTCTTTTATCAAACCACACTATCTGTTATGCTTACTCCCCACCCTTACAACATCGTTTTAGAGATAACAGCTGTACAAGTTTAGGACTAACCAAATGATTAACTACCAGTGGGAAGAAGAGTTAAAAAAAAAAAAAAGGCAAGAGGTTGGTATAATGGTATCTCATTTCCTAACCCAACAGTATTTTCCTACTCTGTGAAACGATGGTTTACCTTTGAGAAATTGGGCAAAGCATTATGTATGCCAGCTATGATATTGAACATACTGGGTGTCGATAACAATTCATTGCTAAAATGACACTTCTGATCTAAGGTTACATATTTATAGTCCATAAACAATAGCATTGTTTAAATAATTGTAAAATTGTAAATTGTAACAAACTAGTTAGAAGCAAGTACTTTGCATCAGTGGAATTAAAAGGAGTTTAGGGAGAAAGAGTATGGACTTTCAATCCAGGAGGCAAGAACTTTAACGAATTCTTCTAGATTGAATACAACTGAGAGAAAGGAAAGGCCACAAAGTCTAGCAGGAATTCCAGCTTATATTTCTAAGAGAGACAATCACAACTTTTTTCCAAATATTCCTTAATTCCTATGCTACTGCTTTTCTCGTGCACTGAAGATACATATGAAATGGGCTCCAAGGAAAAATGTGCCACTGAATAAGACCAATTCTAATTAGGAGACTCAGCTATTAGAATGAACCTGCTCTTATGCTGACTATAGGCTTATTTGGTCAACATGACACAAATGTCCTAACCTTTTAGAAGAATTAGAAATATTCTCAATGATGATGTCAGAAATAACTGAAAGGGAGAGTTCCTTTCAGAGAATGGTGAGTTCAGAGCTAGAAAACTTCTTCGCCTAAGGTTTCATGTGTTCTTCCATGCCACGCTCCAACTTTGCTTTCGTTGGGGAAAGCCGTGTTCCCTGTGTAGAGATTCCCAAAAAGGCCATAAAACTCAATCCTGTAAGTGAAAGATCACTGCATTTGTAAACTCTATTGCTAAAAGGCTAGAGGTGACCTCTAACTTGGGTGTTCTGGGAGGTGCAGAGGGACAACACACCGCTCTTACTGGATTGTTTCAAATATGTCTTTCACTTGACTACTACACTCCTTCTTTCCTCCTCAGTCTCCAATGCTACTCTGCATTCTCCACAAAGTCTCAGTACTGGACCTGCCAGGTCTGCTTGAATCACAGAGAAAAAGGTCTGTTGTCTCAGTTGGGAAGTTCTTATCAAAAGTCTTCCAAGTTCTTGACAATGAAGTGTTTAGTAGTTATTTAAATTACTCCTTACTGACTTATCAGTATTTTCATGCCAATACTTACACAACACATATTACACTATAATTAAATTTCTATTCAATAGTCTTAATATTTTTCAACATTAGGATGGATTGTGTTTTAAATGTTCAACTGTATGAACTGTGATAAGGGCCCATCCAGTCATCTTCTCCCTTCCTTCACATTGCAGATTTGAAGGAGAAAATTTTTCTACATGCAGAACATTACCACCATGAAACTGCTTCTATTTAAATACCAAGTAAGCAGGACCATGAATTCCTTTTGTCTCAGGCAAAAGAATCACTGGACAGAAAAAAAATGTATTATTAACAAATTAGTCTTTCCTACAACTGCTGGTTAGTGCTTACTTGACCAGGAAAGTGTGAAAATGCACAAAACCCATTATGCCCTTCTTCCACAACTAAAGGTCTACTTAACTCTTTACAGAAAGTATGAAATAAGTATATGTCATGTGGCCTTACCTTCTGTCTGACTTGTTTCTAAAAAGCAATGCCTCGCTCCTGCCCTTCCTCTCCCCTTCCATACATCCTCATGACTTTTTTGTTCATAAACTACACAGAATGGGAAGAGACTTATGTGAAGTGTCAGCAAGTTTTTATCCTCCCCAAACCAGCAAATATGAAAACAGCAGCCTTGTTCATAGGAATCTGGGTATTTATGGGACCATCCCAGAACTCTTCCTTGGGCTAGTCCTGACCCATAGGTTATGCAGCAATCAGCTGTAGTTACAATCTACTCAGGGTGGTATCTGTGCAAACATAACAAAATTGAACATTCTCACTGAGCCATCATTTTTAATTTGTTCTCATAAACTTAGAGGGCTTAAAAGCAAAGTAGTACCTCTACCATAAATTCTACAACTGATTAGCATTAAAAAAAAAAAAAAAAGAGATACAAAATACTCTCACAAGTATAAATATATTGTTATGTATGATCTGACCATTCTCTTACAAGGATCAGAATCTTGACTACCTTTTAGAGCTTGGCTGTGTGAGTGGCTGCAGAGACAGACTGACAACACAATAGACAGCAAGAGGGTGGAAAGCCACTTGCTCAGTTTCCTCCTTCAGGGCAGGGGAGAAATCAAGGTGGTTACAACGGTAGCAAAAGAAAAAAAAAATTAAAGCTTCTCTGTATGCAAGAAATACTCCAAAATGCACTTCCTTCTACTATTAGTTCTGAAAAACATCACATGATGAAGTCTTTTGCACAGACTGCACTTATGTGCTGCATTTTAAACAAACCAAAGTCCTTAAAAAAGTCTACTGTTGCCTTTTTCAAAATACAGGTAACAATAAAATTTGGAATTACGTACTGAAACATTATCTGGCCATGAATTCACCCATTGTGACCAGAGGAAATTCCACTGTCCCTACAGGTACCTGTAAGCACCTGTTTGCCAAGCATTCTGTTATGAAAAAATTCAGAGGTATACAATTAGTCACAATATCTTACAGTGAAGAGAAACATTCCTGTTAGTCAGAGATGTCTTTTACCCCCACCCAACAAGTAGAAAAACTCAGTTTTGATCTACATGTCAACTCGACATATATAAATATAAACACCATAGAACAGGGGGTTTTGATACTCATTTGCACAAAAACAATGTATAGTAACTTCATTTCCTGCACAGCAGTGAAGACTCACTAGGTTTCCCACACTCTGTGTGCTTATTCCAACCACAGAAACAAGCCTGAAAAAATATTCCAAGACTCCATTAACATCAGATAGCTTGCATTAGTTCTAGATACAGTAACTTCTCAATAACAGTAAGCATGGATCATTGCTTCATTCACATTTACTAAAGCCCCACAGAATTACTTAAACTCCTGTTTGTTTCCAAGAAATAAACAACCACTTAAGACAGTTACTAGCAAAACCAATGAACCAAATACATGTAAAATGAAAGCTGTAAGAACTGAAAATTGCACCCAAACAAATCAAATACAATACCCATCCCTTAAATTTCATTAAAGCATCTACACATTGTCAAGACTGCTTGTGTGAGATGTTTGGGGGTTTTTTGCTGTTACCCCACAAGCTCTCCTCCTTCAAATGAACAATGCCAGCTTTCTCACACTGTATCAGTGCCTCTTGACCTCTACAGTTTCACTGCTTGGAATCAAGTCTGTATTGTTCAGTCCTGAATGTCTGTGCTACGCTCCAGTCGAAGTTTCCCCGGTGTGCTGGAGCGTGTCCAAAGGGCAGTGAGGCTGGTGAAGGGACTGGAGCACAAGCCTTATGAGGAACAGCTGAGGGAGCTGGGGGTGTTTAGCCTAGAGGAGACTCAGGAGAGACCACATCACTCTCTACAACTCCCTGAAAGGAGGTTGTGGCCAGGTGGGGCAGTATCAGTCTCTTCTCCCAAGTAACAAGCAACAGCACAAGAGGAAACGGCACCAAGCTACACCAGGGGAGGCTTAGCTTGGATATTAGGAGTGGATAACCCTGAAAGGGTTATAAAGCATTGGAACAGGCTGTTGAGGGAAGTGGTGGAGTCACCCTCCCTGAAGGTATTTTAAAAATGTGTACATGCGGCATTTAGGGACATGGTTTAGTTGTGGACTTGGCAGTGCTGGGTTAACAGCTGGACTCGATGATCTTAAGGATCTTTTCCAACCTAAACACTTTTATGATACTATGACCATCTCCAACCTCATTCCAAAAAACACTTGCCTACATGACACATCTGGGCTTAATAAAACACAGTTTGAGGAGAGTGTCTGAGTAGTGGAGTACTTCATCAGAAGGAATACCAAAGCTACATTAAGAAGCCAATATAAGTACTTCTGCATCTCATCAGCATATACAAACACAGCAGTGAGCCACCTTTCTCCCCCAAAAAAGTGCTGATTACCTAAGTTAGAAACTGTAGAAGTTCAAAGAAAAATAGTCCACGGGGAAAACAGTAGATCCAACATAAATTTAAAAATAAGGAGTGGAAGAATAACTAGCTTGTGAAAAATAGGCCATTTTCACACGATAGAAGATCCACTTAACAGTGTTTTTCATTTGTTTCCAATAGATAATTATACCATCTACATACACTTTGTAACCTAGTTCTACATCTCTTTATTAATGAAACCTTTTTCCAACATAACACAGTTTTCCATGAACTGTAATTCACACAGACAGAGGTACTTCTGCATTGTTTTTGACAGCTATCTAAACAGTTGAGCTTTTCTTAATAGACCGTGAGCTTTATTTTGTCAAAAGTCCAAGAATGAATTGGACTACACTAAGTAACAAACATGAAAGGAAAAAATAATGCCTGTAGTCCTGGGGAAAAAATAAATCTGGGCAGTTCCACAGCAAAACCTGATTGTATCAAATCTATTCCAAGACAGCAGTGAAATTAAAAGAACAGTAAATAGACACAATGTAGGCATGGTATCAACTCGAGGCAGTGATACAGTATTTTCAAACAAGATTCAAGTAAAGGGCACCAGAGTTATTAAATGCAAAGTCTTTTCTTCTTGTTTCAATGAAGGGGAAAGAAAAGCTCTCACATTTCACAGATGAAACCATGTCTCGAACAGCCTAACACACTGCAGAAGACCGCACTTGGTTGCAGTTCATGGGATAAGGTCTATTCACACTTACAGCTAATCTGATACCGTCTGTCACATCCAGCTTTTCCACTCCATGCCAACTCTGCAGCTGATGAGGGACTCCAGTTATCACACAGCCATTCTAGCTCAGTCTGTCACAACACGAGGTGCAACTATTTAAAACTGCCTCCTCAGAAGGAAAGCCCAGAAGAAACCCTTGGGTGTGTGGAAGCAATCTTGTGCTTCAGTCTTTGTCCTCCAAGATGCAGCGCTGGAACACAAGTCTTTCAAAAAGCTCTGCAGCACAGCCTTAACGCTTTCTGCATTAACCACCACCCCAGAACGGTTTTCTTCCATGGAGCACATAGACTATCAAAATCAAACATGCCATGGAGCAATCCCCAAACCAATAATTTTCATGAAGAGAAGTCCTCATTAAAGCAGCAATCAGAAGTAGCTAAGCCATTCCTGAATCAAGCTATGCATTAACCACAACAGTCAGAGGCGAGACCTTTCTTCCTCACACAACATGGCTACTTCTCACTCTGCCTGACTCAGAAGCAGCAGAGGTGCTACACTGAAGTTGTAATATCCAACCTTCACTTGGTATTTATCTCCGGGGAAGAAAATAATTGGATGTCACACCTACTAACTCAATTTCTTTCTGCTAATTATTCTTTAGTGATATTTTTTCTCCCCTCATCACTGCATTCTGAATAGGATTAATGAAGTCACTAGTAAAATTATTTTGAAGACTATTGATCACACACACACAGTAACTACTCCCTCAATATCTCTTCAGAAAAAAACCCCTAGCATATGATAAACAGATCAGGTTAGACAGATTTATATTGTAGTCTTCAAAGCACAAGATCCAACACATCTCTATATCTACATTTTTGCTTTAGAAATGCTTAAGACGTAGTTATGACATTTTCACACCACTGGGGGGAAAAAAAACAAACAAAACAACAAAAAAACACAAACAAAAACAAAAAACCCCACAACCAACAAACCTCTGATATAAACACCAGTGAGACTACCTCAATTCAAGAAAACTAGTCCTAGTCTCTGCACCACTCAGTTCCCCAGTGCAGCACAGGCTTCTGCATAAGGCAGGTTTTTGCTCAGTGTGGTTCCCCAAGAAACCCACAGAAGGTGAATGCCAAAATCTTTCATGTCCTTTTGCTGTCACTGAGAAAGAATATCTACAGGAAAATACATTTATGACTAATGTTCTATGCCAAATATGTATTGGATTCAAGTTTTAAAAGTAAGAATGTGACTATTTTGTCACTTAACCTGGTGATCCAGAGGCTGAGCTGAGAGCCTTGAAGGGAAAACAAATTGTTCTTATTTGGTTTTGAATTTTTTCTGGGTTGTTTTTTGTTTTTGGTTTTTTAAAGAAAGTTTTATAGAGAGTTATAGCATCAGTAAATCTTTGCAGAATTCTAATGACGATCCAATGCCTAAATGCTATAGAGTATTTAACATACACACACAAGTCCTAATTAACTGCTACAACCTTCAACCCCAGGAGGACTGAAAGGCATAAAAATTAGCAAAATAAGCAAGCCTGTATAAAGACTTGGTGTTTTGAGGATGTGGATTTTCATAAGGAGGACAGATCCAACAGTTAAAAGGTACATAAGAAATCAGTTGTACAATTTAACAAGTTAGAGCACACAAAATGAAACGTCCATGCACATTATTGTAGATTTGCAATTACTACATGTCATTATCCTTCCCAAGGGTTTGACAGGTCAGCAGGATAACAGGCTCCCAGGTGGACTCTCCTGGCTGCTCCAATTCATTTTGGGCAGCCTCTGAATGCACTGAGCCGTGGGTGAGCTGGGCAGGACACAGGAAAGGGCTGGCAGCTGGCACAAGCTGCCTCACCTGCCTCTCTCCTTGTCCACACAGAGCCTCCTCTACAGGACAGGCAGAGGCTGAGCCTTCCCAAGCAAAGCAGGGAGAATGTACACAAACCAGCCTTGGAGGCAACATAAAAACTCTTCTTTGGCACCAGTGGGATACCAGAGCATTTGGTGTTACCCAAGAAGCCATTACAGGCTACTGAACTGAAAACAAATCTAAGATCTGGCCACAGCAGAGTGGGGTTTAGGGAATGCTCTACCAGCCCTCTCTACATCCTGCCACACTCCATATTTATATTCATTCCTTTTAAGCACTGTTAGAATAAAAACCCAGCTTTTGAGATCCACAGCTCTGATAGACAGATTCCCCTTGAAATGCTGGCAGTGATAAGCAATAGTATTTATCTCCAAACTTTGCCCAACTTAACATCCCATCTCACATTTATACATGTTCCTGTTGCTAAAATATCACTGTAAGATTAATATATCCGTAAGAATTAAGCTTGTCTCCCTCAACAGCAGTCCAAGGAGGTAACCATTTATACAAAGTATTTATGTGAAAGCACCAGGAGACACACGAGCTGAAGGGACTGCTTTGTCAGCAGCCAGTCCTGTCTCAGTCAGCCAGTGGCATTCTGCCAGGAAAACACCTGCAGACTGAACAACCTGCAATATAATATGAGATACACAGAGAGAAGAGCAGAAAAGCAAAACAATGACAGCATTAATTACTCAAACAGCTCAATGACTCACAAGTGGGACAACATCTATGCCAAGTTAGCACAGGCATTTCTTCCCACTGGCAAATTTCAACATTTTGATCCTGCCATCAAAATAAGTTTCATTTCTTCTCACTGCCTTGCTCCCTGTATTCCAATTACTCACAAACACAGAGGATGGTCTCGTTCAAATCCATCGATCTTGTCCATAGCACCATGGTTTGTGATTTATTTCCTTAAAACAACACCACTGCTGAAACAGCTTTTCTTTCTCTCAGCTGGGGCAAAATCCATCCTAACATGTTTGAGCAGCATCTTTATTTCTCATGAGTATGTTGTGATACACTCTCCCCTGCAATTTCTCAGCTCTCGCAACACTGAAACCACCATGATTACCATACAGCATTTGCTCTGTTCATACAGTCCAGTAACTGACCTCCCCACACGGGCCTGTGCTATATGTACCATGAAATGGGAAGAGGATCTTTGCATCTTCCTCCCCTTCCAATGAGGTTTCCTTCTACACTTCAAAAAAAAAAATTATAAAGCAATTTAAGACATGAAGGACTGAGTTGTTTGGTGTTTCTAAAAAATAAAACCCCTTTATTTTTCCAAAACATAAGCTGGTAACAACTCATTCATCAGTTGTAAAGCACACAATTCCCACTTTCAAGCCTGCTCTACTTACAGGCCCTAATGTTCTACAGCAATGATCACATTTGACATTTCTACTTGTTCTCTTCTATTTCAGAGACACACCTACCACTGTTTCGTAAACTGAGGCAGAATTTCTTTCAGTACCTCATTTACCGGCGTAAATCAAGTCTAGTATTAAAAAAATACATTAGAAATATGCTGAAAATAAAACAAACACTGAAGACATTTTATTTGCTATTTCAGTAAATTTTACCCTTAAATCGTGAACCTGGTAGAAAGGGCAAGGACATAAAATGTTTTGTACACAATAACTTCAGAAAATATGCAAGTTATCTTGGGGCTTTTTTAGTATTGTCTAGTAACTTGGACAAGTATTCTAAAATTCTTAACCTTGGGAAAACTAGTAGTGCTTTTATCACATTGCTAGTAAAAGGTAAATAACCAGAATTTCACAGTCTTCATCATTTTAGACACCAAAATTTTTAGCCACTGACTCTGGCCAACATTCTTCAAAAATATGAACTCGATAATTTAAGCTAATAACTATGGTTGCTGAGGTTTCTATAGTTACTTGTGAAAGGGTCACAGCTCTCTGAAATACATGCACTCTCCAGTAATAAGCTCCACCACAGTACACCGGTAACCTTTAATGATTAATTAGGCTAAGCCCAAGTTCCTGGTAAAGCACAGAATCCCAATATACTCATTATCTGGTGAAGCAGCAAACAAAACAACTTCAGATTTGCAGATAAAACTGTGACTTTAGGTTGTATCTTTACATTCTGGTAGGAGAAAAAACCCCCGTCCGTGAGGTCCCCGGAGAGCCCACGGCAGCAGCCAGCACGGCAGAGCTCCCACCAAGGCACCACCAGCTCGGGTGACAACCTTTTGGAGACACCTGCTTATTTTCCCACCTTTCCTCTCCGATTCTTGCACAGCCAGTGTGATCTTGCATTAGCCTCCCTGGAATTTCCTGAAGAATTGACAAACAAAAGCAGTATCTGCAGCATGCAGAGCACTTAGGAACAAACAGACTGCGTAGAAATCAAAGTTTATCAGCAGATCAAAGTATAGGACAATACCTGTCAGAAGACCTAACACATTAAAAACAAAATACAATACACTTGTACATCTCTGAATTGCTGCTCTCATGTTGGCGTTTTGATTTTCTATTTTATCCTTAGGTTTTTCTTTGCTTTTAAACTGAATCACGCAGAATAATGCAGAACAGTAATTACCATTAATCACTCCCAATTATTATATGTTGGTATTTGCTTGGGAAGGAAATGGAGGAGTCTTGAAAAAAACATTCAAGTAGGCAGAAGTTTAAAAATAAAAGAAAAAAATGCAATCAGGCTATAAATCTAATGAAATAACATTTTAAAGCTGTGTAGCACAAGAAATAACAGTCCTTTGAATGTTTGTGACCAATTCCTTTATTGTCACCACGCCTCATTTGAGTAAGAGACCACTTTCATCTCCAAAATTCCCACTTGTGAATGCATTTGTGACATCACAGAACTTAATTCTGAGTTAACAAATGCCACTGTGGGAAAAATGCAGACCCTTGTTTGTCCATGAGCTAAGAACTTCCACCCCATTTAAAGGGCTTTACTCTTACACGTGCCAGACTTCTGCCAGCACGTGGATCAAGCTGACAACTCATATATTATTATTGCAGTATCAACATATATTACAGATATAGAGATAAACACAAAGAAAAATATATTTACTGGGCTATCTGTACATCAAGATATTTAATGTAGTATATATTTACATATAATTATGTATTATATTTTATAATAGTGTCTAATATCTGTGATATAAAGAGATATATATATCTAACATGTTCCATATTATGCAACTGTACGTATCTGTATTTTACATATAGAGATATATATTAGCTATAATATATATTTGCATATTACAAATGTGTGTGTTTGTATCTATTATGTGTATTACATCTAATAAAATATTACATTAGATTCCTGTAAGAGGAATTGCAGTTTGCTTTTGATCTAGGAATGTGTTTTCATCTAGAAATGAAACTATAGAGCTGGAAGCAACAGAAACAAATGCAAGAACCAAGTATGCCTAATACCCAACATCCAGAATTTGCAGGTTTGAAAGGGAACACTGGCTGCAGTGAAGCCACACTTACCTGTTGCTGGACATTATGACCTTTTTGGCTTCTCTCATCTCCAGCAATGCCATCAAGTCAAGACCAAAAGAACTCCTGAGTTCCTTGTCAGGGGGCAGGACAACTGGGGAACAGGGTGCTTGGGTTTTGTTGGGTTGTTTTACTATTTGGAGGTTTTTCTGGTCTTTGTTTGGTTTGGCATTTTTACAACATTAGTTTCAATGAATGCTCTGCTTATTTTTTGTGTATTTTTAAGCTGAAAGATTTCATGGCTAGTTAAAAAGCTGAAAACACAACAAAACAACTTCTAACCTGTCAATAGCGCACCAATTTGGAAGTCAACAATAGTTAATTATTCATTTCTTAAATCCTCTGGGATAAAGAGATAAGTTTGCTTTGCCTATGAATTGCTCTAAATATTAATTTTTTGCTTGCCTACTGGGAATAAATCAAATACAGTTAAAATGGTTACTGTGGTTACAGTGATGGATCAAGAAAAAATAGAAAAAAAGTTATTTAACCCTCAAAATACAAATAAAAAGCCTGCAGAAAACAGCAAAGCTACTGGCATTTATATGACAAAGTAAAATACATATCCACAACTCATGCAATTTCTGAAAAACAAGGCCCCTGACCTCAAATCCAAAAGAGGCTGATTTTTTTCTCCAATATTTATAGAATACAAAACATTTACACTTTTTTTTTCCCAGAACATAGCCATAAATATTATTGCATCTTCTTTACAGTCACGAAAAGGAAAAGGAAATTGTTTATGCAACAAGTGAGGGAGGGGAAGAACAGTGGCAAAACGGTGATATGTTCCACCCAAAAGGTGGAGGAAGATGTGAGGGGGGCCAAGGAACACAGGACAGATACACTTTTTATGTTAACCTGCTAGAGGCAAAATAGCACTAGCAGAGTTTTCAAATGAAACTGTGGTGTCACAAAGCAGTCCCTCTGAACAGTCCTGCACAACGAACGGCATTGCTCACACAAACAGCACTAAAGGGTAACCGCAGGAATCCACCGCAAGTATTAATAAAACCAAACCCAACACCCTCGAAATAGCATCCTTTTGAATCAAGCAGCAATATTCAACGGTCCTGTAGCACTGTAATTAACCAGTAGCTCAAACTCAGGGGTGGCAAGAGAACAACTCTCGCAGGGCTGCTTTCCTGGCAGCGGCAATGGCCAAACCCCTTCCCCAGCTTGGAAAGAGCCCACACGGCACCACCAACCACAGGGGACAAAGACACTCCAAACCGCCTGAAGTGGCAGCAAACCCAGCAAAACCAAAACAAGGCATGAGGGAGAAACTGAGCTCATTTTGCATTGAAGAAAGGAATCGATAAAATAGGGTAACTGTTTTAATAGGCATTGCAGCAAAGCCATGTAGCCACGACTGGGTTCTCGCAGGCACACAGACGCAACTCTGCTACTCCCTGTGGGTATCTCAACTCCTACCAATTCTAATTATTTACTTGACAACAAATCTGGTTTACATTATTTCATTGTTTTTATCTATTGCACAGATAATTTTTCATTTCAAAATAAAGTTCCTCAATAAAAACATTACAATTCACATCTTTATTACAGTGCAAAAAATTATACAGGGCCAAAAATTGTAAAGCGGCTTTTTTTAATACCAGAATTTCCATGTTTCCTGTGATGTGTTTTTGCTTTAATTAGCACGGTCAAGAAGGGGGAAATCATCATCCACTGCTTCTCACAGAAGATTGTTAATGAAACAATCATATTATTATATTTTAAGAAAAAGTTAGAGGGCCAAGCATCCAACAGCCATACAATAAGCATTAAATAAACCCAAATGGAGACAACCTTGTACATACACAATGAATTTTCATTAGAAGTGAACGTTATCTTGTACTTTTTATTTCAGGGATATGAAAGTAGCAGTCCCTTGTCCTACTCACCTGCAGAAACTAGGAGTTGCAGCTAACACACAGCTGTAGTTTGGCCAGCTTCTCTGCCTGACCCTGCAGTTCCCATGTGCACATGGAACAAGGCACTCTGGGGAAGCATAAATATTTCAGTAAACGCCAGGCTTTCTAAATTCCATGCATCATCAGTCAGTCACCCAAGGCTGGAGCTGCAGACAGCTGTCTGCACACCACCTATCCTCCAAAGGTTCACCCAGCTCCTAGGAAAATTCTGCACGTAGTAATCCAAGTATGTCATTGAGTGTCTGCTTGTGTTTTATCTTCATAACGTAGCGTTGTGAGGCTTAAAAAATTCTCAATCTGCTTTCAGAACTTTACCTGCCTCATTAGTCTTTACTTTTTTGGCTCTACAGACTAGGAACGACAAAAATATATATAAATTATTAAAAGCAAGCTATAGAGCCTGTGGAATTAGACATCAAGCCCACATTTTTTTATTGCCTGATTATATTGAGAGCACACTACTCTGACAGCTCTAGATAGTTTTGTTTCTAATATTAACGTGCTTGTCTTGAAAATGAGCCTGCCTTCTCTTTTACTGTTGTCTGAAGATGTACATAAAGCAAATACTGGATATTGAAATAGAATCTAATAAATTATTTCTCATTTGCTAGTTTGGAGAGAGGAATAGATCCAGAAGTCTTTCATAGGGAAATATGGAAACAATTCTAAATTCCAATCACTCCAGTAACGTAATCTCTGTCCTGCTGCACTGTTATGTCTAAATCATTGTCTCTTCCATCTGTCTAAGTAGCATTTCAAATACTTCTGAGAAAAGGCTGGTATCTTCAAGCAACTTGCCAAATTCGGGGTCACTCTGTGACAGAAAATGTTATACAGAGGAAAGGAAAATATGTAAATCACTTGAGGCACTTTCTCTTTTTGCTCCCAAGTTCATTATTTATGGTCTACGTAAATGCTGCTTAGGGCCAAGGCTGAAGTTAAATTGTTCACACTGCAGTAATATCCAGTATTCTCACACAACAGGTACCATCCACAATACCCACCAGCCTGTTGGAATGCCATTAACCAGCACATCTCCAAGAAGGGCAGAGAGATGTATTCATTTTAGACCAGATATTTTACAGATGTTGAACCGTTTCTTTCATTATTAGTTTTTCTGCTGCCTCAGGACAACTGTCAAGAGCTCTTTCCACCTCTTACTATTTCTTCTAGAAGTAAATATAACCTTTCAGTGCTTCTATTTTCAACAGAAATGGGAGTCTATGGAAAATGGGGGAAGATAAAGAACATCACTGCTGTCATTTTGAAGCAGCCCAGCAGCAGAAGGGGTAGAGATGAGATTTGGTGCAAAAGGGCTTTTTGGTCCATCACCAGTGTAAGAGATTCGCTGCATTACAATGGGCAAAACAAATCTCCTCTTTTCCTATTCTTCCTCTGCTAAGCCTGTACTTCAAAGTCCTACACGTGAAGGAAAATTTCCTATGGAATAACTAGCTGTTTCATTCAATAGGAAATATTTCCACTTGGTACGACACACAGTCTTCACTTCAAAATTTCTCTGCAATTAGAGAACGTGATTTCAGTGCAAATGAAGCCACAGTTCAGGGTTATCAAAGAGTAAAAGTCCTTTCCATCACACTAATATTTTTGGAATATAAATATAATATGGAACATTTCCAGGCCTTTCAACAGATTTTTCAAAGGTGGAGAAATCCTACATGAAACACAAAAGCAAACAACTGCTTTGCGTCACAGAACTATTTAACTGAAAAACGAGATACTGTATCAAAACTATTTTTAAGCCTTAGTTACACAAGTGCTGACTTCTTAGTCTATTTGATCTAAACCAGGTTCCTATCAGGCTTTCCTTTGTGATAAATTTAATTACTTGTAAGCAATCCAAGTGATTCAGAGCGTGCACACAGAGGTATACTAAACAAAGAAGAACCCCGTTCACAGTTCAGCAGTTTTAGACAGGTAGGACCAACAACCATGAAAAAACCTCCTCAGGGACAGCAAAACCACACAGAGCTTTTACCCTAAGATGCTGACTCAAGACAAGTAAAAGAGTTAGCATGGGAATAATAAACCAGAAGAGCTTCTGAAACTCATTTCATCTTGTTATTTATAATACGATACTAGGACTAAACCTTCAGATTTTATAAGCACCTACATCCAAGTTAATTTAAACAGCAACTTCTAGTTTCATGAAATCTGACATCTCTGTTTTTGCAAAAGAGACAGATGAGGAATTTGCAGGATCTTAAGCCATTACTGTAAGGCTCCACAGGAATAAACTGCTGACTTGTAGCACAATAATAATCATCTGAAAGGTGAGTCCAATGCTCTTGTCATCCATCATTCTCCAAAAGTGTTTTAAGCCAATTCATCTATAAACAGAATCAGTGAAGGCTGTATAAACCATAAAAGTCTTTTTTTTTTAAGCCAGTGTTCCTCAGACACATATCTACCTGCAGGCTGTAGTAAGCTCCACAGGACCTTTGTGAGTGGACTCAAGGAGAGAAGAGCAAACTGCTCCATGGAGCCTCTGTCAGGAGACACAGGGACACCAAACAATCGCAGCAGACAAGCCCAAGATAACAATGCTGTTCACAAGCCAGCCGAGCCCTCACCACACGGCAACATGCTGCCCTCCTTCATAAATGGAATTTCCCAAAGCTACAAGGGAGACCAATGCCCAATAGAAAGACCAGAGCTATGAACTACTGCAGCACTGGTAATCTGTAAAGCTCGTGAAAATTGATTTGAAAGATGAAATTAATTACGGGCAACCCAAACATCAGTTAGCTTGTGTACAGAAGACAAAGACCTTCTATTAGCTCACTCATTTTTCGTGAAAGTTTTTGAGAAATCTCTCAGGCAAATAACCCCAGTTCAGCACAATACAAATCCATTTTACTAACAAACTCCAATTAAGGGCTGTAAGTTCCTCCTGACAACACTCAGTTAGGGCTGTGATACAAGTGTTGGGCAGACAGAGTCACGGACTGGATCATGCCAACAGCACGTGATAACCCACAGCAGTGGCAACAGGACAGATCAACTAATATTGGGCAATCTAAGAGAAGGGAGAAGAAAAAGCTTATTTCTGATTCAAAGGAGTCTGACATGCCCCTCTTTTCAGTAGCAACACTTTCTTCCTCTGATCTGCAGATAAAAGGAAAGTATATATATGGAAGGAAGGGAAATCCAGAAAGAAGGAGAAAAAAATTGAATCCCCAAAAGTGATTGCCTTTATGCATCTTTATGCATTTACTTGAAGTAGATGATCCTGCAAGTAACTACTCCATTCTCCTGGCTTGGCAACGCACAATGGCAGCTCAAAAAAAAAAAAAGGTGCTCATACAAGAAAGGGAAAATACTACTAGATCAGACACAGAAGAAAAGCTCAACCTGCTCATGACAGCACAACGATGCTCCACAATGTAAACTTCAGCCTAAAGAAAAAAAATCAAAAAAAAAATATCAATCTCTTTGCTGGGTTTGGTTCTTTGGTTTTGGTTGTTTGTTGATGTTCGCTTAAACTGAAAGAGCCCAGTCAAGATAAGACACTACTGTGTTGTATCCTAGCAGGACAAAGGCTTCCTACACTGCCAATAAACACATCCATTGAGAAAACAGACCTTGTTTATAAAGTAGTGTCTCCCTTCTTACCCACTGATGCCTTAAAACAATGGAAACAGTGCACTGCACTCTCCACTGCACGGCTAACGGGAAGAAGACCTGCTGTCTCCCTGACAATTTTTAAGTCTGCAACAAACTGCTTCAGAATTCTCTGCAAAGCACAGAAAGCACATCCTGCAGAGGAGCGACTCCAGCTTTGACAGTGCACCATCCCTTGCAGATGGCAGGACCAATTCTGAGAGACACTCCTTTGTCTACAGCTGAATGGAAAAACAGGTATTAGTATTTGCTTCCAGCCAATTGCCCAGCTCATCTCACGTGACACAGGAAGTATCCAGTCTACAGGAAGTCACCATATGATTTTTAAGTTTCCATCAAATTCTCACCAGTCAAAAAAAGTCAGAGGAATACCAAAAAATGCTTCATTTTGCTAACATTGACTACACAGAAGTTGAGAACCCCATAGGCAGCTCTCTACTCCTCAGTTAGCAGGCAAACAACGTTTTCAAGCTCTCACAATTCTACTTCCAGGTGATGTTTGCCCATTGAGATTTGCTACTGTCAATGAGTGAGTCCTTTTTATAGATGTTCTATTAATTCTACGTAATAGAACCGTTTCTGCACGTTCTGCTTTTGTAGGCAGTGATGTTTACAGCACCATACACCTTGTGAAAGGGAACTACAACAAACAGGAGCCAAGGGGACACAGCAAAAAGCCAAGACAGGCCATGGGGAGAAATGCCAAACACTTTGTCACAGCACTCTGGGAACAGCACAAGAAAACCTCATCTGTCCTTAGAAGACAAAGCAAAAAGGAAAGGTGGTATTTTTGAGAAGAGTACTTCAGTTAATACTTCAACACAACTTTAGTGCTTCTGTCTGATCCACTGGTTCCTTTCTTCAGGCACGGAGCAAGGGAGAGGTGAGAATATTTTGAAGTCCCAGATGTTATCTGACACATCAAAACCCAAAATAAAACCTGAAATCATTCCTAGCTGATCAATTACTCCTATTTTAGACATGACCACCACGTGACTTACTGTGAACTTGCAAAACAGAAGGGTAAAAATCAGTGAATTGAAACATCATTCTAAAGGTGAAGACTCAAACATTGAGGGAAAGGACAGCATATTATGAAAACTGTAATTCTTAAAACACGTGGCAAAAAGCAGACGTTTTGCCTAAAAAGATAGAGGTACCAGTACAAATCAATCATATATGGGCTCTAACACCTTCTCCCTCCCTCCAAAAAGCTTTGCCTCTTCATTACACAGCAAGATATATACTCCCCCATACTTCTGTTGTCTGAAATACTCCTGATTTTGTTCTATGTGCTTAACACCACAGCCTGCTGTCAGCAGAAATCAAGACAGAACAGAGCAAGTTGTGCCTTCTGCAAGCCTGCTGCTTCTGAAAATAAGTTGTGACATGCCTCACGTGATTTTTTTTTCCTTCTCTTAAACTGGCTTATGTGCAAAATTAGACTGATGTTTAAATAGTGTCAGGCTGTCAGAGGGAGAAAACGACAGTGCTACTGTGACACAAAACATGACAAGAAGAAAGATTAATCACTTACTCGGAAGTGAAAAGTTGAATACAAAACGCATAACCATGTGTCTCCAATTTGTTATAGCAGGTGAAAGACTAAATGCTGATCCCAAGACATGCTTCATAAATTTCAGTTAACCAAAAAAATGAGTTTATTATAACAGCAAACACACTTTGAAAACAAAGATGATGGAGTTGAACGTCAAAGTTCCCTAGCACAAAAACATTTCCTTCCGGGTTAGATGGTTTACACATACACCTGAAACAAGTTCCACTGAGAAGAAGGGAGGGGGAAGAACTCAGCTGTAAATAAAGCCAAAAAGGAAGTCATGGCTACAATCAAAGTATTTCAACTGTTTATTCCACAATTTTACGTCACCTGTACTACAGCAGGATATACATCTAAACATCACCTCTGTTTCCATCACATTTCCATTTCTCCCGGAAGTGCATCCTTTTGTTGGGACCTTTCTGAGTGATTCCCCAACTATTGTGCAAGTGGGTCATGCATTAGTTTACTTATTAGACATGTCTGAAGCCTAACAAGGTTAGTTAGCACTGCTATTAGTGAATAGGTTAGCAAACTGCAAGGGAAACAAAAAAGGGAATAGGAAAAATGTAAACTAATTAACATTAAATGTATTCATAATTATGCACTAAGTGACAACCACAACTTCATGATTAAGGATTTTTAATTCTTCAAGTGATAGGATATTTTCTTCCTAACTGCAGTACACTTGAATTCCGCCACTGGAGTGAAATACAAAGCATGGAAATAGCAGGTGATGTACTCAAAAGCATTGCAGCAGAAACCAATACAAACGTATTTCCCCTTTTAACAGAAGGTTCTTGCCCCCCTGGCCCAAACACATCTCACAACTTCTTTATGTGCTCTGTAGTTAAACTACTCTCTGTAAAATAGTTCCCTATCAACCCTTTTTCCCTTTCACACATTTCAACCCAATTAAAGACAAGAAAGATTAGTGTGAAAGAGACAGTTAATTTTAGAAAATTTATGCATAGACCCAAATGTGTTTAATTACTTCACTATTTCCCACAAGTAGGAAAATCACTTTTAAGTAGGCTGCAAAACAGCATTTTAAAAAATAAAAGCTCTGTACTGGGCTGTTCCTGTCACTGACATCAAGTGCATAATGAAAGAAAATTTAGCTTTTTAAACACTTATTTTTCATCAGATTTTTAAAGAAAACCACAAAACATACTCACATTGTTCACGTATGTGCATGTCTCAAGGACACTGTAAAACTGTAAGGAGCTTTAAAATTAAACTCTCCATTTCCTTCTGTGCTGTTCCCTTCTCCTAGGAAAGCACAACACAAGCCCCATGCCTGGCCTAGTTCCGTTTGCTCCCCCTCTGTATTTGGTAACCAGGCATCTCTTCCAGAGCCCACAAGGACCCTGTGAGAGGAATACAACAGAGTGGCTGAAGGACGCACAGCAACCTTCAGACTTCTACATTAAACACCGAGACTGTGCATTTACAAAAGTGTTCAAAGACTATTTTTTTCCGTTACTTAGTTTTGCTCCAACCAATGCTCAAAGTACCTAACACAGCATAGCTCATTCACAAAGCCAAGGGCAGTAAGAGTTAAAATCTGACCATTTTAGAATCATCCAACAACACAGAGTGGGGAGGTTCCACCGCTTTTTTCCCAGGGGCCGAATTAAAAATAAAAGAGGAAAAGAAGAAAGATGACGACAGCCAAGCTCAAAGGGAAAATCCAATCATTTTCAACAAGGTTTGTTGAGCCAGAGATTTGAGGACTTTGACTTGAAGGCTCTGCATCCTCTGCATCCATGCTTTAGATATCATATGGAGCCAAACCTGTAAACATCAAAATTCACGCTGTTTGTAGCTGGAGACCTCCACATGAGTCTTACCAGTTTAATTATCCATTTTTCCACAATCAAAATATATATGCCATATATATATAGCATATATTGCACGTATAAGCCTACACAATCCTTTAAAGTTGCCTCAACATTGTAGAAAACAGAAAGAGCACTTAACAGCTGTTAAATAACCAGGCTTAAATTACTGGGAATCAGGAGCTAGAGAAACTGAAGGCCCACTCTGCAGCTTTGCATCATTAAGAGAACAGAAACTCATATTTTGTTCAAATCTGCCTTCATCCATTCTTACTTCACCATCAAAAATACTTCAGGAGCCTTGACTAGCACGAAGTCACTCAGTTACAACACAGCCTTCAAAAACTTCAGAAGACATGCTGTGCACCACTTCTTTCAAATTTAAAATTTGCTCCGTAACATAAGGATCAACAATGTTCATTCAGTGACAGCACAGTTAAGATCTATGGGGAAAGGGGCATGTGCTGAAGTACAATGCACAGCTCAAGCTGCTATTCAGAACCAAATAATCCACAGCCGTTACCTAAAGGCATCACAACAAGGTCCAGCTGATCCAGTGTTCAAATATTATCACATCTGGGAAACAAAATAGTTCAATTCACCTAGACATTTTTCTCCAAATGTTTCTGCATTTTTCAAAGACAAATGATCTATTCACAAGTCATTTAAAAAGCTCCCTTAGTTTGGCTTATTCAGTTCCATTTTCAGCTGGAGCAGAGGCTTTCAACTGAAATATATAGCACAAGCTCCAAATAATATATAATTACATTGCAAGCCACTGCAGAGTGAATATCTTTCTCCAAACACTGAAGTTCATCCAGATAAATTAAGAGATGCTTCCTTGTTACAAAATCTGGTCAAAAAAAAAAACAACCAAAAACCCAACATTATCTAAAATGTACAAAGCATATGATCACACTGTTGAAGTGTTAAGTTTATTTACATTTTGCACTGCCGAAAACCAATGCGTGCAGTAACAAACAACTGAACTAAATAGGAATTGTTTAACAATCCTTTTGCAATTAACAACTAGGAAGAACACATCAGTATCTAATTAATAGAAAAGGCAATTCCTGTACAAGTTCAAAGACATGTCTCTTAGACCCGCTATAAAAAACTTTGTTACAAATTACTCAGTACTAGCAAGCTAACAAAACACTAGCTATTAGAAATAATAAAAAGCACTAGATGACTCCAAACTGACAGTTCTTCCTTCTCCTGAAAATGTTTAATTGCTTAAAATGTCAGAGCATTCAACTTGATGATTAATATTCTACTGCTTAACTGGGTTTTCAAGTCTTCTTTCACCAAAATTTTCTTTCTGAACACACTACATGTGCAGGACTAATTTAATATATGATGCACCATGCTTTGGCCAGAAATACACAGATTATCACTCACCCTCTTTGCTAATGAGCACAAGGGACAAGAAGTGTGATGCCATTGGCACTCAAATGCCACCCACCGGGTTACAAAGGCATGGGAAGAGAACATGGCGGGGAAAAGGAGTGGTGGCCCAAGCCATCCATAAGACACACAAAGTGACAGTACAAGCCTTGCCTTGTGCCAAAACACAGATTTTTTACAAGGGAACTAGACCACGTAATTAGCAGCAGAGCTGATGCGGTTCAAAGGCTTACAATGAGGGACCAACATACCCCAGTGGAATCTGTACTCTGCCTTCAGATTTACAAGAGGACAAAACCTTGGCACACTATTCAGCACTGCCAATCACTCAGTACGTGCCATTACCAGCAGCAGGTCCCAGTGCCCTGTGACACCGTTGTATACGCACCCCTTAATAACACCGAGCTGCCCTCACCAGGTGGGGATCTGCAGGTCTGGGTAGGAAGCAGGCAGAGGAGAACACCCCTCTGCAGAGAAGGTGACAACACACAGAGAGAAAACATCCCAGGGCCAGGCTGGGGTGGGGGGACAGTCATTGTAACCCAAACACAGTTCCACCTTAGCAGAACATGAGGCTGGACCCACCCTTTGCAGCACCCAGCAACAATGGAAGACCCACAGCCCTGCAGCTGTTTGAAGCTGATCTTCTCCACCCACAGAAAGTTTTACTATTACCAGCACTTCTGAAAAAAAAAAAAAAAATATATATATATATATTTAAGAAGTTCCTTATGTGCTCCAGTACTTTGCCAAAATAAAGCAATCTCCTCTAAAACTTGGCAATCTCAGCTTGGATAAGCAGTTGTTTGCCACTCTGACAGAGCCTCTCAGACTTTGTGTTAGACTTTATTAAAGAAATTGTCTTGTCTGCAATATGTTCATCCAACCAACTGTCCTGTATCTATTTTTCCTGGCAAGACAGCAGCTGGAAACAAGAGAATTAACATGAAAAAGTGAACAGGAATAAGAAATATGCTTTGTACATTCGGGAGTTCTTTGGAAAATGTAATTCAAAGGGATTTAGCAATGGTAACACACCAGCAAAAGTGACTTCTCCATGCTAGTAATTCATACCATAAGGACCATCTAGTCTTCGAGCTTTTAGCGGCACAGAAGAGCAAGCAAGGAGGTACCTGATGCAAATAATATAATTTATACCATTAGTAAGACAAATACGAGTATAACACAGTTCTGAATGTCACAGTAAAATATGTAGGGCTAAGCCTGTATGTAAATGCACACACACAGAATGAAAATGGTTACAAGCCAGAGCAAAGGGAAACTTTCCCGGGAGCGATCTGAGTTTAGCCCATCCAGCTTTTCCAAAAGTTCAGAGCTGATGGCACTAACAAAGTGTTTTCTCAGAACCAACATTTAGGCAAGTCTTGCTTATCAAAAAACTGACACTGGACATCTGCAAATAAGAAAGTAAAGTCACACATTTAAAGAAGTATCAGGAACCAGTCCTTTGCCCAGATTAACACATTCTCTTCCAAACCATAAAACAGGAATTGCCTAGTACTTGCACACTTAACAGAATACTGAAGGTGGGGGAGGAGGCAGAAATTCGAGAGCAAGTTCTCTGGGTTATAAGAGGACGATGCAGAGCTGGAAAACTCTGAAATCACTCAAGATCAGCAAACTGTTGTTCCCTAGGCCAGCTAAACAAGTGCTGCTGCTGTTTCCATAATGCTATTTCCATTGGGGTTTTTGCTTAAGGTTTTTTGCTGTTGGCTTGGGGGGGTTTTTTCCTCCCTTTTTGGAGAAAGAGCTTTGGTGGGAAGACAGGACATTGGGGAATCCAGCCGTATGTTATCACAGGCTGGTTGCTAGGTATAGACAAAACACCAAAAGGTTGCCTGGTTTTTGTGTCGGTTGGTTTTGGTGAGAGCTCTCCCCTTGTTTGGGGTGGGTTTTGGTAGCCGTTTGTTTGTTTGCTTCAGAGGGTCAGAAGATGGCTTACTCTTTTTCCCTCACCTTATCTTTTTACCTATTACCTCAAACTTTTTTTGGTAAATTTTCAAAACTGATTGGCAGTGAATGGCATCCTGCCTCATTATACTGCAGCTTTCCTAGATCTGATACCACTGGCAAGGCCAAGTTCTGCACTTTGTTCCTAACAGAAACCTTGTTCCCACAGAAAACACATTAAATTGTTAGGTCAGACAGGAAGCGGAACGTCCAGCCCTGACAAGCAGGGGCAACAAGCAACACCACATGAAGACCACGGAGGGCTAAAAGATGCTTTTGTTTGTCACATGAGCAGTTCCTAGACTTTTTTTTCTTTACAAATGTTTGCACTTTCAGAACAATACACGAGGAATAGACAGTCCATCGCCTTCAGCAGATAGTTTGGTTTTCTCTTTATCAGATACAGTCAATAATGTGTCTTCCATTAACTGAATGAAAGTATTTTCCACTATTTCAAACTGTACTGCAGAATACATTCACCAGGCAACTAAAATAGTGTTTATAATGTGTTTGCAGTACAATTCTGGTTTGGGTTTTTTTTTCCATTCCTAAGGAACATACTGGGGAAAAAGCCAAGTACTAGAGGGCCTGATAACACCCATTGTTTACAACAAAATCAAATGTTAACATGACAAAAATACTTAAAATGCTGTTTGTTATTCTTCCTCAATTCTACCTTACATGATTTGAAGATATTTAAACCATGTTTACATTCTCAGCTACCCTCCAAGAGTGTCTAGTGTTACTAATTAAAAAGACAATAGCAAAAGGAATAGTATTTACTCATTTGCTTTACACAACTGGGACAACGTCAATATTATCCCCTTTACTAATTTTCACTTTTAAAGGAACGAATAAGCCAGAAAAAACCCTTTTCACTTGAATTTCCAAAAGAGTTACACCACCTGTCTTTATGTGTATGTTATACAGGGATACAGGGATAAAGTATCACAGCACATGGACTGTCCTTTCAGTCAGCCCACAATCTCTGTTTCCAGCTCTTGTACTACTTTTCAGACCTCCAAACTGTAGGATTATTCATATCCTCATTAGTTTTAATGAAGAAAAGCTGAGGTTCCAAATGTTGCAATTATCAGGTTTTCCTCTTCTATATGTGAACAATCATCAAATTTTCTAAACTCTGAAGCAGCACAGCTAATCAGCATAGCTACAAAACCTTTTCTGCTGGAGCACAATCCTTCTCCACACAATTTTATTTTTTTTAGTCCAAGGAGGTGAAAGCCAATTGTTCTGCAGTATTTTTGACTTCATGAAACAGCTTGTTGGTTGCCAAACTACATTTAGATGAAGCAGTATATAGGTTTGGGTTTGTGTTGGTTTTTTTGTTTGGTTTTGGGTTTGTTTGTGGGTTTTTTTAAGGAAAAAAATAAAAAGCCCCCCCACCTATCCTAAAACCTAATCCTAACACCTCCTTTAAGAGCCAGCCAGACCTACAGGGCAGGACAAGAGGTGCTGTCTAGCAGGCACCTTCTCCAGGGGAAGCAGAGAGGACTTTCAAACAAGCTGAGAGTAACGGTCCAGAACAGGAAAGTGCATGAAGTGATACAGGACAGTCCTTATTTCACTTTAAATTACAACTTCTAAGTCACTACATAAATTATTCACATAATCCCTTCCTTCAAGAAACAAATGGAATATCCTTGAACAGAGGACAGTGGTAAAAATTAGACTGTGAAATGCCAACAAAATCTCTGAAACTTGTGAGCAACTATAGCAAAGAAAGCCCAGTTCAACAAAGCAGTGCAGTCAAAGGAGTGCCAAAATGGTCCTGCTTTCCCATGGACATTTATTGGCCTATTCTGGTGCATTATTGCTTAGCAACATAATTTGAAACTGAAGTTCTTCCTGTAGTAGTTGCAAGCAAAGAAGAGGAGCCTCAACTCCTTATTTATCACCAGAGCAGCATGACCACTTCAGGAACACCATCAGCAACAGCTCCCGCTGCCCAGAACTGCTGCCTCTCACCCTTCTGGCAGCACAGAGCCCACAGGAGGAGACACTTTGTGAAACTGCTCCGGGTAAAATCAACAAAGTTTCATGTTTGTGTCAACTAGTTTAAATGCAGAACAGCTCCTGTACAGTTCAGAGGGCAAGAGCAGCAGGACTGGGTCAGACAGGCACCGCCATCTCTGCTGAAAGCAAATGCACACTTAGGCTGGCTCAAGGCTGCCAGCAAACAAAACTAAGGCAGGAAACATTCACTGGCTTTGAGTGGTCCCTCTGGAAGCAGAACCCTCACACACTGAAGAAAAAGCCCCTTTTCCAGAGGCAAAGGCAACCTGACAGGCTACCTAAGCACAGCTGTACACCACCTCTGCCATCTTCGCTTTCACACGGGAAGGTCAGGACAGCGTTCCAAAACAGTTACAGGGAAATGGGAATGGGAACCTCCCATACAAGACAGTAAAGAGACAATATACAGCTACAAGTCCTTTGTTGTATCCCAAGCTAGCTTTGAGGGGGCTTGAAGGAGCAGCAAAGGTTTCTGAGGAAGGGATTCTGAGCACAAAAATTCTGTATCCTTGTAAGCTTTTATCTTCACAAAAAAAAAATAAAAAAACCCCACAAACTTTTAGAGGGGGGGGGAAAAGAAAAAACCTTTGTTAAAGTGCACTTGATTTTTCAGATTAATTGCTACTATCTCCAAAAGAATTTACTTTTCCAGGTGGTGTTTATACATGAGACTCAATAGAATCCTAGCTATGAAAGTGTTACTTGAATTGCCACTAAGTGAATGCTGCTGCTACACAGAATAACAAAATAGAAGCTGTGATCTAAAAGGAGAAATTAAAATTCTTCACTCCTTTATTCAGCAGGTACTATCGCCAGTTTGCAGAGAGGAGGCACAGAAATAAGAACTACGGTTCTACACAAGGATTACAAATAAAGCCAGTGGGTAGTTTTAGCTTCATATAAGATCTGACAACTTGAAAACTAAATATACCACACGTGGTGCTCAAAGCTCCTCACATAATACATTTCATGCCCACCTTCAGCAGTTTAGCTCCAATGCCACAAAGGTAACGTGTCTTAAGACATCTAGTTCCTGTTGCTGCATTGTTTGTCCACCTCCTAACATAATTCTACACTGACCTAGAGGAACTTCTTGTTCAAACATGTTTTTTCCTTGAGGCTTTGACTGCTATGTGGTAGATATTAGACATAAAGGAAAGTTTGGGAAAAACCTTCCTTAAAGGCTGAACATAAAACGATGTAAGAAACATGTCATCTAAGAAAAACTTTTCAGAAGTGTTAATATAAAATGCATTAGCACCATATGAAAGACTCCTCAGACTTTAAACACGTGAAACATAAAGATCAGGAAAATCTCAGTACTCCGAAATTCAGTTCTTTGATTTCCTATCAGCCAGCAATCTTTGTGGAGTCCCAGGAAGGCAAGCAATCATAACTTGAAAGTGCCACTAATATAACCTGGGTCAAGCTATACCCAGTGGCTTGAGCTTAAGACCTCAGTCAACAGTAAATGAGGACATTTCTTCAGCAAAAGAAGAGCAAGTCTTCATCTTCTCTAATGGAAGTTCTTCCAAGAAAATGATTAGCAACTTGATTGCATTAACTTGATTGCATGATCTAAGGTAGTGTGTTTTATTATCCTCTTGAAAATTATACCTTAAGTTAAAACTGCATTGGAAAAGGTGTACTTAAAAAAAAAAAACAACCACAAAATAATTACTACAACTACTATAGCCTGCTAAATAAACATGTCAGAGTAGAACCTGAGCTCATCGAAAAGTTAGCTCTTATTTGAAAATTGCTTTATTAGGAGGACAGTTACAAAAAAAAAAAAACAAACAACAAAACAAAACCTTTGGACTGAAAACCAGCTACTGTGATCAGAAATCACACACCACATCAAGAAATACAACTCTGCAAAAAGAGAAGTATAAGGCCATGTACTAAAAGAATGCTGTTCTAGGAAGCCACATAATGCACACGGGCACTTGTCTAGCTTTTAATGCATTTGTCTTTATTTATAACTATTACAAGTCTTCTACTTAATTTTCAACTAAAAGAAACGGAAAAAGCAACAGAAAAAATATCCACAAATGAAGCCATCAAAGGTGAGGTGAAAATATGTCAACTTCATTCATTTAAAAAAAGGTTTTTTTCAGAATTACCCTTTGCCTATATTTAACATTTCATGCCAGTTTTCTACCATAAGATAAATGCATTTCAAACATATGGAATGTAAAGGCTATACTTTATTCACCATGATTCAACTACAGCTATCAACAGCTTCTTTATTCAACATTTTATCCTATGGTTTCTTTTGGCACAGGAAGCCAGGGTAAAATTACCAAAGAGACTTGAATTGAACAACCTAGAGGTAGACACCCTAATTTCTTTCCTCTAGTTCTAGCATTCCCTCATGAAGAAGAGACAGTACAAGACAACCTCTGAGAAGTCCACATTTCTGCAGCTACTCTTTTCATAACTTGGAAACCAGTTATGAACAATCAGTTCTGGTTCCTTGCAGAAGATACTTCTGAACTCTCAAAAAGATGAAGGCAGGTTCTCTCATTCACACATTTTCTCAAAAGGTATTTACTATGCAACCCTTACATCAGAGGTCCACCCCTAGAGCCTTTTGGGCACATCATCCTCTCCACTCCCCAAGGAGGCACTAACTCACGCTTACTTGGCACTTCCAATAGAAGCCTTCAGCTACAAAGCTGCCTCCTGAGCTGAAGCACGGACCTAGTACCCTCCCCAGCCTTTTAAAGTCAAACTAAGGCAGCTTTCTGTTAGACTCCACACTGCATATATCACGAAGTTGGCACATAAAGCTGGGTTACATGTGTGCATTTTTAAAGGCAACTTATATGATATTTTCCTCAAACATGTCAAATGTGCCTTAAATAAATAAGGGTTGATTTCTCAAACCTGCACACAAGGATTGAGTAAGCCTTGTTTTGGTTTAATACTTTCAGGAGGTAGTTGCTTTCACAACAGCAGTAGCATTAGGCCATCTCACCTAGAACACCATCCCCATTGCAACCAGAGCGTTCCAAAACACAAATTCCAAATTGTCTCCCATTGCTGAAATGTAAATGAGATTTCTACCTTCAACCTTCCAAAGCCTCCACTTTCTGGAGGGAAGAGTCACAGGAATCAGAAGAACAGAACTCGACCCAAGAGTTGCGTACCACTGAAAACACAAGCTTACTACACTGAAGCAGTTTCCCAAAACTGTTCCGGGACCAGCTTCAGTTCCTTGGGCCAGGACAGTCACTTCTGAAAAGGAATGAAATACCAACACAAAACTTCTCCTCCTTCACTGCCATCTTAAACAAGGTAACCACAATAGATGTTCGAGCCCTTGTACTGAAAGAGTCTTTGGAGCCCTAACTGTAAAAGAGAACAACAAATCCCTTTCTCAATCCATGTGGGTAAGTGAAATAATAGTGTCATAACGAGTTGAAGTTGCAAGAGACCTTTACAGTTTACCTAGTCCAACTCTCCTGCCATGGACAGGGACATCTTCAGCTGCATCAGAAACCCCTTCAACCTGATCTCGAATGTTTCCAGGGATGGGACATTTCCCACCTCAGGACAGTATGTTCTAGTGTTTCATTACCCTCATCGTAAAAGATTTCTTCCTTCTATCTATTTGAACTTGACATTCAGTTTAAAACCATTGTCTCCTGTCTTATTGCAACAGGCCCTGCTAAAAAGTTCGTCCCCCTCTTTCTTCAGGCCCCCTTTAAGTACTGAAAGGCTGGGATGAGTCTCCCCAGAACCTTTTCTTCTCCAAGCTGAACAGTCCCAACTTTATCAGCCTCCAAAACTTATCAAAATTAAACCAGTACATGGAAATATTCAAGAGCTCAGCTTACTTTATAGCCAAACAACCCACCAAGTTATCTTACCACAATAAGGTTTTCTCACAATGCATATCACTCCCTTGGTAAACATTAATGTTGTGCTTATGTGCACTTAAGCATCAACATGTGTACACAGAATTCCAAAGACTTATCACATCGAGGAACATCATTAAGAAGGAATAAGTCTTCCACCAGGTTGTGCTTGCACAAAGAGATATTAAGCTCCTTCTCATCAGGACATTTGAATGTTCATTCAGACCTCCATTTGTGGCCAAATGCACTTCGAATGACCTTCTTCCTCCCGCCCTGTCATTGTGAGAGGAAAAGGAGGCAGCCAGCTTCACTTGTCAGACCACCAATTAGCTCCAGTGCTTAGTGCCCAGATGACAACACGCATTTTCAGGTTGAGAGGAAGTGTTACATACTTCCCAAAAACTAAGTGAGCCAAGTCCCAAACATTCTGCCTGCTGTATGTTTTTAATACTCTTTGAAAAAGCAAAATACAAATCAGATAGAGGGATCAACAGAGAATCAAATTAGAAAAGCACAACTTTCAGATTCACGACTCTTACATAAAGAGGATTTTAACTCTGAAAATCCCCCTTTTAGCATTTAAATAGGCAATCTTATTCCAAAACTATCAGGAGTTTTGTTAGTGTCACAGATCCACTGTCACAATTAATTATTTATTTTTTTTTTAATCTGAGAAAACTAATGGAACACTTATCACAAATGGAAAAACTCTGGTGGTTACAGATGTTCAGATAAAGAGTTTACAGTTCAGAATGTTCAAACACAAATTACACTGCAAAAGCTAAAACTCTGGAGTCCATCTGGTAAGAACCTTTATAGCCACACTGTGTTAAAGTAGGTAGAGCTGAAATGAGTAACCCTTGCAATATGTTCCAAGAAAATTTTTCTATTTTAAGAAAAATGACATTATACAGTGCTAAATATGTAAAAGCTCATAAATTTTTCTAGGATAAACAGGAGGTTGATTAATGCACACAGGCACCATGTTACGGCCCTAAATCTATAAAACTAAATTTTCTTTAATAACCTAAGTAACATCTGACCAGGTGTCTGTTCTTAAAGCTATGAACTTATCTTGCAGCATATTGCTAGACCTGAAGTTTATTACAAGAACGCTTCCAGTAAAACCAGCAGCACATGATAGTGTAATTGCACACCCCAGAATGTAATACCACACTTAAAAAATGGTTCTTTTAATGATTACACTAATGAGTTCTGAACTTCCAACCCATGTGCATACAGTTTCATAATTACACAGCTTGAAATCCTCATCAGCAAATCCAAATGCTCCTGAAATCCAAATCATTTTACAATCTTGAATAATGCATGGCACCTCTGCAGCAAGAAATTAAAACAAATTTCATAAAAATTCAAAGCTCCGTAATCTGTATTCTAAAAGAAACTGCATTACTGAAATAAAGTGTTGCTTAGTAAGTACTAATGATAGTGATTTTTTGCCCCCCACCCCCTGGTACTCACAGTTCAGATCCCACTTCAAAAATAAACAGACTAACTCCCATCAAAATATCCCTTTTTTATAAATATATGGTGGCTCACAGCACACCCTACTACACAAGAGTGAAATCAGACATCTGTTTCCTAAACAAGCACTGGCTCAAAATGGCATGAAACTTTTTCTTCCTGAAAAGTGTGAAAACATTTTCTTTTTAAATCGGCTGCAGCTTAACTGGTTTGCATGCTATTTTGTCAACAGCAAAAAAAACCTCCAACTTAGTTCATCCAAGGGCCAGCAAACCAAGGCCTACAGTTTTTCTGTAAGAATGTCCCCATCCCCAATGCTTTGTTTGTTTGTTTTTAGACTGTTGGTAAATCCTAGATAAACTCAATTGAAGCTTTTAGCAAGCACTGCTGCTGTCCTTTTGAACAAGTTAGACAGCCTGTAACTCAAGATCCAGGAAAAGCCATCACAGCTGATGCAAAATCAGATCATTGAATGGTTTGGGTTGGAAGAGATGGTGCATCCTCAACTTCTCTGGGTAGCTTGTTCCAATGCCTCACCACCCTCACAGTAAACCATTTCCTCCTGATATCTAATCTAAACGTCTCTCAGTTTAGAACTGTTCCCCCTTGTCCTATCACTATTCATCCATGTAAAAAGTCACTCTCCCTTGTTTTTCCAGGCCCCCTTTAATTACTGGAAGGTTCCAATGAGGTCTCCTTGGAACCTTCTCTTCTCCAGGCTGAACAAGCCCGACCCTCTCACCCTGTGTTCATAGAACAGGTGCTCCATCCCTCTAACCACCTTTGTGGCCCTCCTCTGGATCCTCCTCTCCAACAGGTCCACATTTTCCTTGTGCTGAGGCATCCTGACCTGAAAGCAGTATTCCAGGTAGGGTCTCATGAGAGCAGAGTAGAGAGGGAGAAACAGCTCACTCAGCCCGCAGGCAAAGCTCCCTTTGCTGCGGCCAAAAGGACAGATACCCTCTTCTGCTCTTGGACTTCCCTGTGTCTCACATCTCCATATTTTAAGGTGTAAAAAGAGCAAAGGCAGCATTTAAAATATGCCCTTTCTAATCCTTCCCTTCCTTGCAGACACATGATGTAGAGCTAATTGTCAGATACCTGAAGAGGTTTTAGCGGGACTCCCTTAGCAGAACAGAAGTTGCATGGAGGTTTTATTCACAACTCTGTTGTTGGTAACAGTATTTGTTTACTTAAATATTCATAGCTAGTTCTGAGTGTTGAAGTTATAAAGACTAAACAATTTCATATCCTAATAACTCTGATTATTGGAAATTACAACTGAAACCTATTACAAAGTATTTATACAAGGAAGAAACAGGGTACTCTAAATGTAACAAAGACGATAACACTGTTTTATACTTTCGGAGGCTGTAAACATGTTATTCAGTGTAGAAGAAGTTAAATCCATTTTAATTTGGACCAATTTAGGGTTTGAAAGACGAATGCATTATTTGTTATCGTTTTGCTAATAAAATTTCAAGATTTCTGCTTGTCTGTAGGATCTCATTACTGAAACCACAAAATATAAACACAAAACCAGAAGCAGTAAGGAAGACTCTCAGAGACAAATAGCAACACATATTCTGGCAGAGATAGTAATCACAACCTACAAATTATAATAGGGGTAGGGGAAAAAAAAAAACCCGAACAACCAACCCCAAACAAAAAACAGGTTAAAACCAAATCAATGAACATCAGCTCTTACATACCTGTTTTGCCAAATTTTTGCAACTTCATTTTCCTCATCTTGATCACATCAGGCTTTTTGATCCACTAATCCCTTGTTTTACCTCATTAGCAGCAAGGAACTAAACATCAAAATTGGCTGCCTCTGGACACCAGTTTTTCAAACAAGGCATTCAAACTTACGAAGTGTAACCAAGACTCTGCCAGAAGCACTAAGTGTCAAAAGTTTGAAGCCTGTATTTGCTGCCAGCAGTTTGACAGTCAGTAAAAGCACACACATTAAAACAATAACTTGGCCATTGACTTAATCAGCCAAACGTAACACTGAGCATCAAAACTTTAGTCCAGAGCAATATGAACCACCTCAAAGAAAAAAAGCTGTAATTTTTTCTTCTTCGATGCATGCCTTTTTTAGGCAGATTTTATGAATGACACACACCATCCAAGTTCTAACACACCACTTTGAACGATCCTGTGTCCATTGCACACTTCAAATGTTACCTCCACATGACATGAAACATCATTAAACCGCTTCCTGTGCTACCAGACACCTCTCACATTCTTTTAAAAAAGGGATTTTTTTCTTTTAAACTTCTCCAGGGAAACGTTGACTAAAGATGCAACAAGATGTAGAGGACTCTACATAAGTAACCCACCACAGCAGATACTTCAGTAGGTAAAAATTCTCAGCCGCAATGAAGTCTTACATTTCTTGCTGTGTATTTCCCAAACAAGTAAAACATACTATTGCATAACAAACTGAAGAATAAAAAAAGCTCTATTCTACACTCCAGTTATCAGAAAGTTACAAAACCCTAGAGAGCTCAATTACACAGAAGTCTAGAATTCGAACATTTCCCTAACTTAAATATGCATGGATCATGTATTTGGGAATCAAACCATACAACAAAAAGATCTGTAGAGCGTGACATTTTCCAGCTCTGTTGACACATTGGAAGGTAACTTAACCCAGCACAGAGGCCTCTACCACTGATTTGCAGGGGAGGCTTTTAAAGCACCAAAGAGCAACCCTGCATGAAGAGAAATTCCCTCAGAATACTACAGCCCTTCAAACTACCAAGATGTTTCTGTCCACTGGCCTCCTTTTCATTCTGACTTAATTTTGACATTTTTCAACTTGATGCAGAAATTTTCATTATCACCTCCTACTCTACAGTCACAGTTTCTGTATTTACCTCCAATTTCCTCCTCAATTTCATGAGGAATTTGATGGTTGAATACAATAGAAACTGTTCAAAGGTAGAATTAGCTCAGTATAACTTCATTTCAATACACACTGCACATTAGAGTGCGCCATCACTTTCACAGTCAAAATGACAACCCTGAAGGTCTAGAGAGTCAAAGCCAGGTCAGACAACAACTGCTCTCTAAGTGCTAATCCCAGCCAGCCGTTACTCCCAGTGAGTAACCTGCCTGGAGACAACAGAAAAGTTCAGAATCCACTGTCAGAAAATGTGCCTGTCATGTACCTGGAAAGATATTTCCTTTGTATAATTACATCAGTCTTGAAGTTCACACCTGCTTTGTTTTTACTGCTTTGCTGAAACAACTTCTCCAAACCAGCCTCACGCTCACAATACCATCAGCGAAACTAAAGCTGCCTGTAAAGTCCTCTGTCTGAAGTAAGGCTTCAAAGAGTTACTCAGGATCCTCTATAAAAACTTCAGACACATCTTGAGCTTCTTTTCAGGAGCGTGCATGGGCCCAATAACCATTTTGAACAGGCAGCAGCCGATTTCCCTAGCATTTGGAGACCACCCAGGAGACATGTGTTCTCGATACTGTATTTCTGCTGGTAGTGAACTGAGATGAAAGAACTCAGCGATTGTGCTGTTTAATATTTCATTAATGCTTAGCTAAAATAGGTATCTGAACTACACTTAATTCATACCATTTACTTGATATCATCATTACAAACACTTAAATGACAGTTACAGTCACTACAAATCTTGAAACAGTGTCACTGTTTCAGCATTTCAGTGACGTTATTTCGTGGCCTTCAAAAGCTTCTGTTGCTGTTAAAAAACACGAGTCACCTATATTTAACAAAGGAGATTCCCAATCAAATGCTGATTTCTAAGATCATGTTGGCATCCAGCTCTTTCAGTGTCAGCACAGTGTCCATCACAATCACTTAAGTCTTTTTTTTTTTTCCCTTCTGCTCCTAAAATAAAACACCTCACACCACAAACTCCCTCCCACCATCAGCAGTGAAGCTGCAAACAAAAAGTCTCTGGAGAGGTTAAACCTACACCATCTTCTAGGATGACCAGCCTACATCTTTTGCCAGCAGCACTGATCAGGAAATGTATCTTTACACAGATGTTCAGCAGTTTTGATGGCTGAATTGTAACTACTGCAGTACTGCCCTTGCAAGCACAGTCTTCCAAAACAACACCCAAAAACCCCACAAAACCCCCCCAAAAAATACCAAACACCAAGCCACAAAAGCAAAAAACCCCCCCCAAAAAAAACAACAACAAAAAAAAAACACACAGGAAAAAACCCTGAATAAAAACAACCTGAACAAACAAGAACAACCCAGCACCCTGACAGCAGACCATCACCTACTTCAGAAGGGCTCTGCTGATAAAGGCATACCCGTAAACATATTTTGCTTGTATTTAATCCTGTCAAAATATGAACATATATATACATTAAAAGTGTGACAGAAAGCATATTTTCCCTGTAGACTTCTGCATGTATTCAGAAAGCAGAACTCTTCTGTCTAGGAAAAACTTCTCCTATAAGCTAAGCAAATTTTAGCTTAACGCAGGCCTTCCTGATGCCCTTTTAGTCTCCCCAGGTGTTTGTAAGTATTTAAAACATCACTCCATATAAAAATCAGAGAGAATCTAGATGGTACATTAAGTTTATGCCTTTAAGACATGTGCCAAGTACAGTGATATGAAGGGAAACACTCTGTACTCCATCTTTTGCACAGCAAAGATATTTTCTCAGGACATTTCCTTTCTCAAGAAGAGACATTTCAAATGAAAGATCTGTTAAGACCAGCATACAAAGAGGACTCCATTTATAGCTTCAGCACATCAGAATCATACAATTTAAACAGCACATTTTTATTCAACTAACAAAATGTGGGGGTTTTAATTAATCCATCATTCAGATTATCGGGACACGAACCAATTGCTAGATAATCCAGTGAAAACAAACTATTTTACAGCTATTCTACAAAACTATGTCAACTGCCTTTGACATCCAATTCAGGCCACAGGTTATTGTTGAAGCAGCAGCAGCAAGAGGGACTCTCAGCAAAGAGAATTTCCAAAGCATTTTCACATGACAAGTTACCAAGCAAATATAATACTAATTTAGACCTGTTTTATATGCAAATAAAGCAAGCCACTCTCTCCAGCATTAACTGTGCAGTTGACAACTATTAATATCATCCACTGCACTGCCTATTTGCTGAACTGTGGTTAATTTTGAGTTCAAGAGGAAGTCACGAAGTTAAACACAAGCAGCCCTCAAAACCACTGCCACTCCCAAAAACAGGAATAACACATCCCACTGCCATCATTTCAGTGTGGGAAACCGAGCATCTATTCCACCTTTTTGTTCCCTCTCAATCGTTCACACACCCACCACAGCACTTGCTGCTTACCTCCTGAGTAGCTGTGCCTCCTTAACAGTCTATTGTTAAGGACTGTCAAAAGCTTTTGAAATTCCAAACAAATTATATCTGATATTGCTCTCACTGTTTTGTTGTCACAGCGAAATAAATCAATAGATTACAAGGACGTTTTCCTCTGAAGAAGCTGTGTTAATTTACTGCTATCAAAGCACAATCTAGAGCAGATTATATCCCTTAAAAAAAGCATCAGCTTTCCTCAGCCACTGAAGAAGATCCAGATGGTCAGCAATGCCAAACACCTTTTCTTAAAGGCACTGAGGTTAAGTACAATGCTTATTTTCATAGAGAGTGACTGATTTAATGGAAAACTACATTACTGGCTTGGATGCACCAGGGAAGGATGACAAGGACAAGAGAGCAACAAAGCTGTGGCCTATTCATTTATCACACATACAGATAATCATAACCAAAGACAAGCCATGCACAGATAAATGTACCAAAAATCCCTTCATCTGTTCAGGGACTTCAAACAAGATTGCAGGTCAGTTTGACCTGAATATCTCCGCCCCTCTTTTGAAAAGCTTAAAGATCCCCTAGTTGAGATTCTCAGTGTGAAATCACACTGGTGAAGGCTCAAAGGCCAACAGGCCACAATAAAACTATTAAAACTATTTGTAAGCCTTTTATGGGCCTGGTTCTTTGTTATCAGATCATACCAAACCTTGTAAGTAGGTAGCGTGGACAGCTTATCACACACGCTGGGCACAATTCCACTCCCAACTGAAAGCATCCTTCCACCTCTCAAACCAGCAGATGCCTTGCATCATTCTCCCCTACTTGACTCAAAAAACCTGAGTTGTCACTGCAGCTGCTACTGTTCAGCAAGTCTCTCTTACCCCTGTTTCACCAAGCCATTCTGAAGAAGACAAGATGATCGTGTTGCATCCCAGGTAACTGAGACGTTACAGGAAGAGAAACTGAGCAGCTTGCTGCATTCCTAAAACACCTCAGACCACTTCAGAGAGTAAGATCCCAGTTTTGCAGTGTGTGTCCCTCAAGGCAGCCTCAGAACTAGTCTCACCTAGCACTGTCATAACTGAAGAAGCTTAAACCCGCAGCTGTGTGTGAACTAGAAGCTTCAGCAGCAGCACATACTCAACCAGCGACACCCACCAATGAGAAATAGCAAAGGCTCTGCTCACAAGTTAAAAACGGGATGGCATAGCAAGTACTCTGAAAATTAATGCTCATCAGTACTTCAAACAGAGAAAATCCTGGGTGGTCGTGTTAATTTTCATTAACTGGTGAGACCAGTAATGTATTTCCCTTTGATGTGATAACTCATTTTATGACATCTTATTCTGCTGGTCTTATCCTTGATGCACAGCTGTGTCAAGTTCAGAACCCAGTCTTTTAGTCTCCAAACGCTCCTGGGGAAAGAGTTCTATGGTGTTTTAAGTATACTTTCAGTAAATATGGATGAGCAAGAAGGACAAGTATGATAAAAAGAATATATACCTAACAGAGATCCATTGTTTTTAAGAATTCCCACACAAACCACTATAAAATGACAGCGAGCTACACCTCAAACAATTTTCTAGGGTATTGACAAACAGCATCCCGTTAATCATAAGCAAAATGTTGCACTTTGTATTCATTGAAGAATCAACAGCATACAAGACTAGCAATTCTGTTTGCAATAGAGAGAATTATTTTCTAAGTCACAAAGCATCTTGCACTTCAAATAGACAAAGCTATTTGTCTAAAAGCACAGCATATCCCATATTTTGATCTTAAGTTTCAAGCCACTAGATATTTTTTCCTCTGATTTTATAAAGAAACAATAGCATTAGCAAACTTTTATAAATACCCCTTCTCCTCTATGCTGAAATAAGTCACCAATTAGTTTCCCAAAACTAAATTTTTCTGTTAATTACAAAAAAATTAAAAGGGGCTTCTTTGCAGCTACTATTTCTCTACCCAGAAAGGAAATCTACTGAAACTGAATTGAAAGTTACAGACTCATAGCTTTTAAAATTAATAACTGGCCTGCTAAGACTTCCAGTAGCAAATCATAGGAACTCCTCCTGAAATTCAACACAGCTGAAGCAGCTGTTCTTGTCATCACAGGATTTGTCTGTTTATTTTGTCACATTCAACCACGACATTTGAATGATTCTCAAAAACTTGACTCAACGCAAAGGAAGAGATTATAGAAGATATTTTAAGTGGCATAGAAAATGTCTTGCAAAACTCACATCCATTCACCATTCTATTTTAATACAGGCATAAAAAGAAACACAGAACAGCTTGGAAAGGTTAAGTTCTAAATGAAATGCAAGATTTCTCTTATTATCTTCAGTGCTTTGGTCATGCTTCCCGCTCCCCGCTTCTGCTCCAGAAGCAGAGAAATACAGCACCTATGGACAGATGTGTTTAAAAATATTTAACACCCCTTTCACCTGCCAGATGTCCAAGAAATGAGAAAGTAACGTTAGTGGTTTGAAAAGACACATCAAAAAGCAAAAGTAATATTTTCATCCAAGCTCTACCTTATCTTTGTCTTCCACAACATCTGCCAGCACGTCATCTGGGTCCAGGATTCCTCCATCTGTATACTCCAGGTGGTGAATATTTACCCAGGAAGTTGGATCCTGTAAGATAAATACAAGGCTTCTTAACCTAACCTAGCATGATTTCAGTGCTATTGGACAAAGCAGCTTTGTATCCCACTTGCTTCCCACCTATTTCCCTCCACAGTGACGAGGCAGAAGGTTGGAGCCACTACCGGAAACTGAGAGCGAATGGAAACTGCAAGACACTGCCTAGAGAACACTATGCAAAAGACCTTCAAAACATACCTCTTCATTTCCTTATCACTTCTTGCTTTATTTAAATAGGTAATTTAAAAGAAGTTAATAGAAAATAACTTTTCTTTGTTTTACACTACTTTACAGTTGGAATATTTTGCTTATGATCACAAACACATAAATAAATTAATATATATATATGGATGGACATGCACTATTCCTGACAGAATAAAGCTGAAGTTAAAAAGTAAACAGCCGATTAGAATATTTTGCTTTCAGTGATCACTTCTATTTGTGATTGAGCGGCTGCCCCAACCCAGATGTGTCACTGAAACAGAAACAAAGAAAAAATTACTGTAAAAACTCTCTTGTCTCAAAAGAATGCTGCAAATTGGTAGGACACGAGCCCAAGACACACAGTCACCATAAACTATGTTAAACTGAACAAATTCTTAACCTTACCTTACTTCGGACCACAACAAATACAGAAATTTAATGACTTTTGTTAGTGGCTATATCAAGAGAAAGTCTCCAACTCAGTCTCGAAGAACAGAAGGATGTCACTCCTCACGGACCTTTTGGAGCAAGTGTGGCCAATAAAAGATTTTCTAAGTGACAGGAATGACAATTCACACGGAAATACAAGAACTAAACCAGACCAGGATTCAGTTTCCTTCGAAGAAAAAAACCTGTTAATGGTTTAGGTACTGCTCCCACACATACCCTGACTGGTGCCTGCAGTATGGACACACTATGACCTTTTGTTCTCAAGGACTCCCCAGTTACAGTAACTACCACAGACTACAGCAAGACTGAACACTTGCTGTTTCAGAAATACAAATGTGAAACTGGCTTCTATAAACTTACACAAACTTCATCCCTGAAAGTTAAAAAACACATGGTGGGGACAGGGAGCTTTTTAGATTTGTTTGATGAGGCAAATAATAACTACTGCTAGCTAGCCTAGGTGGAAGAAATTCCCTCTGGACAGTCACAGAAGTAACAAGTAACATCTGACCAGCAAAATCACTCACCCATTCCAAAGAAATTTTAAAGTCAGAGAACATTTTCTAGTTTTTGGATGAACTCCAAACACTGACATGCATTGGAATCAAAGCGTCTATTTAAAAAAAAAACCTAAAATGTATCAATTTCTCCTGTGTTTCTTTACTCCCACCAAGAGTCTAGACAGCCTCACTAAATAAAACACATAAAAGCACATAAAACAAGCCATTATTTACCAGCAGAAGTAAGAGCTGAGTATCTCAGTTCCCAAGTAGCATTTCATCCATGTGCACACACAGACTCATGTTTTACACATTATTTAGAGCTCAGGAGTAGAGCAGGTCCAAAACATAACTGTGGTACATCCAAGGTAGAATCATTATCAAAGCATTTGCTGAAAAACTATTATATATAAAGCAAAAAAAGAGAATTATATTCTAAAATGCTAGGAGAAGTTTCTGGGGTCTTTATAACTGACTGTTGGGGTTCTAGCTTTTTCTACCTTGAGACTGAAGTCTTATTCTAATGAGCGACATGTCTACAACGATTCCTCACAGAACCTTCTTAACCATCATCACTAAAAGTTCACATACTACTTTTGAAAAAAAAAAAAAGAAAAAAAAGAATGGGCCTCTTGTAAAAATAAAACACTACCAGCAGCCTGGAAGCTCAGGTATGGTAACCATCTCTCTCGTCTCCTAAATGCTCTCCTGGAGAAGGGTCATCTTGAAGAAAACACATCCGTGGTACCAAACAAATCCTCATACCACGAGTGGGGGGAAGTTCTCTTACAGCACAGCCCATAACCCTCAGCTGAGGCATACAACAAACATGTAAATATGCAAAGGGAAGGTATGAATAAGTTACCTGGTGTAATGCGTACCAGCACTTGCCAAATGAATATTGAACAGTTACTCTACCGTGCGTTTTACCTTAGGGCTGCAAGTCATGTTTGTGTTTAACATCAAGCCACTTAAAAGCTGTTTATCATCATTTCCTTTATGTGTGGGAGAACACTTTAGGAATTACTATGCAAATATTTACCCAATGTTAAATTAAAGCCGGGTCACATGAATGCACAAGTGCGATGCAGGCAGAGCAGTGACATAAATTTTAAGAAGTGGGCTTGACATTCATGTTGTCACAGAATCCTAACTTAGCGGTTGCCAGCTAATGCAACACCTTCACTGTTCAAATAGTCTAAAATAGGTTAAAAAATTCTTCTATTTTCAGTCACACACATTCAAGTGAAAGACCGATCAGTCTATAATTAAAGACTCCCACTTTTTGTTAGTTTTTTATATACGTCTATTTTTAATGTATCAAAAACTTGGAGCATTCTTGATTCTTTTTGTTTCATACTCAGCTAGAAAAGTATCAGTGTACTTTTCTGAAAACTAAGCAACATACTTAATAAATGTTGCAGTCTGTATCGCCTATTTCAGATTGTTAATGAGCAGGAGAATCCTAACAAGTTTAAACACATTTCAGCTGGACCATCAGTCAAATAAACACCACCACTTAATGATTTCACAATTAATTATTGTTTGATGCTGTTATTTGTTCTGCTGTGCAGAATGCATAAAATTAATTGCAAACACTATACTGGAATTTTTAATTTAAATATAGTAATGATAGGATGCACTAAAAAATTCAGCAGTAGGAATGACTTAGACTCACCCCACAATTATTTCTCAGGCTGATATTTTAGAAGCACCTCCACATTAATGCTTCATTGGAGCAAACAGGCTTCAGTGAAATACAGCACGAAAGAAGGATGTATTAAAAAATGCAAATCACATATGCTTGCTCCACACCCACAGCAACAGAATAAATGACAGATCAAACTTGGGGGGAAGGATTGGCCTCTGGCCACACTGTTTTCTGTCATTTAGATAGTGTACAAGTAAGATTAAAACCCCCACAAGTTATTTTCCAATAAAGGGGATACTCAAGGTTAAGGTCAGTAAGAGAGAGCTATTCTATCACTCAACCATTTCTAGATTATATATTGCAGTGTGATCTATTACCTCACTATATTAAGAAGTATTTAATGATTTCTATAAGCACTCTAAGGCTACATGGTGTACCATTACCCACAGCCAAACAGCATGCAGCATTAGTTACTCTCAAACCACAACTTGCGGAGCAAGCAAACTAGAGAGGAACAGATGGACAAGATCGGTCGCAGTCTCAAATTTCATCTCTAAATCCTCCTCAAAATTTATCACTGAATTAAAACAGCCTTGAGCATTTTTGGTTTGTGTACCAAAACCACCTCCACCCAGGCTTGAAGTGGCACTTCTATTGAACCTGCATTTCAGTTGCCACCAACAGGGCTGCCCTCATCACTCCCAGTAGGAGCGGGGCTCTGTTTTTATGGCAATATAAATACTGAGCTTCCAAAATCAAGAGCTGATCAGGAAGCAAATACTTGCACACTACGTACTGTCATTGCTACTTGTTCCATATTCCTTGGCCACAGCACAGGGATTTCTCAGGAATGATCTGGAGCTGAACAGCCAGGTCTCAGCAACAACACAACATACCTGCACCTGAATGTCCTAAGAGACACCCTAAAGAAAAAGAAAATGCATCACACCCTGTCCTTACAGCAGGCAAACAACTATTTCAACTCTCTTCATATGTATGGATGATGAATGACCATTTCATACAATATTGCAGGTTACAGAGATAACATTTTTACAGAATAAAAGCAACCACAGGAAGCTTCTATAAAAATCAAGGATGAACAGCTGGCTGCAAAAGAGGTTAAGTCTGTTCCAGACACTGAATTTAGCAGTTCCTAGAACAGACCAGACCAGAATAAGCCTCCCTAACTGAAGTATATGCGTATACAGCAGATAGACTGATAGACAGACAGACATTTGTAACTGAGCACAAATTAGCTCTTTTTTTCACAGACTTTGAAAAATAGAGAAAACCCAACATTTAGATTCCACTGCTCAAAAGTTCCCAGAGTTTAGTTTGCATTACAGTAGAACAGAGTAAGTTACAAGCCCACATTTCTAGGTCTCGCTGCTGAAGATGAATTCTTACCTGGAATTAATTACATTGTCTTTATAGCTCTATAGTTCAACTGCATAACATTACCTGACACATTTCTAACCATTTCCAGTTAGAAATTCAAAACCAGCAGAAACCGTCAAGATTACACAAGGAAGAGAAACACCACAGCACAGTGAGACAGTAAAAAAATTCCTTATGTATTCCACAGGATTACTGTTCTCCTTCAGCAAAACTCTGAACCTACTTGCATTAGAAGTGAAAATGCTTCAAGATGCTAGAGAAAAGACAAAACTTCTTTATATCCTTCTACCAGCTGGAGTGACACACATTCTCTCAAGTTATTAATATTCAAGAAAGATCTATAGTGAGTGAGCTCAAAGACAGAAATTAAAGCTGAGGTAAGGGCAAAGGACAAGGTGGCCTGCTCAGAGAGAAACTGCTTTCAAGCATCCAGCAATAAAACTACAGAAAACGCACAGTAGAAATAGTCCTCGAAAGGTGACTGTAAAAGATCCTTCCTACTCTGTCTTCCAGTTGAAATGAAGTACCATAAAAATAAAGCCACACAAGAAAGGGTCTCAAGAGGGATTCTCCCTTAACTGGGGGGTGATACAGAACAGAAGGAAGTTCATTCCAATCAGCCAAACTTCTGAGTTCACAGAAGACAAAGTTCTTTGGTTTTCACAGTAAATTTAGCAGGGCTGACTAACAAGCTTTCAATCCTTATGCCAAAACATGACCACAGGAAGTAAAGCCAGTCTAAATAATATATCCATGACGCTTTGCTTCTGGCTGAAGCACACATTTGGATTTTCAGACAGGTTAAGAAGTTTTCCTCACACAGTAAGATAATACAGAAGAAACTTTACTCCTCCTAAAAGGAATAAATTAAACATTCAAGTGTGAGCTGAATCAATGATTGTTTTTCTTCAAAACAATTTCCCACACTGTTTATAAAACTTCTTTTTAGACTATAGCAGAGGAAGGCATTCCACGTAAACAAACTATTTTAAAATAAAACTCTCATTCCATGTACTTTCACACACACTAATTTTTTGTTCAGATTCATTCACTTTATCTTTTAATACTAGTTGAGAAAAACATATCCTTTCCCCAAGCTTTTTTTTTTTTTTAAATCATGACTGGATGTGATATAGCCAAACAGTGCAATTACAAAGTAGGAAAGGAGTCCTGAAAAAAAAAAAATTACAGAAGGTCACTTTAAATACTCGATTTCAAAAGTTTCTGGTTTTGAAGGTGCTAAAAACCTGGTGTCAAAAGGGGAACTGATCAGATCAGGTCAGTACAGAAACAAATTTATCTTTGTCACAAAGGTTGGCTTTATCTCGGTACACTTACAGTTTTTGTGAAGTCTGGTCACACTGTTTGCTTTGTTGGCTCTTCAGGAGGGAAGTGGAAAGAGCACAACAAAGACAATCAAACAATTCACAGGCATAAGGCCTGTGGACTACCAGAGATATGTGACAAAAAAACCTGTTACCCACCCAGGAAAGGGCAGGAAAATCTTCCCTTGTCCTTGCAAGGCACAGTTGACAACCAAAATGCGTAACTGTTGTCTGGTGTTGGGAATAAGACTGACACAGCACAAGTACAGCTCAGCACCAGGTTCATTTGTGACATCCTAAATGGTCAAAAAAAAAAGATCACTAACCAATCCCTAGTCACGAGAAGTGCCTAGAATATTTCTTGATCTTTAGCCACCTTCAAACCATCATGCCCTGAGAAATTAATGAGACTAGGTATTACTACAACTACCAGTCAAAACAAAACAGCAAGGGACTGATAATCACTTCTTTCTGCCTTCTTCACCTGTTCTTTTCACATCACCGTACAACAAACTTCATTTTGGATGTATGAAACTCATCCTTCTCCCATTCTCACGCTTCTCTTTCCTTCTCCAATTCATTTGCATGTGCAGTTAACACACTGTGTTTTCCTTGACTAGATATAACTGGTAGACTAAAAAGCCACCTCCTCACAGCAAGGCAGGCTCAGGCATCAGAGAGCTCTCAAGGTGAAGATGTGTGCCACAAGCAACCTGGCACACAGGTTATACACACAGTTTCATCTGATAAACATGTCCCAGGTCACATTTTAAGGTAGAGATCCTGCTGTGAGATCCTGGAGGACAAAGCACAAAACATAAGCACGGTGAAAGTTCTTCAGACAGGTTATAAAGCAAAGGGGACACGGTGCACAGGTCAATCAGCAGGGCACAGCAGAAAGGGAGCACAGGGAATCTCTTCTGCCCCTCAGGGACAGTGTTTGCAAAGAGGGACTAGAATATTTCTTGTTCTTTAGCCATCTTTAAATGATTGCTTTAAGAAATTAATAGGACTACGTATTCATAATGCAAACTCTTCATTTTTCACAAGGCCAGGAAGGTACTTATTCATCTCACCAGTGAACTCCGCTATCATTAGAAAGCAGAAAGAAGAGAGATGGTTTGTACTGGCAGTTGAATATGCAGGGGGAAAAAACCACTCACCTTCCAGATTAGGTCTGATGAAAAACAGAAAAAGCTGCTGCTATCTTCCTAGCACGGAATTCTCAACAATCAGAGCAAAGATATACAAATCCAAATGACTCCAATTATTTTAACTAACACTCCAGCTTTGATTTGATGTGCAGCACTGGAACCCTCCAAAAATAAAAGCATTCTGATTTTATATTGAATCTGAACGTGAATGAAAACCACTCTCTCAACACGGCCCACTGTCTGCATATTATCTGAATACAATATGATGCAGAGAATACATCAGCAGAGGATCACATCAGCCCACCTTTTACACTACTCTCCAACACTTAATAAGACCACTTCAAGTGAAGAACAAGTATGTCTGCTTTGATTTTCCAAGGAAAGCTGGAGAGATGCAATTAGACAGCAGTCTACGCACTGCACTTGTAAAAACTACCATAAAACCTCCTCTTTAAAGCCTCAGTTGAACCTGGAGCACTCTGTATGCCAGGCACTGAATCCAAGATAGTTCTACAAATGTAAGAAGGTAAATGTAGACTGATCTTCAGTTATAAACTAAAATTATCCTTTCAGTTCATCAAGTCCATTAGACTAGACTGCTTCAACAAAGCAGAAACACAAAAGACTCGCCCTTGTGTAAATAAATGCAACAGTTCCAGAACAAAACATCTCTAAGTAAACCTACAACATTTTAGGCTTTATCTTCCATATCCCAAATTCTGTGTCACATATTAGCTACAATATGCAGAGTAGTATTGTTATGCTAATAAGCAAACTGCTGCATAGCCCCGGGCACCTGGCAAATAATTAATTAGCATTGAGTCTGGCTTTTGGGTTGATTATCTGAACGTAATACTGGGAGGGCTAAGGGACCACAGCCATGATTTCTTAAAATCCAACAAAGTGAGCAGACAGAACTATAAAGCTACTCCTTCAAATTGCCACACGTTTTGCTCACAGGAGGCGGGGGGGGGACACTTACGAAAGTAACAGAGGCGCATGTATAAAAGTAAGCAAAGTCCATCTTGAGTGAACAATGTTATTACTTTGCCAACTAAAACTGATGACACCTTTAATCCAAACCATTCCATACAGCTACAGATAAAAAAAAAAGAGGCTGACTGTAAATTCACACAACTCAGTTTGAGACAAACTCGGCAAAGTACACCAGATCTTGAACAACAAATGATAAATGGCTCAGCAGCTACAATAAGAGCAGCCAGCACTTCAGTCCTGCATCTAGAAACCATCTAAGATTATTTTATTTACAACTGTTTGGGCCTTCCTTTGATAAAATGATTAATGCATTTGCAGCTGACACCAGACTAGCTTATCAGGAGCAGCTGGGAGCTTCAAAGATGTGATTGAGTAACAGCAGACTCCGAACAAAGCAGAATACAAATGCCTGTAAGACAATGCAGATCAGGGATGCTGAAATGCTGTAAAACTTTAACATAAACTGACCTTTAGATAGAGCTCAAGTGAAAAAAAAACAGCCCTTAACTCCACATAGAAAGCCATAAGACATGTTTTGGAATTTCACAGAAAACAGCAGGGCTTTTCTGCTGTGATACCATCTTATTTCCTTCATGAATCAACCACTGACTGAGGCTGGGCAGGAATTTTGCCAGAAGACTGCCAGACTTGCACTGTCAGTAAGACCAGCCAAAAGCCAGGCCACCAACTCCCTTCTCACACGTCCAGAGATGGTGCACTTCAGCAGTGTCACCAGTTCCCACCAGTATCAACTCTAATCAGTTGTCTCTGTGCTCTCTGACACATACTAGCAGGTACAGCTCATTGCTCTCTTTAGAGAAGGGTGAAGTGTGAATCTGGGGTCTCTTTCCTCACTCACAGAAAACCCAAGACCTTTCACAGTATGGGCAGTGACTGTGCTCCAGAATCAAGCCATTAGGGACAACCTTAGGACAATCTTAGGCCCAGGGCTACAAAGATGGTGAGCCAGCCAGGGTAGTTTAAGCACCCAAAGCATTAGAAGATGTAAGAATAGTCCCTCAGACAGAAGCTCATTACAAGAAAAAGAGAAAAAAGAGAAAAGAAAAAAGGTGGTGGTGGAAGGTTATAGACTTATAAACAGCATATGCAAGGGGGAAATAAAGGATTTTCAACCATACAGGCATTGGAACAAAGTCTGTAGGTCTGTACTACATGATGCTGTTCCATGATATTTTGCTCTCACATGAAACACTCAATGAACCAGCTTCCCTTCTCCCTTTTCTTCTCAGTAGCAAAAACAACTGCATCGAGAAAATTCCAAAGGCACAACTGACAGTCAAGCACTGCCTCTAATTCCAGTCAGCGTCACTGGTTCTGGCTATTGTTTGAAAAAAAGTGAGAAGGAAGTTTAAAAATTAATAAAAATATTTAGCAGGTTAATATGACACTGGGGGAATTATTATATAATCTCTCTTACATTTCATGCTATATGAATAAAATTTCCATTAGCACAGTGCAATGTTGATATATTTTAGTATTTGACTTCCAAGATACAGCAAATACACCTGACAAACAGCTGAAACAACCTCTACCTCTAATCATTGTGCAGAGCCAAGTGATAGAACTGGATAAAACCCAAGCAAGGCTCTTGAGAACAACTTCCACCTTCACCTGACTGAAATACAGAACATGCCAGAATTAACACATAATCAAAACTTTATGCCATGTGCCTCATGAAGTGGATTTGGGCCAGATAGAAAACAGAGAAGAGAATGAGACTATTTACTCTTTTCACTGAAATTTAGTATCACTAGAGTGCAGAAGGGTTCTTCCCCTGCCCCTGTCCCAAGGCGTGCAAACGACTGCTTTCTTCTGCTACTCCAAGTGTCTTCAGGAAAACAGAATCACGAGACAGCTGGGAAGGAAGAGCTTCAGAGATGTAAAAGGAAAAAAGAAGGCAGCAAAGCAAAATCAAAGTCACTGCAAAACATCTAAGAGGCAGGGAGGTCTAAGTAAGTCAAGTGAGACATTCAGTCCAAATGTGAAAAATGATACCTGAGGCACGTGTTCCAGTGACAGTTTTGCAGCAACTTTCTCCAATTCAGAGCTTGCAGGAGGAAAGCTCTCCCTACGTAATTTTAATCCAGTCATTACAACCCCACATAAAGTTAAAATGCAAACAACAGCTGAAACGCAAACTTGATTAAATGCTGCATTTGCATATATTTTGCATCAGTCCCGAGATGCCATTACAGCTTTGGTTTTCATTTGCAGCCTCGTGCCATCCATCACTGATACAGATGAGTCCAGTTCATTTTTCAGTCAGCTACCTCATCCATTCTCTCTGGGCTCCAGAACTGCGTCCACATACATTAGCTCCACACACTGTGCCATGCTCGAGCACCAACAGAAACGAGAAGTAAAATTAAACAAAGACTTATTGAAAATGCCTACAGCAAAGAGGCCCTAACGTAGCCATTGTTCCCAAGAACGCTCAAGGCTAACCAGGTTACAGGAATGTTTTATCACAGCCCACCGTCCTCAATAGGGCTGCCAGAGTAACAGTTCCCTTCTCATTAACAGGGATGATTGTATCTGTTTCCCAACTCACGCACACAAAAACAGGTAGAAAGCCGGTCACTGACAAATAAGATGCTGAAGGCTTTTCAGCAAAGTAATTGGATCTACTTCCGCTACATTTTATCACTACAAGTGGTGCCTGAAAAGGAAACCAGCACATGCAATGAAGCAGTTGATTCTCTTCTTTAAGTGGCTGCTAAGTAAGGACACAGCCATTGTCAGTTAATAGAAAAAAATGATAACATCAGAATTTGCTGGTCTAATGGTCACAAAGTAAGTGATTTCGCCTCCTGCAGAACCTGCAATAGCTTTGGCTGCATTATTAAAGGCATCTCTTACACTATGAGCTTAGGGTACAAAACCAAAAACAAACAAACAAACAAAGAAAACAAACCACTCAAACAAAAAACCAAAACAAACAAACAAAAAACACCAAACAATTCCCTCCCAAAAAAAAACCCAAACAAACAATCAGAAAAAAAAGTCTGAAGTGAGCTTTAGCAAGATGACAACAGTATTTAACAGTTTGATCATTAAACTGTAGCTTTGTCTTTCTGTGGGAACTCACATACTTATCTAAAACATCATAAAAGTATATGAATCAAACTCATAGTTTAGAAACTAAATCTAGCTTTATTCCCAAAGAGAAACTCCATCTCAGAAAGCCTCCTATATAAAACTTTTTTCTCCCCAGACGGCAGAAAAACACTTTTTCACTAACGAAAACCAGTAGGACGAAACTTATCAGGCACAAGATGCTTCACAGCTGAAGCAACACCACTTTGCAGAATGTTAATAGTCTGCTGCAACCCATTTCAGAACTACCACTGTCTGCAGCACGGCACATGGAGCTACGACCTGCACTGTCCAGCCTGCTTATGAACACTAACATCCTGGATTTTGCTACACCATCAAGTTGGGTGGGGTTTTTTTTTGCCCTGAAATCCCTATTGATAAGCCAAACAGTTAATCTCTAAACACACAATGCATAAAAGGGATCATTTCAAACCAGAAAAATGGAAGACACTTATAATCACCACAGCATTCACGTTTGAATGACAGCTAAACATAAAGACACATCAAGCATTCAGCCATCTGGAAAGAAGCTGGTTGTTTGGTTTTTTTCATATTGTCTATTCTCAAACTCTTAAGGCAAGAGTCAGAGGTTGGCCAAGACTTCCATTTAGTGATACGCTCCTTTCGTATCTGCAGCCGTTATTGAACTGCACCATGAACAATAAGCCAGACTCCTCCACTTTCACTGCGTTCAAAAAGACAGTTGTGTCACACCAAGACAAACAATGTGTGCATACTGCCAGATGTATTTTACATTTGGGACATCTGAAGTTACCAAACAACAACAAAAAAATTCTACCTAGTGTTGTTCTAATATCTGTGATTGTGGCTCATTTAATGAAATTATAGCAATATGTATTTTGTTCTTCCAGACAAGAAAGAACATGATACATGCATTACTTCAAAATTCATGATTTATTTACACAACCGAAGTATGTATCCAGTCTCCATTCAAAATTAAATGGCAGTAAAAGTTGCTGCAGCCAAGCAAACAAGAAAACACACTTCAAGTACAGCTATCGGAGACCCAAGATGACAAGAGGAGGACACAGTCCACTTTTAGCACTAAAGATTTAGTAAGACATGAAAGGTCTAATAAGAAAAAGCACCCCAAATGCACAAAAGCAAATCATCCATTCCTTTCTAACTCTGACTTGTGGCAATTACTGTCCCGCCACACACAAAATCCAATTTAAACAGAAAATGGCCTAAGCCAACATTTCTCCAGACTCAGGGATTAAGGGGCCAACACTGGCACACTCTGATCCATCTTACTTGAAGTGCAAATATGTGAAAAGGATAAGCATTTAGAGCAATTAAGTTTTGTTGATAGTTCTGAAAAAATAAGTGGATCGAACACACCAGTAATCATAAGGAGGAAAACACCCCCACAAATAATATATTTAAAGCACACAGGCCACGAGTGTTCTTTTTAAGCATTTCTGAGTTATGCTGAGTATTCAGAACAAAAATTAATTCTTAATTTTGCTCTTCACAATGGAATGGTTTCTATGAGGGTTTTTCAGGTACAGTTAGCACCTCCCATCAGTCAGCAGCTGAGTGAGAGCTATCCAAATAACTGTTCCTGAAACCTTAATATAAAAAACTTCTCTGCATTTTTGAGTGCTACTCTTGCCTCACATAGATGAGTCACCATTTAGCACTGACAGGGCAAATCCTAACGGTAAGATTTTTTTTTTTTCCAAACACACATCTACTTTTTTTCCCCTCAAAAAAAATTCATCTTCCTTTTTCATTACAGTCTAAACAACACCTGCATCATGACTACTACTATGCAAACACTGGCCTTTCTCTACGTACAACATTAAAATGTCAATGAACCTTCTCCTTTTGGTCACCCAACACAACTATTTCACGTTTCCAGTTCTTTAGGGAGTTTTCTTTTTGTAGCTGGCAATGCCAGGAACTCCTGAAACATTTGTTCAGGACACATTCATTACAGCCAGCAGGGGAAAATTAATTGTGCATTGGCAGCAGCTCGGTTTTTCAAATGAGCCTAATTCTGTAGGAGCTGAGCATGTTAACTCCCTTCAGCCCTTGAAATATTTCAGCAAGCCTTTCCACCCCACACAAGCAATGGAAAGGTTCAAATCAAGGGAGTGATCTCCTCTCCGATCTTCTATTCTTTGAGTAGACAAAGAAGAGGTTGAGAGGGGCCAGAAATAGAAGATGAGTCAAATTTTCAACATCAACTAAAAAAAAAATACATATGCCATATTTGTTAAATAAGGCAATTGTGACAAACAGACTTTGGAAAAATACACAAATAAAGTTTATATTAGCATACTGTTGTAATCTATTTTATAGAACAGGGAGGGGCAGGGGGGGCAACCCAGAGAAAGACAATTTCTATAGAAATCTCAGTATAGTAAGTAACCTAAAGAAAATACAATTGAAGTCAATAAGTCAAAGCAAAGTATGCTACAATTTTTTGCACACTAGAACAGACCAGATATTTCCACAAATTAACTCATACTCAGTACAAAATAAACCAGCTTGTAAAAATAATCTAATAGATTGTTGACAGCCCCTTACTGCAGCCAATTAGTTTATTTATTCCAAAAAAGTCATTATACCTTACAAAAATCACTGTTATAGCCAACAACTTTTTAAATCAGTATGTGTGGAAGGAATGTGCTTTGGGGGCAAACTGCATTTCTGAGTTCACAATGTATAAATATTTGATGGATGCAACAATATATCTGCCTCATTTTTTTTCCCTGCAAGCTTAACAAATACTAACATTTTTTTCTAAAAGGAAGCCCTCTGGAGTCTTCACTCAGCAAGAAAAACAAATCCTGTATGACTTCTGGTTTCCATACAGGCTTTTATGTAGATCAACCCACAGTCCCAATTAAAATAAAACTTCTTTAAAGAAATAACTTATGCAGTGAATGGAAGACTTCAAGACTATGTATTTTAAAAGCAGAGGCTTCTTTCATTTTAAAATAAACTGTCCAGGTGAGATGCAGTACAATCATCCAGTTTACTGATGATAAAGTACAGCACAGACTAGAGAACCAGGACCAGTTAGTCACTTGGTTTTGTCCTGGACAGACTGAGGGACAGTTTTCATTGCACAACTAATTCTAAAAGAGAAAAAGTACAACTGACCTGTTCTAAACTTAAACTGCTGCAAAACAGCAACATCACCTTGATCAGAGTTATAGACGTACTTCAGGGGTTCTTCTAGAAGAGCTACAGGCACGCTGTCACAAGGAGCCTTCTTTATTGCTCACCCTACTTCTGCACTGTATTTCTGCCCCACATTTGTGGTGTTTAACATCTATGATTGATCAAAAAAAAATTCTGAGATGAAACCACTCCGTCAAAATCCTTACTGAAATAGTTAAGAAAGACATACAGAAAAAAGTTGCAGCTGGCAGAGAGAAAATTTTAATAGTTGCTCAAGCAGGGATCCATAAGAAAGATGTTCTGCAACTTACCTCTAGGTAGGAATAGCAGGGTTGGATGGGACATGGAATTCTGACATGCTATGGAGGAAGAACTTAGTTAAGCCAAGTTCCAGGTCACATACTGTCTTTCTCATTCATGAAACTCATCACTTACAAAAGGATTGTGTCCAAATCGGCCTGCAGCCAACACTGCCACTAACAGCAAAGTCTTAAGAGCCTTAAATCTGCAGTCTGGTTTCACCACTGGCTTGTGCTTGGAAATAAAAGAATTGGCAAGCAGAGAATGCTAAGGGAAAGCTTTCTAACACGCAAAATATTATCCATCAAATGAGTATCACAGAGGATTTAAAAAAAAAAAAATGACCATCATCATTTTGGACAAAGGTCAGAGCAGTCAAAGTGTATCACTAAAGAACTGCATTCAACAAAGAATGCCTGACCTACAGGAATTGAAGTGAATGGTACCTACATTTAGCAGTGGTTAAGACTACTTAAAACATGAAAAAATGGAAGAATTATAGCACAAATCCCCTACATACAATTCTGGTCTTAATCACCTTTAATGACATCCAGCACTGCAAGACTAACCAAAAAAAAAACAAACGGAAAGAAAGAAAGACTAGGAAAGACTACATGCCCTCAGAACTTCTAGTTTGAGGAGAAGCACAAATAGGGAGCTACCTTATGATGGACATCACCAAAATCTGTCCCACAGGCACACCAGCCAAGAGGAAGCTGCAGAGCAGGTACAAACCCCTTTTCAAGCAATCACGTTCTGCAGCAGCTGCAGATCACCCCGATACTCCCCGGGAGGACAGAACCCCGCAACAGCAGCTTTCATGGACATGTGAAAACAGGGCCTTACCAGCACCTCTCGCAGGTATGAAATGCCCAAATGACAAGAAATGACCCTCAAGTGTAAGATGGTCTGCAGGTGGGCGCTCAAGAGTTTGGACACAGAACAAACCCACCACATACACGGGACTAACCCATCAGGATTCAAAGGTCCAAACTGAGACATGCTGGATTCGAACTTCTTTTGAACTGCAATAGTCTTAGTTGACCTGTACATTGATACCCAAATTAAAAGACAAGGGAAATGATTATATAAAGTACTTTTGTCTCCTCTCAGAAAATCTGTAATTTAGATTTTCAGATTTGCCAATAACGAGCAACTCAACTGTTGATGGATTGATGAGAATGAGATGATATGTTCTACAATGACCTGAAGGTTTTAGGAAAAAGAGATTAATAGAGAAATTGATTAGTCAAAGTAAAAAAAGAAAGCCACACAATTTTCCAGGAATGCAGATCTCAGTTTCTTTGGATTGTATCTAATTCTGCTTTAAGCATTCCATTTTCTTACACTGATGGAGAAATTACTTCATTTTTGTAAAGGAAAATGATAGGGAGGGTGCATGTTCTGATTCACCAGTATCTAGTATTCTATTGGTAATCTGAAAGACATTCTATCAGATAATGTCACGCATTGTAATGTCCCTGGAGCCTCATCTTTGAAGTCAAATCCCTGACCAGGAAAAATAAAAACCAAGGGACTCCGGTGCCAGCTGTTTGCCTGTACCCATCAGACTGCACTCTGCGATTCCAAACACCAGCCTTGGTTAGAGCGCAATCATTCAGCTTCCTCCCCATCATACCAGGGATCCTTACCATAGGCTATCAGAAGCATTTCCATTCACACATTCTGTAGTTTTCTTTTTCCTACATACACCAAACAATAAAGAAAAACATCAAAGTAAGAAGTCTCCCTGCGGCAACAAATGCTGCCAGTGCATTCTTACGAAACCAATGAGCGACTTGTCTAAACCTCCCAGTTTGGGAGCATTCCCAAGAGGGAATCCAGCACTGGAGTAGTGCTGTGGCACCTGCCACAACAAAGCAAAGTCATCAGTTCTGAATGGATGTACTTACTGGTGACATAAAAATTACAGGTTTACACTGGAAAGTAAGAGATTTTGATTACACTAAAACATTATAACAGTTCACTTTAATGGAGGTGTCTATAGCACAATCATTAGGCATAAAAAGAAAAAAAACCCAAACATTTACAGAATCTAGTCTTACATATTTTCCCTTTAAAGTGAGGATAACGGCCCAAAAAACTTCTATCCGGTGCAATCAGTAATTTCTTCTAACACAAAGTTTCCTTTACAAACAAGTTACTGAAGTAATCCTAAGGACATAATAAAGTACTGGTGATAACACTGATAGATCTACCAACAAAAAATAACCTGAAGGGAACAAAAAATGCTTATATTAATGACCCATATATTACACAGATACTGTAGTCTCTTTTTTTCCCAGAAGTTCTTGTAACATGGTGATTTCCTAAATTTCTCGTGTGAAGCAGCTTTCTGAGTTTACCAATGTATTTGGGACACTACATGGCCAGTGGAATTCACAAGACCATTTCTATCAATAAGTCTCTCACATGAGCCTGTCACTTCTGTTTAGTCAGTTCCCTGACATAAAATGGGTATACCCTTATGCACAGGCAAGATTCAAGAGCGAAAAATAAAAATACAAAGCAGAATCTGTTTTCAATTATGCTAATTGCTCAAGACCTTTAGCATTATCATATTCATTAAGGATGAAACACAAGCATCTTAATAGGGGGCTGGAGGGAGTTTACAGTAATGAAGCAATAGGTCTTCCCGCCTAGGAAAGCTGCAGTTCTGACATTCGAATCATTAGGAAAGCCTAAAGAATGTTCTGCTCAACGGGGGAGGAAATCTGCTGCCTCAGTAGCAGGATGGGGGACGGCACAGAATGTTGGGCTTCAGCTGGCCTATCACACTGAATGAGCGAGGGGGAAAGTGCAGCCACTTCACATGAAACATTATGCCCAAATAACTTTATCTGTTAAAAACAAAACCAGTCTGTTTTTCAGAAAGTATCAATAGAACACAACCCTCCATGTTCAGTTACTTAAGGAAAAATAAAACTAAAACATTAAAGCTGCATTTTGTGCAGCAGACAAAGCACCTCCCAGTTCCATCCTTTGCCAGAAATACCATTTGAGGCTTAAATTCCGTCTTCACAAATTCCTATGTGTCTACTTGGAGTTCATCTTCAACTGGGCAAAAGCAACAGGAAGCAGTCACTGCTGAGAACTCCATACTGCTCTTTAATGGTTTCCTCCTATGACTGCTTTATTTAGTTACTACACAAAGATTTGCTGTCTCTCAAGTAATAACAACAGAATAATACTCAGAACTTGATGAATATGATCTGGGAGACAAAAACAGAAACTCAGTATTATCATATACGCTGAAGTCTGACCTGCGGTATTCCCAGGATGAGTTATTCTCATTTTGCCTACTGAATTTCCACCAGTTTTATCCAGCTCTACCCTTCAGCTGAGCTCCCTGGAAACACATTAACATCAGGTAACAATATCCAGCCAAAAGTCCAAGTTACTGGCAGCAGTCAACTCCTTATTAGGAACAAAGGGCTGAAAATTATTTTTTTTTCAGGCTACATAAGTACCTAATGTCCTAGAAGACATTTGCTAGGACAAATCTGACTAAGTCCAATGGCAGCTTTTCTGTTTGGATTATAAACACCTGGGAGAAAAGGAGACTGGAAATCTACCAAAAATCTCATTACATCAAACTAGTGGCTACAATACAACGCAGCAGCAGATATTTTATGCAAAAGCAATTAAAAGGCAGGCAGTTTTTTAACCCTCCATTTTTCTTGATCACTGTAAAAGTGATCCTGGAAAGCCTTTATGAGACCCAAGTTCTGCCAGTTGAAAGCTATTTTCAATCTCAGTCACCACTAGTGTTTTTAATTCAGTAATCAGTTTCTTAAATCATTTCTCTCCTTCCCATTTCTTTACTCCTCCTGCTTACTTGGCCTATCTTGCCATACATGAGTCAGTTACTCAAATTCATACCATAGCAATGGGAAAGCAGCGTATCAAGTTATATTCTCATTTTTGAGTACAATATCACAGTGGACAAATCCAAAGGCTGAATGCAGAAGCAATAATCAAGCTGTTCACTGGCATACAGTTTCTAAGACTCACTAACATACTGCAGCTGATTAAGCAATGCTATGAAAAACAGGGATGGGGGAAAAAAAAACAAACCTAGAGGCCAAGTCCAAGAGAAAAGTGCAAAAGTGCTACACAGATACAACTCTATTGTTCTGCCTTTATAAAGGACTACATATTTACAATTTGCCCAAAACAGAAAAAATGTTCATAAAAAAGGACACCTTTCAAAACTTTTTACGTTTGTCTTCTGAAGAAATCTTCTGTTCCTGCAAATTTCTTTTGTAAGCATAGAGTTTGGAGTCAAAATAAATTATCATTCTCCCTTTCCCCAATATACTTAGAGAAACTACAAGAACATTTAGTACTCCTGATTGCTGGCTGATTTACAACATCAATACCTAATTCCAGAAAACTAATTGTCATGTGGCTGGCAAGCAGCAACAGAAAGAAACTGAGAAAGTACTTTATTATCAGGGCTCAAAAAATTACATAGGCAGCCAGTCTGAAACATTAGCTCCTTAAATACATCCAATTTGAGAATGATCATCAATGCAACCCAAACAAGCCGCTTTTTTTCACTCTAATCAAAAAGGCACCATTCTTGAATTAAGTCACTACATTATTGCTTCCCTACTCTGTCTGACTGCCAATCAAAACCAGCATTACCATTCCAGAGTTAACTGCTGGCTTCTGTACATTCTCATGAATGGAAACACAAAACAGAAACTGTAGTGTCCATAACAACTGGAGATCAAGTCCCTGTGAGACAGTTCAACAATTATTTCATTGTCTCTGTTGGCATTTCCGAAGGGAGGCCCACAAAGGCTGCTGAGAGCGAGCCCCTCAAAAATGTAACTGTGCTTAAAATGATAAATTTTAAAGGACAAATTGCAGTGCTCATTAATCTTGCTACGGGGCTTCCATGTCCCACCCATTCAACTGGCGTCTACGAACAGGACTTCAGACAGCAAAGTAGTCACTTCAGTCAAGCCGTCTAAGTAAGTGCTGTGTATGCAAACATGAGCAAATTAACACACAGGTGATAAACACCGCTCCCCCATCTCTGGCTCCTCCAGGAAGATAAAAAACATACAGAACAGCAAAATATTTTCCTCAGAAAAGTTTCCCTGCAGCTTAAAAAAAAGTCATTGTGGAATTCTCTTGCCAGTCTCAGCCACTCTTTTCCCTGGGCACACATCGCTTTCTGTACCAGCAGCATTCAGCTCTGAGTGAGCAAGCAAGGATCCTCAGCTGAACTACAAAGGTGGTAATTCAGACGTTGCCTCCGACGTGGAGGGAGGGGCATTTCAAAGGACAGAGGTGTGAGCACAAAGGTGCTCACCTGGAGTGCATCTAACCCCACAAGTGTTTTAAGTAATTGCTTTCAACAGGACCAAGCAGATCCAGTCAACATCACAAGATGACATGGAAACCTTCAGTGCTGACCCAGAACCTCTCCTTCTCCCTCTCATTCACACGCTCACGAATAACAAACAAACGAAAGGTCTCTGACAAATCACTGCAAAACTAGCAGCAAGGTACCTTGTCCTGCATCCAAGGCTATGCCTCATAGCTACACAGAAGCAATCACACTATCAGGCACAGCAACTCAACTATTTTGCAGTACATCTGCTCTCACTCAAGCAAAGAATCCTAAATACAATAGATGACACATAACTGCTCCCCAAGGCACCAAAAATATCAAGTTAGGGACTGAGCTGACAATAAGGAATCATTAGTTCTACTGTATCTACCTGTCAGCAGGAAGCCTTAATGCACATTGCTAAAAACCAACAAAAGCAGATCCTCAGTCACAAAAAAGTTCCAAACTTCATTTTACTGAAACTCAAGTTGCTTTCTGAGACGACAGTCACTTCCCTGAAAAATTGTTTACAATTCTGACAAAGAAGCTGATCAACAAAAAAAAGTCTTAAATATCTAAGACTATTCACATCACGATAATACTGTAGTTGATACTTAGTTGATACCATAATACAAAGTTCATAATTCCAGAGTTATTGATATTCTCCAGTGAATCAGACAAAATCTGCCCATTCAGTACCTCTAAAACCCACTAAATTCAGCAGCATCAAAAAATAATCACTGCCCGATTTTTCAACAGAAATTGGCCCAGTGTTTTGTTTCAGTTAATGAAGCAACTTTGTTACTGAGGCAGCTGAGCCCTCGTGAGCAAACCTTGCCAACACAGCCCAGTCAAGAGAGCAAATCAAACTTGCTAAGGAAACACAGCAGGCTACAATAACCAACAGCCCACAGAGTTCTCGGCTATCTACCAGAAATCTCACAGAAATGAGAGACTTAATCATTTAGTGCATCAACTTTCCTCTCATTACAAGTAGAAAGAAGTGCAGAGTAGTTTAAACCAATTCAAAAACTTTCAATTTTTACACATATAAATTCAAATATTTTACAACTATACATGAATTAATAACCTAATCTTGTATCTTCCCCCTTGCCAGACAACTGACTGCAGTGTAATAGCAAAACTAGACTTCCCAAAATTCAGAGCCTCTCACAGACATTTTTGTGGTATTTGACAGTACCATAAGTAATAAAAAGTTCCTAAAGCTTGTATCCTCGCTAGCTTTTTCATTTTCCATTCTGCAACAATAAAAGATATTCCTTGTATTAATTCTCCTCCCCTCTCCAAATACTTTAAGCACTTTAACAACACCATTTTCTACTTCAATCTTTTAAAAGATTTTAACACTGGAAAAAAAAAACTTACAAAAAGAACACTTAACATGCCAACAGAAAGAGCAGCATTTTGTCATAGAAAGTATTCTAAATATTTTGAAAAGAAAAACAAATATTTAGTTATCTTTAGCACAAACCTGTTTACATGCACACCTCACAGCAGACTTCAGCTGCTGATTACTTTGAGATAATGCCATTCTCCATAAGATTTTGTAATTTTTAGAGAAAGTTAATTATAGAAGGAGCCAATAGAAGGAAAATGGCAAAACACCCAATTCATCATGTTAGATCAGACAAAAAATACTCCAAAAGGTAATAAAATTAATTGGTTGAGACATCTGTATGATCTATTTTACCAACCCCAAATTTTCCCCCAGGAAAGCAATTTAACACTGAACAATGCTTGTCAAGATAAGAAGAAATTTGTCTATTTATCTTTTTGGCCAGTTCCACTGCAAATCATGTAGGCTGGAAGCTAGCTAATCAAAGCACTGCAAGAGAATTGTTTACATTTCCAGTGAACTGGGGGAAGAGAAGGTGAAGAAACCAAAAAACTTCTTTTCTGTTGATTTGAATGAAAACCTGCTCTGCTTTTCAAGCCCTCAGGTTGCTCCCCCCACCCTGTCTCTTTATACACTCTTGTAGAGGCTCAGGTAGAACTCAGCATTACTCAAGGTGACCAGCAATTTTTGAACAAACTGGCCTGTACCCGCTTTGTCCACCTGCAGTGCACAACAGGGAACTCAAAACTTCTATAAGGAAATAAGCCAGGGAAAAAAAAAAAAAAAGTTTTATTTGCAAAGGAACAAATACAACAAGGTTAAAAATGTGAACTCTGACTTCTGGCTGTCCTGTAAAAAAAGGTTGATGATTTTGACCTCACATTGAAGGGCACATAGGATATGACTGCTCGATATAAAAAAAATTCTTGAGATACTACTTAATAGCCAATTGGTTACATAATCACGAGAAACTAATTGAACTGTAGTACATCTTACCTGTCCAGCACTTATCTGAACCTTTCTCACATTGTTGGAATTTCTACCCTATAATCGTTTATTGAGCTTTTCAGAACAGTCAGGGCTTCACCTAGAGAGACAGGTACCCTTCTACTCCTTTCTAAAGGAATAAAAATGAAGTAAATAAAGAGAAAGGAAAAGCCATTTGAAATACTTTTACAAATGGCTTTGTAGGCCACCTTCAAGCCATCATCATGAGACTAATGCCATTTTAACCACAAACACAAATCCAAGCTGGTACCAAATTTTAAACTTCTAAATTCAATTCAGCTGAAAGTAATTCTGATTCTGATAAAACCCCTCTCTTGAAGGAGTATTTTAGTACTCTGAACTACACTTCAGTGCAAAAGATCGCACCGACTGTTGGCTCTAACAGCACCACAAATTCTATAAACATCATGTAGTTATTGCATACAGGCAATAACTTCATTAGGAAAAAGACTTTCCATACAAATTATTTGTCAGGCTCTATGTACCTCAAGGCAGGTTAAAGCATGACACTCAGAAGGACTAACACGGTGACCACAGCAATCTCTACTAGACCAGTCTCAGCTGTTCATGATGTATTTAACATATCAGTGGCAAGTGTTTCTCAAAATAAACCTGCAAGGACAAGACTTTACTTCCAGTTTAGCATTCAGGATATCAAAGAATTGACTGGGCCCATAAGAAACCAGCACGGGATGCAAAAGAGATCCCCTAAGACTTTGGCTGTACTTTTTACTCAGACGTCTTAGGAGGATGGACAATCCTGTAGGCCTTCAATTCAGTACTTGTAACTGGAATTTCTTTCACAAAGCAGTATTTGCAACACTAGGTCTTTCATCAGTATTGAACAGTACCCCATTAGCCTTCAGCACCTGCCTCTTGGAGGAAAAAAGAAAAAAGTATTTTTATGCTCAATTAGGTACAACCAAAGAAAAACTTAGAGCTCCTTTCATGTAAGTGAAGTCACCTACCCATGCAGACAGCATCTCACTGAGCAGCTGCTGCCAGAAAACACAAGGTTTAATGAAAATAACTTATTGTTACGCTTATGCCTGTATCAAGTTTGTTAGTCAACACGCACAGCAATACCAGCCACGGCTGTGTAGCCGAGCGGGACGCGCTCCCAGCCCGCCGGCCCCAGCTGCGCTCACACAGTACCTGGCACGGGCATCCCCGCCCGGGGCCGTGCCCGCGGGCCCCCGGCTCGGCAGCCCCACCGCCCCCCGCGCCGGCCCCGGGCCTTCCCCCGGCCGCCCCTCGCCCCGGCGCGGCCGCCGCTCACCTTCTCCTGGGCCTTGCGGTAGCGCTGCAGCGCCTGCTGGGTCAGGTCCCGCACGCGGAGCTGCCCGTCCTTGCAGGGCACCACGATGCCGGTCCGCCCGAAGCACACGGTCACTTTCATCTCAGCGCGCCGCCATGCCCGCCCTGCCCGCCCGCGATCGGCGCCCGGCCCGGCCCGGCCCGGCAGGTGCCGCCCCGCGGCCCCCGGGGGCGGGCGGCAGGTGCTCCCGCGGGGCTGGGGCTGGGGCCGGGGCTGGGGCTGCGCCTCCGAGCGCGGGCAGCGCCGGCACCGAGG